>OX596202.1:6344564-6869951 GCA_951394215.1 Glyphodes perspectalis
CTAAGCCTGTCATGTGGAAAAAAAAATGTCTGTTAGGTATCTATTTTAGGTTTAAAAGTTCTTCGTTGATGTTAAAAATTTACTTAATTACCATAAGAATCCATAATATCAGACCGCCAGGTTCTGCCGTAGTAAAGTTCAGGGAAAGATAGGTAGGCCTGGACAGGACGGTGGCGATCCGCTGCTCGCCCGTGTGCCTCAGGTCCAGGGACGGGCGACTCAGCGACAGCAGGGATTCCCCATCGAATTGCGGAATCGTTACGTTTATCTCTGAAATAAACAATGCTATTATCGTGTAACGTAGTTAAGAGTTAGGTTTCCATTTGGTTACGTAAATGTTTTCTCGTTTGCGGGTCAATGGATCACTGGCTCTACAAAAAGGCTGCAAAGAGATTTCACAGCAGCCGAGAGGGGAGGAGATTACCTACGTTGACAAAGGACACTGTAAGTCCAATCCAACAACACAAAATGTAATTATTATCTATTGTCGGTGGACATCCGTTGGTAGGTTGTTCCGCGACAAGGTACTCACTAGTGTCGCAGTGCAGGCCCGTGTGTCCGGCGGCGCAGACGCAGCGGCCGAGGCGGCAGCGGCCGGCGGGCGGCGCGCAGCGGGCGCGCTCGCAGGCGGCGTGGCGCCGGCAGCGCCCCGCCGCCCGCGCCGCCCCCGCCCCCCCCCGCCCGCGCCGCACACGCAGCGCGCGCGGCCCTGCTCCACGACGCACGTGCCGCCCCCGCAGATCTCCCCGCCGCACGATGTGCCGTCGCAGTCGCCCACGTTTTGCCCCTCTGAAAGTTAAATAAGTGGTGATAAAATAAAATACTTGTACCGTCACGCGCGCACTTCCCGAAGAAGACGGCAGAGTCCAAGAAGTAGGTATCCTTAAGCCATATTTGGCCTAAAATACCATTGAGTAGGGGTTTAGGTACGTGAAAGGTATATTATTACTCTGTGGTGAAAGGTTTCACTATCAAAGTAAATGTTTATAGCTGAAAATGTACGTGCTAAAATACCTCGAATGTTTAGTTGCTCCAGGGCGAGTAGAATGTTATTGACGTGCAGATTTCGTATGCAGCCCGAGAAATATTCAGGAGGGCCCGACATCACGTCGAAGGGTAACTTAGACATGTCCTTTGCACCCCCTGAAATTACAAAGGTTTGTTTTATAACTAGTTAGTAGCCTACCATTTGATCCAGCTCTAGCGGATTTGTCCCCTTGGGGGAACCGCCCAAGTCGTCCACACCATAAAGCAACTCTTATTTCTTAGGTACATATTAAATTGATATACCTTTCTAAAGCTTTCACGGAACTATAGGTTTTATGGGAACTTTACCAAGATTCCAGTAATCTATACTTATAATAAATTTGTAGAGGTCAATTCTGTACATAAAATATATTTTCAAAATAACTATCAGGGGGTGATTAGTGATCGATACTGATGCCAAAAATGCAATCAGTAAAATTTTTGTCTGTCTGTCTGTCTGTCTGTATGTTCCTTATAGAAACAAAAACTACTTGACGGATTTTAACGAAACTTGGTACAATTATTCTTTATACTCCTGGGCAGGTTATAGTATGCTTTTCATCACGCTACAATTAATAGGAGCAGAGTAGTGAAGGGAAATGTTGGGGAAAACGGGAGAAGTTACTCCCATTTTTTAAGCTGCCGTCGCGTGTGTAGCCTTAATGGTTAAAGTTACATAGAAATAGAATCATGTATGACGGAAATAGTCTTTTTAATATTAACCATAAACGCGGGTGACACCGCTGGCACAGCTAGTCAGAAATAAAATATATCATCAGACCCTTAAGATAAGGTGTCTTATATCTAAACGTTTTTAATGCGCTTAATAAGAGAGACTGATTTAATATTCCGAAGTGGAAGAAGTTTAGGAACATCTGAGGAGCAGTGCCGTAACTAGGGCGGTGTCAACGGTACTTAGGTACAACAATAGACCAAAGCATTTTTGGTCATGCATAGCCGCTATTATAGAAGCTAGCATCAATCGCATTATTTACAGCACTGCCACCGAGGTACAGGTACCAAGTAGAACAGAAGCGTTGCTGGCCGTGTGCGGGTAGGCATGGGCGAGCATGGCCTCGGTGCTGAGCGCGCCGTCCACCCACACGTACAGCCGGCTGCCGTAGCGGCCCGCCTTCACGCTGTGCCACTGCGACATGGACAGCACCACGCCGCTGCGCACCAGTGGACGTCACGCCCGATAGCCGATCTGTACACAACCACGACCGTCTTACGCCATTCTGGTGCCCTTAGGCACATGAGAATAAAAGTGACACTTGCCGATGGTCGGCAAGGTTCTAGGTGATTTGAAGATTTGCACAGTCTATATAATTTTTACGAATAAAAAATTGCTCAGAAGGACGTTAATTAACGTCACCATATTAAAAATTGTTAGGAACAATGTGTGTTATTCCGCAAACTTTTTGTGTTTATGGTACCTACACTTATATAGGGTACTCTCGCCTCGCTGGCATATCTCTCTACGTTTAGGTATTCATAACTTTGTGGCATATCTGATATGATCTTTTTTCGCGGCTCGGTGGTAATGACTACGGTATGTATACCAGAGTTAAACCTTATTAAAGGTTTGTGGCATCAATATAAGGTATTGCATAAATAAGATTGCCGACGCAATTTAAAAATTTACTCGATAAGCAAAGGGTCGAATTGTACATATAATAATACCTTGCAGAAAACAAGACAACAATTTTTCTTACCAGTGCGGTATTATTGCCTACGTAAGTATAAGACTCATACATTTACGAGAGTCATTATTGCGATTAATGTGTCTTTTGCTAATGATTACCTAGACTAATTTTATTATTAGGCAGATTTCACTAGCTGTTCCCGCAGTTCTTACCGCCCCGGGAATCAGGCCAGTTTCATCCAACTGCATTATAAAAAATTCCCCTTTGTCCTAATTATAAACTATACTTACTTTATGTCTAGAGGAATAAGAATCTTGTTATTTACATGTCATCCAGATAGCTCAAGTTCTAGCTAACGAAGAGAATTAATAATTCCTGACTTTACAATATTTTCATCTGAGTGCTTCCTGACGTGATCGATACCTTACGGTGTGACGTCAATTCTATAAATACACATCCAGTGACGCAAACCTACGTTTCTGAATAAAACGGCGCGCCAGTCTGTGCCTATAATTGGAACAATAGCACGAATTTGGAAATGATATACCTAGAGATATAATTACTCCACACGTGCCGCACTAGCACTTTCTATTTGTGATATTGGTTTTGCAAAAAATTTTACTTTGCTTTAATTGCGTTAACTAGCCTGGCGTAAATGACAATGAATTTTTGCATATAAGTACAAAGACAATTAAATATATTGAATACATTATATGCAACGGAAAATGCTTTAAGTTCTAAATCCAATGATGTATTTGATTTATAATTTTGGGTAAGTAAATTCAGTTTCATTAAGTTTGCCGTAGACTCCGAATAGGGAAAGATATTTATCAGATTAGAGGTTTTTTTAATTAAAACATCCAAAAGATTGGCGTAACTGTGACTTGCGGTCTTGTCACCCTCCTCATTGGTTAATTGTCAGACCAAACTGACATGCTGTCAACAAGGAGCCAATAGTGACAGTGATAAGACCACGAGACTCCCTCGTACCATCTGGCGGTTTTTGTATTTTTGAAAACCCTCATTGTTTAATTTTGACATTGTCTGATTGAGATTGAGAGAAATCAAGACCAATATTAAAATACTTGCCAGTCCACCGGTACTCCAACAAGCCACCTTGTAACGACAAGGCCGTGTAGAAGTGTGGCATCTCTGCGAACACGATCAAGCCTCGTTCCTTCGTCGGTTTCACCTCCGCCTCGAAGGATACACTCACGCTTGATATGGGGCGTGGGTGCAGTTGGATATACGAACGAGTGCCAGTGAAAAGAACGTCTGTAGGTATTAGATCTGAAAAATTAACAGTTTAGGTATAAACTATTAGAGGAGCTTTTCGGCCTGCAGCCCTTATTGATTTGGCCCCTGATGAAGGCAATCACGTAATTGTCGAACAGAACGAGCGATTTCAGGACATTAGCGAAACCTAGATGAAAACCTTTTGAGCCCCTAAGTAGGGATAGCTCATGGCCTCCTACAACCCACCCCGGCCCTACCATCTTGCCGGAGAGAGCGTTTCCTGATCCAGAAAGGATGTCCCAATAACTATTTTGCCCCCCTGTCTCAGGGGGGCAAAATGTCATGTCACGGTTTCTTCCTAAATGTTGTTCTTCTTATAAAATGTTGGATAAGTTGTTAATCTTTATACCTTGATCGCAGTTCTGGCCAGTCTTGCCGTATGGACAGTCGCACTGGGCATCATCAGCAGTGATCACGCAGTTGCCCTGACACTGGGTCACAGAACGGTCGCACGGGTTGCTTTTCGCCGAGCAAGTGGCACCGAACCATCCTTCGTTGCAAATGCATCTGATAGAATAGATATTGGAGATTGAAATTGGAGTAGACAGGCGTTCCGAAAAAGAATCGATCCTACTGAATTAGTTAGCTGTGCAATGGATATGTTATCCACTCTGGTCTACTAGCAGATATTATAGTAATACATACCGTTCGTAATTATTGTTAATTTAGAAAGGATGTCGTGTCATAAAAGATTGGCTAGCCCCTTACGAATTCGTTTTCAGAACTATCTACGGAGGCAGAGGCGGCGTAAGGCGTGGGCGGTGTGGGCCACCACCCACGTCCTCGCGGTGCAAAGGGCCTCACGCCTACAGGAACTTGGAGATGATATGAGCCCCCCCCACCCCCCACCGGTCCCTGGTCCCTGGTCGGGATCGGGGGACCAGGGATCCGGCCCGGCCCCGTCAGAGGGCCTCGCAAAAGATACCTTTCTCACATTAAGTTTAGGTATTGCGCCGCCACTGTACGGAGGATCTGATGAGGCCATCATCAGTAATGGGAAACGGCAATCTTGAATCTCGAATCCTTGCTACATGTATTGAGACATTTTCTTAATTTTTTTAAATAAATTTTTGGCATGAAGATCTTATTGTCTGTGATGACAGATTAGGTCAGTTTCAGGGTGGCAGAATAGAGAGCTTTAAAAGATAGATAGAGAACATTAGTACCCGTAGGTGGCGGGGGAGTGTATGCAGACGCCGTGGGGCGCGTGGCAGGAGCGCGCGGCGCACTGCGCCACGCCGCACTGGCCCACGCCGCGCCCGCCGCGCGCGCGCCCCCCCGCCGCGCCGCCCACCTCCCACACGCAGCCGCGCCAGCCGCCGTGCAGCGGCAGGTCGTGCGGCAGCGCCCGGAACCCCTCCGAAGGGTGTCCACCTGAAATGTCATAAAGATTACCATTATTTAAAAATAAAAGGGGTACTGGTTCAACGTACACACCTCTGGATTCTGGATATTTTCCCGGAAACTCCTGAAATTCGGGTGGGGAACACTGCTGTATGCTGCTGCTAGGGGTGTCACTCAGCTTTGCCGCTCCAAGCTTCCGATGGGCTTAGTCAGTTAGGGTCGGCCCTTTCAATGTAACATCTCCGATGGACTTAGTCAGATATGGCAGTCGCTTTAATGTAACAACTTGATAAATTCAGTAGAAGTACCTATCATAGTTTATGGCGTAGACCATGATTACCGGTGCTTAATACCCCGCATTGGCATAATATTTTGTTATCTGTCTACTACCAGTTCCCATATTCCAGATCAACATAATGCGACGGTGAAGTGTCACCATTGTGACAGAGCAGCCTCGGACACAGCACGACATATTTGCGAGCTGTGGCCGAGCACAGCTCGAGGGCGGTCCCACGCAGCGAACCGTCCGCAGTTATAGGGTAGGCTCTCTACCAGCGCTCATTCGTGCTGTGGTCAGTAGTACAAACGAAGCGTGGCAGACGGTCTCATCTTTTTGTAACAACGTCCTCACGCAGAAGGAGGCGGCTGAGAGGGAACGGGAGCTGGACCCCGCGTCTCAGCCCATGTGCAGGTAGGCGTAGATCAGGCTGGCAAAGTGCGGCATACCCGGCATCGGGAGGTCTGTCTCCCGCGCTTCAAGCCCAGACACCCGAGTACTTGAGTACTCGAGGAGCAAAATCGGGTCGATCCCGAACGGGCCGCTTTAGGAGGAGATCGTAGGTAGGCTATGCATTCCTAGGCACCCTCCCCAAGTGATTCGGCGGAACACCTCTGGGTATTATTGGGTAGCCCCGCACCTATTATAGGGGGAGAGCCCCACATAACCACTACACTCCCCCGGGTGGAGTGGTATGCGTATGGCATTTCCCAGGCAAAAAAAGATCAACATAATGCGGGTACAATATGTGCGGTCAAATATTGTAGGGTACAAATTGATACATCTATTGACATACGATGATTCATAGGTGTAGGCACAGAGTAATAATAAACTGGTGTAGGTCATGACCTAGAATACAGACTAAGTGAGACCTAAGAAACTACGTCGACTTACCGATATAAATATAAGGCAGGGTGGTCATCTTGTTGTCGTGCGCGGGCGCGTTGCCACTGACGTTATAGCGGCCGTCGACGCTCATGCCGGCCGAGCGGCCGCGCCGCCACACGCGCACGGCGTGCCCGCCGCGCCGGTAGCTGAGCGGGCGCGACGTGAACACGCGCCGGGGGCCTGAGATATACGAAATAAGTAAAAGCTGCGGTGCCTCTGTGTGCCAAAGACGCTAGGGCCTCTATTAGTAAGTTCTCTAAAGTCATGCTTAGGTATAAATTTAAATACAAAATACGTATTGTGTATTTAAATACCTTTTTTAAAAGGTATTACCTATGTAATTTATTTAATTGAAATACTTTTCGTGATGTATTTTGTATTTGTAAAATATAAAATACTTTTTTACCGCCATGTTTCAAAAGCATATTGGTCAGCGGCAAATGACCACTAGAGGCGCTGCAAATTTGAAACCACAGAATAGAAAAACTAGTAGAAGGGGCATGTCACAAAATTAGTATGAGAGAGTTAGGTTAATTTACTAAAGATTATTCACGTAGGTACATTTCAACCGAAAAAATGTTCTGAACCCAGTGACAACACATAAAACACTTTTTTACATCAACATTGATAAACTAATTTAAAAGCATAGTGTGATTTCAACTGTTTGTAAAAAATACAGTAAGCGGTTATCACATCATGCTTTTATGAAAACATGTGTCCCATAAGACACATAGGTAAGTACAAAAACAAACCGTCCTTATTGGGTTCATCTTCATTCTGAGTCCTCGCGCGTGCTTAAGATCTGCATATTATTTACGTGATAATACCAGTAGTAATTATCATTGGTTTTAACTAATTTTCATTTCAATCAGAATTCAAAATATAATAAATAAAAAAGTCGAATTAACTCCCCAAAAAGTTATATTTTTTATCAAATTGAAAAATAAAATCGAATGGGTGTCATATGGGCGCAGAAAAAAAAGTATTTTGTATTTTGCATTTGATATGCAAATTTAGAAATATACCTATTTGCATTTTGTATTTAAATACTTTTTATGAGTATTTTGTACATCTCTGAACTTTAAGCAGACTAACAAGGGGAAAATGTGGTTCAAACTTGTAAAAAGGTAAAATTGATTTGGCTTTATCCTACCATATTATGCCTATCCACTTACCAGTACCCATATTCCAAGTCAACATAAGGTAACCCTTCACGAATGTCAAAGCCATGTGCTGACTTCGGGAGTCGTGGCGGCCGGCCTGGCCTATAAACGCTAGTAATGAGATCTGGTCCATGTCTGAGGTTTGGAAGCGCAGACGCAAGTCAAAGCGGTCCGAGTTGAGCGCTCCCGGCGACAGGGGGTACATGAGGTACGACGATATGCCCGTGCTTATTGGGGCTAAAGACGGACGAGTTATCTCCACATCTGGAATAACACCAACATTACGCTGCAGAAATCTAGTATAACTGTGTTTTAATACAATTATGAGCTACAAGCTGGCTACTCACTGTATTCGCAGAAGATGCCGTGCCGCCCATAGGGACAGAGGCACAGGAAACCACTGCCTGGGTGCCTTACACAGCTGCCGCCCGATTGGCAGGGATTCCTATCGCACACAGATTCATTGCAGTGCAATCCTGTCCATCTAAAATATTAACAATTTAACCCATTATAAATCTTCAGGTCGAGAAGTATAATGTATATTCGTGTCTTTGGCTTTATTCTGAACACTGGCCAGTGTTTTTTAAACTATGTAGATTTTTTTTAAAATAAGTATACAAAGGAAATATTTACCCATTAGCGCAAGAGCACATGTACCCAGAGCCGCTGTCGCTACACAACCCTCCGTTGAGGCACGGGCCAGAGAGGCACGCTAGTGACGAGCATTCGCTCACCTCGCCAGCCTCTACCGCTTCGCCAAACACTTGGCGCTTTTCTCCGTTAACCTGGCGAAATGGACAGAGGCATTAAGAAAATTCAACAAATCCAACTACAAGGTACTACTAGGTACTATTAAGCTTTTGCCTTGTATTATTATCTACTAAAGAAATAGTATAGTTGCACGCCTGATACATATCACGTTTAGTCCCGTTAGTACTATTTCTAGTAAGTAATTACTGGAACTACATATAATGATTGTACTACCTGATAGCTGAATATTGGAAACAAAGAATTAACCGGCTTTAAATCTCACCATCAAATCCGTAATGCAGCCAATGAATGGCTTGCTTTCAATATCCTTCACGTCAGGGTTATTCCCCAAATAAAGCGTAGTGTTTTGGTTCAAGGAACTTATACTGGCCACTTGACCTCCGCTCATAGCTACAGTATCATTTAGACGGAGAGTCGCATTGCAATGCTGTTCCTTTAAGTATAGGTCCAACCTGAGGGCAAAGCCATAACAATAAATCACATCGAAATCAACATCATAAGTTAAAGTAACTTAGACTGTTCTTACTTGGTTTCTATTTTCATCAGATATCCCTTATTTACAAAAGTTTTCAATTCACTCAAAAGCATAGTCTGATATCCGCAGGAAAATTTAAATTTCAGAAGACCTGAAACCATATGCAGTTGCATATAAACACCTTTAGCTATATCAACGTGCATGATTTGTCCGTCCGTAATTAACGTTTTCGCCTTGAACTCTATGTCAATTGATGTATCATTGCGAAGTTTGTGGGTAATGAAAGAGTTCCCACCAAAAGCTGCAGATGTGATTGTTAATTTTTCATCACAAAATCGTCCTGCATAGTTGAATTGGCAATGGCACTGAAAACAAAATAGACGTAAGTTATCAAAAGAAACATTTAAGAAATTAATTCCAGATATAAATTGGTAGGTGAAGTCACTTACTCGTATACCATGAGGAGTATTAAGACAAGTGCCACGATCATTGCATATGGAGTCTGTGCACTCTGATTGTAACGTGGTGTATCCTGTTGTAACATTTTCGAAACCAGTAGTAACGTCCATTGCTTCGGTAGTTGTATAAACCATTGGAGTGGGATAATCGGTCATAATATGTTCAGTAGGTGTATCCGTAAACATTTTTTCTGTTGTTGTATCTCCTTTGGGGGTTGTTGTTACTTCAGCAGTAACCTCCTTTATTGTGATCTCAGGTGTGACCGCTGTAGTCTCGGAAGAAATGGGCGTTTTTGTGAATTCTGTAAATTCCTTCATAGTCGTAATTGTCGTGTCAGGTTTGGTTACTTCCGTTGATAAAGCTGTTGAAGTTTCTACGGTAACAACGGGGGGCAGGTTTGCAGTAGACTCAGTAGATTTTTGGCATGATTCTTGACATTCTGTAGTTAATTCTGTTTTATTATTTTCTGACGAATCCGTAGTTTGGATTGGTGATGTTATTGATGTGCTTTCTTTTGTAGTCATTATTTCAACTGTTGCAATAGCTGTTGTTTCTGGGGTAGTTTCTTTGGCGGTTGTCACTTCAGAAGTCGTTTCTAAGACAGAATCTGTAGGTAGCGATACAGATGGCATAGTTAACGTAGTTGTCGTGGAGTCAGTTCCTTCAGTTTTAGTTGCTTTAGTAGGCCTAGTATCATTATATTCAACAGTGTAAACAGACGATACATCGGTTGTGGTCAACTCTTCGTACATCGTGGTCAAAATAACAGATGTAAGTTCTGGCATTGGTGTGGGGCTGACGTATTCGCAGTCGTACGTTTCGTCTTCAAGGATGAGACATTCGCATAGTGTGCCAGTTAAATTAGGGGGGCAAGAGCACGTAAAATTATCAACACCATCGATGCATGTTCCTCCATTCATACATCTAAGAAAAAATAAAGTGTAATTAATTAATTAAATAAATAACGTTTTATGACTGCTAACCGTTTCCATTATTCATAATTTTAACTACTAAATAAATTTACCATTTAGAAAGGTTTTACGTGGTTTCATCTAAGCTAGGTGATTAAAAATACCTACTTATGGGCAGTATATTTTGTCGATTGATTCGAATGTGTATAACGTTAATTTAGTACCTGGGTCCGAGGAGGCATTCATCGTATTGGAGCTCACATCGCTCCCCGTGGTAATCGGGCACGCAGTAGCAAACTCGAGACCCGTCTTCTACGACGCAAAGCGCGCCGTTACTACAAGAGTTCTCATCGCAGAATTCGATTTGCACTTCACAGCTTTTGCCAGTGTATCCTGGATTTTGGAAATAATTTTAAAACATTTTAGCGCACATTATGCCGAATATTGCTATTAAACAATTAGAACTGTTAGGTATCATTACCAAATGCACATGCACACATGTAGTCCGCGTGAACGTCGATACAAACTCCACCATTTAGGCAAGGATTTGATTCACACTCGTCTATTTGGTCTTCACACTTGGGGCCAGCCCAACCTAAAATACGTAACTGACCGTTAAAATAATAAATAAATAAACATTAAACTACTAACATACGTCTTTTTAGATGCTAATATAAGAAACTAGCTCCTACCATGATTCAAAAATTGTCTGGTTCCCCTATCTTAGGGTTATGAAGGTCAGATCGGCAGTCGCTTCAATGTAATTACCAGACTCGCTAAATCCTGAATCATGGTCTAAGCGGACATAACGCTAGGAAGATGATGATAAGAAACTAGCTCCTCCCGCGGTTTCACTCGCGTTAATAGTAAATGTTATATAGCCTATTATAGCCTTCCTCGATAAATTAACTTTAAGTACAAGCCATAAAGATTTTTTCAATTCTGACCAGTACTTTCCAGTAGTGACCAGGGAGTAGCGCATTCAAGCAAATAAACAAACAAACTCTTCAGCTTTATATATTGTCTAGTAACTAGTAGGTATCCAGTTTAACAATCAATTCAATTTTATTTATGGACCATTATTATCGTCTATTTAACAAGAGTTCCTTACCGGGCATACATTTGCAATAAAACTTAAAACCAGGTCCTTCAATACACTGTCCGCCGTTGTAACAGCGGACTTCCTCAGTGGAGTTGCAGACGGCAACATCCATTTCACAGTGCTGGCCGCTGAAGCCAGGGACACAGGAGCACACGTAGCCATTAGTCATGTCGATGCAAGTGCCGTTGTTCATGCAAGGGTTGGACTCGCATTCGTTGTAATTCGTCTCACAGTTGTCACCTGTCAGACCATAGGAAGAAAACATATATTTGGCGTTCGGTTCTTTCTGCCTACCCCTTAGGGATGAGAGTCTACCGCTCCCCCGCCAGCCCGGTAGGTAGTAAAGGCCGCCTTACGGCCAAATACGTCGGTATTTGGCCGAAGGCGGCCTTCCTCTCAAAAAACCAAAAAAAAACTGCCTACCCCGCTAGGGAAGTGGCGTGAAGTTTAGTTAGTTAGTTTAAGAAAAAATATATCCTACCAATGAAACCCTCTGGACACGAGCAGTTGTAAGAGGCGATGCCATCAATGCAGGTGCCCCCATTCTGACAAGGACTGGACCAACATTCGTCCCAGTTCGTCTGGCACTGCACGCCTGTGTAACCATCTACGCAGTAGCAGGAGTAAGTGCTGTAAACGCCATAGTTTTGAGTATATTGTATATACTTAGGTCACGGACTAGTAGAAAAGAAGGACTCCGCGCCACCAACTAGACATTGAAGCTCCTCAGGTGCTCCACCTTGACACGCAACTTACGTCACACATTGACATAATAAGTGCTCCAAATGACAGATATCCGATATCTGGTATCCATATGTATCTCACTCACACATTCATAAACGTGGCTTCACCCTATAGTATGGCAGCGTGGAGTCCTTCTTTTTTTACTGAGGTATAAATTTTGTACCCAATTGAAGAGATCAAGGGACGAAGTACAAATATTTTGTATTTGACGTCGTCCTAGTAACGTGTCGATCGTGTGCATCGCTCCGTGACATTGTAAACAATACACGTACAACGCATTATTATTTCGATTTTGTTACTTAAATTTCAAGTGGAGTGTTTGATTATGTATTAAAATTAAGTGAATCGGTTAATCGATGTTAAATCCGGAAGTATCTAGGATTAAATTTCGACGGATGTTTAGGAAGGTTTCCGAAGATTATAGTCAGTTGTAGTTACATTCATCTAATTTTCTGTTTGCCTGTAGTTCCACCGGCCTGAAATTCGGTCTTTTACAGCGATTATAGTAGGTATGTCTTGTAAAATCTAAATTTTTTCCGGATGAAAACTTGCCCATCTCTGGCCTTAATGTTCAAACTTAGTGTAAGATGTTACAGAAAATTACTTATACATTCCTAGTAGGTACATTGTGGTAATAAGAAAGGAAGTTATATTATGAGATCTTGTTATTTGCGACTGTCTTGTCATATTTATAACTCCTCTGCACCAGTCAATTTAGAGAAAGTGACTGTTATTGCTCATAAATTGAAAAATAGCAAGTGATTGGTCCAAATGCTAAAATATATCTAATACAAGAGAGATCTGCGATAGGAGAGTCGTAATAGAGCCAGAGAAAAATATCTATGGTGTACCTGTTGATATCGTCTATGCATATTCCGTGTAAGCAGGGGTTGCTGAGGCAGGAGATGCCGGCGGAGATCACCCTTGCTGCGGTCAGCATCCACCACGCTACTTGCACCACTGCTATGTCTTTGCTTCCTCTCATGATCCCTACATAGATTGTTGCTAAAACATATTACAATATTTTCATACAAAAATAAAAACAGTTAGCTGGGAACTGACTGAAATTTTAATATAGACTTTTCCATATAATAAAATATAAACTTAACATAAAAACCACAATAATACTTCTTAAAGTTATATGTATGCATATCTATAGACCTTCTTTATCAAAATAAATACACTAATATTTCTCTATGGTCTTCTTATTTTTTAATGATAAGAAAATATCCTCTTTTCTTCTGTTTTTAAAAACTACTTTTGTTTGTATTTCAATGTTGCTTAAGTACGTAGCAATTAAACAATAGAAAGTTGAATTCTAGAGAAAAATAGGCCACAATACTATTGGTATCATGCTTAGGTATCATGGCATAAATTATTCTAAAACATTAAATACTAACATAAATTTTAGAAAGTGCCTGGTGCTGTAATATACCTATGTAGGTACTTAAAATTTATATAGATACAAAATAATTCAAGTACAAATAATTAGGAATATTATTTCAAAATTAAAGCATAAAAATAAATACTTGGGTAAGTACTTGAATAGTTTGTTGAAAACATTAAAATACACTTACGATTAAAGCAATAAAGTTAAAAATGCTACGCCGCTGTACCTTATCAAATTAATTTCAGAAATGTAAGTAGGTACAATCACCCCCTAGCAATAAATTCATTGAACATTTCAATTGGAAAAGCTGTTTCAACACAGATTGAATTGATATTTTTATTAGGTTTACTTCTATTTATGTATGGGTTTGTCAAAATATCGGTATAATTACCTGCCTTATATACATCCAAGCACTACTTAAAAATAACTTAAATAATAGTTAACATTATGTAAAGATCGCAGCGAGTTTAACAATGTAAAACTAGGTCTCGTGAGCAAGGTGTGGTTTACTGTCATGGTTGCCATGACTCCCGCTAAACATACAATGCTGCGTGCTATTGGTGCTATCATGCTCGTTGAATTATTGACAAAATTCCGACACCGTAACTTCATCAACAACATACTTAGCTAACGTTTATATGCTAAGCTTTAACCTAGATACATTTGATAGACAGTTTAAGAAAACCACATAGATACCTACATTAACTAAGTGAAGGAGTAGATAAAAATATGACTTAGTCTTATGAATCACAATATTTTTTGATGGTCTAAATGTAAAATGTAAGATTCCATTTCAAAATAGAAATAAATATATCTGACCTTTTTTTTATTAATAATTCATTATTACGATATATTCCAAAAAATAAGATCGTAGTAAGATTTTATAGGTATGGTAAAATGCACTTATATCGACTTAAATAGGTAATAAATTCGTAAATCCTATTAAATTTTAGCGAGTTAATTTATTTTAAAACTTTTAAAAATTCAATATCCCGCCGTAAATCTGATAACGTTAGCCCAATGAAAAAATTTCAAGCTTCCAATCAGATTGCTCGGTATATCTGTCATCTGTTAAGATAGACCAATAGCAAACACTCTATCAGAACCGTTCGAAAATGTAAAATCCGAAGTGCGTTTCAATCTTAGTTTAAATTTTCAAATCATGCAAAGAAAATTGTAAACAATAAAATATATTGTTCATTATTTACCCTTTGAACTAGAATATGAATTTTCATGATTTGTTTTTAGTAATCGTTCTAGCTTGTCATTGATTTTTAACAAAATTAATAAAATCTTTGACGCACCCATGTTTCGAACGAAAATTAAAAAAGAAAGGATGTCATGTCAACCGAGATACAAGAATTTCAAGATGTGAAAGGTGGAACAATAGTTCTTACCAGGTTCTAATTAGGCTTTTGCTTGATCATTATTCGCTTATAGTTTGTGATAATCATTTGCTAAAAGCTTTTCCAAATATCAATGCGTACAATAAGATTGTAACCGCATAGTGTTTAATTGAAAATACAGTGCAAAATTTTATGCAAAAATGGATCCAGGAATCCTTTGTTTCCACCATTGCGAGCACAAAGTATTTTGCACTTTATTACCAGAAAAATGTCCCGTGTGTCAACAAAAACTCGATCGATACGACTACAATCTCCTGCCATTCAGGTGCGTATTTTTAATTTGGATATTTTTCTATAACTTACCCAATATTTTTATCAATATAGGTTGTTGCTAAGTGCCCTAATTATGTTACAGAGTGCCCTATCCTTTTGTAAAGGCATCTCAACATCCACGGGCTATAGTAATGAAGCCTACTCATGGAGATTTTTTAAAGTAAGTGTTTTTTAAGTATAAGTAGTATTGTATGTAATTGTGAGCGTTATATGAAAGTGACTCATTTCCGATCATTATAATTTGCTTACGTGAAATATTTTCTTTCAGTGACTATTACAATTCCAAAGATTTGCACATAGGCGTGACAAATTCGCTCGGCTATGTGGTAGAGTTTAGTGTAGAAGGAATTCGTGGAGCAGATCCTGTGACTAAAAAGTGGAGCACCTTTGACTCCAGCTCAGATTGGGACCAGTGCTTGCTTTTGGAGCAATTTGATGAGCTGTGGAATGAGATTTGGGACAGTGTTTTACTGAAAGTAAGTATGTACATACATTTGAATGTCAAATGACCTTGTCTTGTTATTTCAATTATTGATTTTGTGAATGTAAAGGTTAATGGTCCTAACCTGCATAACTGTAGTAGAATGAAACCTAACTTAACTGGCTAATTAATAAATGTTTAATTACTAACTCCTTTTTTTTAAATTTCAAAAAAATGATATTTATTCGAAATAGGAGCCTTTGCCACTGTAATAGAAAGAAGAAATATTATGTTGTTCTAATAGACTTTTTATAGTGTGTTTGAATTGAATATTGCTCTTTTTTAGGTATCCTTGAGTCCACTATGGGAAGCCGAAAGATATAATGAAGAGAGGCACAACTGTTTTACTTTTGTGCTGGCCTTTCTGCGGGCACTTGACTGTGGAGAGCTCTCAAAGAAGGCTCAGGACCCCAAGCTGTTCTGCAAGCAGTATGTTGTGCCGAGAACATCAGCAGCTGGGAAGTATATCTCGCTTTATAGGCAACTCAAGCGACAGAGCTATTTCATCCAGAACCAATGATAGCCATATGTACCCTTATCTTATTCTATGTATTTATTTATTACTTATTCAGTATTAACTGTGATGTTTAATATTTAGGTGTAAGATTCTTAAATTCAAGTGCATTTAATTTAGACCAAATGATAATTTAGTTTGTTTATAAATAAATTGCTTTAAAACTATCAAATTTACTAGTAATATTTTTGTCTTAGTATTTATTTTTATTATCAGGGTGGTGCTTTTTGAATTATCTTATATTATTGTATATTTTTAGGAAGTAACTAATGTGTCATTATGCTATATACTTAGGAAATAAAATTCATATAACTGCCTGAAATACAGGATGTGATGTGAAAGTGTGTGTAAGTCACTAGAGACCAATACAACCAGTGACTATTATGATTAGAAGGACAACTAAATTTAAAGTTGTTACTTTCATATAGCAAAGTACATAACATGTTTGAATACTTGTATGACCTTGTCTTGCCATTAACTGTTAGTGCACCTATCAGTGTTTGGACATTTCTGCATACAGATGTGTTGCATATCCTTTTTATGTTTTCATAAATATTTGTATCAGTTGGATTAGACATTTTTCCCTACTTAATATGTGTTGTCTGTAGCTAAGATATTACGGTAATGTAGTAGTCAATTACTGTTTTCTATACATTTACATTTTGATAAAGCTCATTGACATCCATTTGCTTGCAATAGAACTGAACTATTATTCATTTCAGTAAGTACTTAAAACTAATGATGAACTAGCCAAAATGTGGCAGATATGTTAAACATTGGCAAAAGTGCTCAATATATAATATATATAATGCCACTAGATTTACTTGAATGTAAGAAAAAAAAATCCTTTTTATCAGTATTATTGCAAGTGAGTGTAATATCATAGTCTTACACCATATATCATCTTCCATAGATGCTAGAAAATGTACTGATAATGTAGTATTGTATGTAGATTCAAGTCTCTGTTTTGTGAACTGTCTCAAATAAACCAAATATATCTAACAATAGTAAATACTTATCAACATAAGATATTGAATTGTAGTCCTAATACATTTTTAAACATAGCTATTATATTACAAACACTATTGCAAAAGTACAATAGGGTATACACACATACAAAACAGAAATAGGTTACCTAATTGAGACTTGAAGGAATTGCGAATGTGAATGTATCAGTGGTATGTGGTATAGTAAAGTGTATTGTAATATCTATTGGAATTGCTTTATCGTGAATAGGGCGAGCTTTACTCTTCTACACGAAGCCGATTCAAAGACTTGTTCTCCAAACACAGTATTTTGAATATCGTCATTGCATATCTTTTAAAATTGTGACATTCATGAACTTGAATATACTTCTAAATTCCACAATCTGCAAGTCTTTGAATTTGGCTCATCCATGTTTTTAGTTGAGTATAAATGCGTTTTTTAAAAAAGGGCGTAGCTCAAGTTATTTCAGTACAAAACTATAAACATGGATGTTTAATTCCTGACATATGTGTATGTATTTATTGAGTATTGAAATTTTGTAAACGGATCTCGATGACAAATTTCTAGGTGCTATGTTTGAAATAAAGTGTTTGTTAAAATTGTCTTTTTGTTTTTATTGTGATTTAGGTAAGGTTATTAACATAAACTGCAAAGACACTTTTAAAATAATCATTTTATTTATAAATCTAATGAAAAAAATATAAGTTAGAAGCTATTTGTGATTTCTGAATCATTTTCCTTCTTATGTTGGTAACAAAAAAGGGAAAATGTAATGTTGGAGATAATACTTTGTATCTCAGTGAAGAGTATTACATCTAATAAAGTTAATTTCAACCTTAGGTAATTCTACAATTTCGGTCAATTAGTTGGTTACTTTGACGGGTGCTGATTGTACACCGACCCAGAATACGGCGCCATTGTAAGCGATGGTGGCCCTGAAAAGTAAATAATGCACACAAAAATTAATACCTGTTACGTTTATATTGGTTGAAGAGAATGGTTCATTTAGGATCAAGATTTTCCCACTTTTAAGTATGTAATAATTCGTAACTCATACAATATTGATCTTGCACATGCAAAAATAGTCTTTCAATGTGTCATCCGAAGCTTTAAGGAATAAGTAGGCATTTAAATTTTGCTGACTGGTGCAGGCGTTAAAAAAATACAATCTATATTATCTACCGATTATAGTGAACACTTCAAATATTATAACCAATGTATTTTATTAGATACGCTGCATACAATGAACGTATTGTAGAGGTTTCTGCCGACAAATCACCCGACTATTAGAAAATAAGTATAAGATGTTGTTTTAATAAATAATAATATATTACAATCGTGTTGGATTCCTGTTGATCCGAGATAGTAAACGAGAGAGATATAGGTACGTGAAAGTAACGGATATGTTGTAAATGTAATTAAGCATAATTTGAACAAAGCAACTGTAATTAATTTCACACTCTTGTAGTTATAATTGAAAATTGTCGCCAAATTGCAAATTACATTGTTCTTTATCTATAGCAATTATTTTGTTTACGTAATATCCTTACGTTTGTTGATATTTTTTTGTTACGGCGGAGGACAGTTTGTCTATTTCTGTTAGGTCCGAGTTAATCGAGTAACTGTATATAACTTGTCACAAATTATGTATTTTTGTCCAATTATGTAGGTACGAAAAATATAATTCTCAGTAACTAAGGCAATATTTCCATTTGTTTTTCTTTACGTTTTCGTCCTACTATATTAAGTACCTACCTTTATTTTTCATTTGTACAAGTACAAGAATATTTTTGTTCAAATAAAAGTAGGTATATGCCTTACCTTTAATCCCTTTTTTACTTTTATAAGTTTTCTGTATATTTATTGTTGTAGAAAGTGAATTTATCCTATTTACCTGAATTTGATCTCTCCCTGGAGTCCAGCGGGGGGTGTCCATTTGAAGGCGACGGTTTGTTTGTCGAGACTCTCGTCATGCTTCTTGTGAGTCACCGCGTTCTGAAACACCAAAACAATTTCCGTGTGACTATAGTGAATTAACTACTTATGTGTTAGGTACCTACTTAATTGATTAATTAAAGTAGTTCAACTTATCAAATTCAGTTTCTATATTAGTAAAAAAATATTTAAGAACACCACAAATTCACACTGGGCATATAAATGAAATACCTACATAAGGTATTTTATGTCATGGTTTGGCTAGTTATCTATAAAATCATTTTTAGTTGTACCAATAACTTTTACACCACATATAAGTTATTGGATACAAGTAGGTACAACATAGTTAATGAGTAGGTAATTTTTTAGTTCTCTTGTGCTAAATCTAATGAGGTAAGTCAACCGCTATGACGCTGGTAACGATGATTAGATGCTCTCTTCGTTGTAATTATATTTCTATAATTGCTCATATATTTTTTTGTTGGCCTTGATAGGTAGATATGCAGGGCGTTTAATTTTTCCTTGAGATTACTTGCACGAATGTTTTCAAATCAGATGCTAGCAACAGACCACTTATTTGGTACTTCAACCGTACACCTACCTATTTGGCACAAAAAGTTACATAAAACTCGAGAGTTCAAAAGCCTGTCTCGAAACTGGTCAAGGCTCACGAATTATAATACATATTAAGTTAAAGTAAATCGTGAAATGGATATTTTGGGCGTTTAAATCGATACTTATGACCGCACCGTGTATTTGATGAAATGGATACAGGTCATTTACAAAAATATTTCCTCGCCAGAGGCGTAGCGAGGACTATAAGAATTGGGCATAGTCGTATCTGTCAGGTCCCTTTTCTTCGGGCCATGATTGTAAAGGAGCTTCTAACTAATTATCTTATACTAAGTACTGCATTCATCCAGTTAAATAAGTAGTTGAGTATACATCGCAATTTTAAGGGTTATTCAGGTATACTTATACATTTTTACATATACATACCTACATATTACATACATACAACTACGCCCGCAATCCCCGTAGGGGTAGCTCGAAGGGGCAATAAGCTCCCTAAACTACTCTTAGCCAAAAAATAGAATAGATTAATTTGAGTTAGATGGAAAATTTTAAAAATCTAGGCATACATGCACCTAATACTTATTTATAATTAAGCAGATGACCCGGCGAAATTCGTATCGCCCTGTTCTCGGTTTTTCCACTCATATATTTTCTAGTTTTCCGCGGAACTTTCTTATTTTTGTGTTTATAAGAACTTTCTACTAACAATAACAAACACAACAAAAAATAATTAGCGAAATTGGTTCAGCCCTTCACGTGTGATGCCGTGACTAAGGGAATTATGGATTCATTATTATATACATAGATTTCAGATTCAGATGAGTTCTTTTATTTTTAATTTAAATGAGGTTACACGATTGTGCATACAACAGATAGCGATTGAATAATACCTAGCTTGCAGTATGTTAAGGTGGCTAAGTCGTGATAAATTTGTACTTGCAGTCGCGGTACTTGCAAGCCGTTGAGGCTAATAAGTAGTACCTTAATGATTAAGTGAAGGGTCTTGCTTTGAGCAAGTTCGATAAAATGATAACTAAGTATACTTGGTAGTATAAATCTAAGATAATTTATTGTTAGGCAATTTTACTTACATTATTGCCTAGTAAATTGCAGGCGTTAGGTCTACCTAATTGCCAATACGTGCTTATCTATTAATTTATTTTTTACGTGAATACTTGGGACATTATAATAAAATGGCAGATGTGAATAGATACACGTAATTATACCTTATTTGAAAGGAAGCAGTAGGTTCCTATTTCATGGTAAGGTATTACTTAAATAATAAAATAGTGATGGTATCTAAGTAGGAATTTTAATTGTTATGTGGCTTTATACCAGTGTCCGCAATTGTAATTAAAAATATTAAATACTTTACTTTGCCAATTAGAGAACCTCTTTTGAATTGTTGGTGGTTTAATTTTTACTTGCAATTTTAAATCAAGAAAAAATACTACTTTTGACGACGCTATTGCTTACAAAAATATTTACGCATTGTTTTATGTTAGGTAAGTAACTGACTAAGGCTCAGATTTGTTTTAGAGATTGTTAAATTACTACTTATAAAACAAAGCAGTGGGTCTATCTGTGTATTAGTAACTCCAGACGCGGAAACCGTTCGTGCGTCAGGAGGCCGTCCTCAATTGACGCTGTAAGTAAACCTAAGTACATTATTTAATTCGGCTATCATGCATTGGAGTGCATCCTGTGTACATAGAGATTTTTTGATAAGTTTAAAAGTTACTTGTGATGTAAAGTAACTTAGTAATACAAATCTTAGTTGTTAATTTATTTGAATTTATAACGTTAAGTAGGTACTTCGACATTGATTGCGCTGATTAGACAAATGATTAAGTGAGTTGGTATTCAAATTTTTTGAAGTGAATATTATTAGTGTAGTGTAGTAGTAGTCATCATCTTCCTAGCGTTATGTCCCGTGCTTAGACGGGGCCCGCTTAGACCATGATCCAGGATTTAGCGAGTCTGGTAATTACATTGAAGCGACTGCCGATCTGACCTTCGTAACCCTTACATAGGGGAACCAGACAATTTTTGGATCATGGTTACAAATTCAAAGTTGTTTGAATTTGCAGGTTTCATCACGATGTTTTCCCTCACCGTCGAGCTAGTGGTATAAATATGTACATAGATTTTTTAAATCTAGAGGTACATGCCCGGGTTTGAACCCGCACTCCTCGGTTAAGAGGCGCGTGTCCTTACCATTGAGCTACCACCGCTCCCTGTAGTAGTAGTATTATTGGTAATTTTTACAATGTTAGACCCTGCTTGTTTATAAAATATACAGAATTAATGTTTGAATAACGTTTGATTATTAAAATAATTTTGACAATAATAAATGGCGTACACAATTATATAAGGTCGTAGCACCGTGTGTTTGACATCATCATAAATCATTCCTTTTCGATGCGACCTTTTGCACTGATGTAGCCTTGCTGAGTGAAGCAACTGTCGGCTCTTTATGCAGAATTAGGAAACCGATCGTAACTCGCCGCGCGGTGCAGTGACCTAAGAATTTATCAAACAGCTATACCTACGCATATTAGGAGCAAAGACGTTTGAATTAACAGGAGGGTTCGTTGTGCATTCTATTAGCGTAGTTATAAATTATTTTAATATACATATTAAATTTTATATGCGTTTATTCATTACATTTTGTATCATTGACGGAATAACAGCCAATATGGCTTTGAATTTTAATGTACCTACCTAACATTAATTAGATAGGTAGGTATACTTACGCATAGTATTAACCTATAGTAGTAATACTTAATGCTAAGTAACTGTAATATCTGTAGACGTTTTTGTTTATCTATGTAAAAATTAGAAGTAGGTAAGAAGTAAGTAGGTATTATGAAGGCAGCTAGATAACAGTTTAACCTACGTTACCAATATTTTCTATTTGATTATACTTAGGTGGAGTTAATAAAAACGTATGTACGTATAGAAGTACACCAGGAACTATAATTCTACGCTCCAGCGTACCTACTTAGTGACTAAAAAACTTACTTCCCTAAGTCAAGTCATGCTAACTTGAAGGTCTCTCTTTATTTGGTCTCTTTAAAGCGCCAAATTTCTCATTGCCTTGTTTTGTGACAATGCAACTTGTTGAGGAAACGCTACGGGTTTTGTGACCTTACGTCTAATATTCTGTAATAACCCATTGCTGGCTCTATTGCTTTGTCCTGCAGTGTTTCCTTCGTACGTACACTGATGCAATGATTCGTTTTCCTCAGTTACTGTGGTTATTAGAAAAACAATGCCTTGTAGGTATTAATTTACGCATCCTTCCTTTTTCACAAGAAACACTGAGTAACCTCTTTGCATAATATCATTGGAACAGTATTCTGTGACTCGGACATTTGAGTAACATGAAAATAATAAGTTTAATATGAATATTTTCCTTTAAGTGTACCTATTAATTTTTCATTTTATGAAAAATTTCCATTTATAGAGGTGCCTGCATAAATCAATGCTAAGCAATGTCCGGACGTCTGAAACCATCAAGTTAGGTTACTGAAGATATACGCTTTAGCTTAGCTACGTACTTACTAACGTACGTATAGAACCTACTAAGTTATATTGCAGCTACAAAGTCAGAAGTACTGGTGCAAAAACAAATTTGTGCTCCTATTTAATATCGCAAATTAAGTAGAGGGTTTACTGCTTTACTTTAGTTGACGGTCAGGAGGTACCCTTATCTTAAGGGCCCCGGTGCACGGACCAGTAGAACCCTGTATCTATGCCCCTGCACCTAACATCAGTATTACGAGATCTCTTCATAACAAAAGGTCGTGTTGCACGTATCTGCAACGCTGATTGCATAATTTTAATTGTTAACAATCATCGGCATTCATAATTGCTTAGCCACAATAAACTCTGTATAAAAGTTGTGGGACGAAACACTGAACGACCCAAAAAAAGAGAATATAAAAAAAAAAACGGAAGAATTTTTGACCATAAGATACTGGAAGTTTGATTATGTGATTGATAGACAACCAATTTTCGTTTATGACGTAATTGTTTTTACCATACATTTGTTTTGGTTTGATCGAACTGTGATAGGTTTACACTATAAATTATGTTCCAGATATTTGTACCTAGCACTCATATTACCACAATATTTACAATATGCACTGAATTTAATAACCCTTGATTGTTAAAGAAGTAAAAGTAAGAAAGCATATAAAGATGACATTGTATGAAGACAGAATATTGTTAGCATAATTTAAGATTGATTAAGTAACATTTCCAAATATTAGTGAGTAATATCCGTCAATAAAGGTAATAAATAATAAATAAATAAATTATTCAAACTGACACACCAATTCCCTAGCCCCAAATTAAGCTTGTGCTTGTGCTATGGATACTAGGTGATCGAATAGACATACCTATCTACGTTTATAAACATCCATGACTCGAGTACAAACGTCCATGTTTATCACACGAAACATTTGCCCCTAGCGGGATTAGAACCCGCAATCCTGGGTTTCGTGGCCTCTGACCACTCGACCAACGGGTTGTTTTGACCAGTTACTTTTGTTAGTATGTGTTGCCGCGTTAAGTAACAATTTTTGTTACCTACTTATTGACAGTAGCTTAACTATGTTATCGTATTACATAATACTTATGTACAAAACAAATTTTGAAAATTTTGTAAATAATATGATATTATGAAGAATGTATATCAGACAACATCACATATACTGAACTGCTTTCAATGTAAGTACTTACCTTATGCAATTGTGTTATGTACATCAAAGTCAACAAAGGCATCACAAATATCGAGACACGAAACAAATAGCTGTTTCGTCAACAAGTATTTGTCTCGGTTCGGGGATAGCGCGCAGTAGAACCATTGTACCAATGGGTAACCTACCAATCAAGGTATTGTCTATGTTTTGTTTATTGTGTATGGTACTCACGCCAGGGGAGCCGCAGTTGAGGAGCTGCGCGAAGGGGTCGTTGGGCGCGACGGTGAAGGTGCCCACAGGCTTGTCGCCCAAGCGCGCCTGCAGCAGCAGGCCGCGGATGGTGTTAGCCGCGTCGTTGCCGGAGATGACTACTTCCATGGGGGTACCAGCTTTTACGACCTAAAGCAAAAGCACTACATAAAATTTCGGTCGCTTGTTATGATTGTAAGCTACTTAGTTGTTAAGCGAGTTGGTATAAAATCTGGATTCAAATGCGTGTACTCGTAACTATAATGAGAATCAAGTTATATTGGTCATCCAGTATCCTTTGGGCCTTAGTTGATTACGGAATAACGATCTGTTAATGACATGTGAATATAAATTTATTTAATGTTTTTCGCTCATGACTGCACTAGTACCTAAACTCATTAATTATGCTAATGGTCGCTCCAGTACAGTTACAGAACACCTGTCGAGATTTTTTCCGTCAGGTCTTTGTGTAATAACAACATTAGATACGTTTACCTAATAAGTAGTACACATATGCTAATGCTATTTCTAATGTCATTTACTAACATATTTATCCATAATTAGATATAATTAAAAGATACGTACCTACAAATAACATGTAATGATGAATTAAATTATGTATTTGTGTCTTAATTACAACATTTTTTAGTTTGCATAAAAGCCATTATATATTATTTACCAATAACATACTTTTCCTATGGCTCTTCTTAACATTATGTTCCGTTTCAAGTTAGGCTCTGACTAAGTATAGGTAATCCTTTTAGCGAATCTGGTTACAACATTAAAGTAACGGCTATATGACACAACCCATAGACAGGGGCGTCAGACCAATTAGATTATAGGTATATACCTATGGAGGTACGTCCTCAAAAGGATTTGAACTGACACCCAGCCCTCGCGTGTGAGATGCGCGTTCTACATAGGGAGCTAAAAGATTACTCTCAACATATATATTACGTACATAGATAGAAACTGAAGTACAATACGCTGGCAAGGTTAATTATACATAGGTTGAGATGAAAGTCATGATAATAGGCTAGATGACTAAAAAAATCTGTATAGTCCGTCAGTTAGATTATAAAAAAATATTGAACACCTATTTTTTTATTTCTTTGTCAAACAAACATTTACGAAGATACAATGCTTTCAAGTTGCGCATGACGTCACGCATTCGTACAATTTTTAAAAAAGTAGTGACGTCGCATGCCCCCACTCCAAAACTTTGATGCTCATTATCTTTGTAATTTTTTGTTTATTTGATAAAGCGAAAAATATGTGTCTAGTATTTTTGTATAATCTAACTGACGGACTAAATAGAATTATAGTTTTATAATGCAGTCATCATCCCTATTATATTTGTGGAAAAAGCTACAAATATTTTACCAAAATTTCGGGGAAATTACACCAAAATTTCGGAATTGTCTGAATTGGGCTATGGCCTAATATTTTTAGTTATAAAATGTTTGATAAATGTTAGGTACCTAGGAGGTATGTTTTTTTAATTTATTAGGTGGATAAATATGTATAGAAATGTACCTATCTACTATCTATACGTACCTATACACTTTATATGAGAGTTTAATCGTTCCGTAATACATAAAAATAGCCTTCAACCGACTCACTGACACCCATTTAATAAGGAATAACTTTTTTCTCGACCGATTACAAAGGATTGAGTAAATTAGCTGTTAACAGTGACTTCGACAAAAAAATAAATAAATTAGGTACATTACACGTTTAATGCTGTAAGATCGATTTATTTTGATTACTTACCTACATATTCTATGATCCTTAAGCAAATAAATAAGTAGAACAAATGGTAGGTAATGGAGGAAGTTATTGTTCAGCACCTTAAGTATGAATTAATGTCTATTGCCGTTTTAAATTGGTAATTTCATTGTTTCGAACATCATAGTAGGTATCTCATGTGTATTTTATATTCAAATCGATGCATGTGGGTCGATACACTTTAACAAAACCTATGTAGAGATAAATTTAAGTTAAATAGGCTTTTCTGTCGATTAGATTTTATTTGAAAAATTTAAGTCAATAATCACTCCATTACTTAATTAATCAGTTATCAAGTAAGTAGTTAATACATAGCCAGACATGAACGTGAGTTGCGTTGGATAAGGGTTGAATACCTATCCAACCTTTATCTAATGCAAGGTGTAGGTACTATCAATCCAATTACATCTTCGTTATTACAAGGAGGAAAATTACGAAGTTATACATAATATGTAGGTATAATCGTGATGAGTCTGTCTCGAAATTTAAATGTCTCCAGTTACATTATGTGCCGATGTGGCGTTTATGTTTTTACCTTAGTGCTGGTGGTAATGGTGTAAGGTGGGCGGGACGTCTGAGGAGCCACGGGGTGCTGAGGCACCATGTCGACGCAGGAGCCTTCAGGGGCACCCGTCGAGTAGGCCTGGGCGTAGGCCGCCAGCGTCACCACAGCGACGAACGAGAACATTTTCATGCTGATGCTGAAAATTTGACCTGTCCTCAATAACAGTTTATACGTGCAAAATTCATAAATAAATAACCTCTATTTAATTTTGATCTAAAAATTTGACTAGCATTAGGGTTAGGTATGTTTTTGATTCAAACTTTTGTGCTACCTATTTTTTTGCTTGCTACCCATCTATAGAACGTATATAGCTTTTAATTTGTAGTTTTTATAAGATTTGTTTCATTATTAAAGAAATCTTATATCAATAATGCATTTACATCGTGCTTAATCTCGATAGTTTTAATCAGTTTAAATTCATGAAAATTAATCTCTTCATACATCACGTTATTCTATATCTCATTTAATCTGCATGTTGATTAGCGGTAACGTTACTTAGTTATTAACACGTATTAAAATACATAGATACTTCAGAGGAATTTCTGCTTAGGTACTGGGAGCTATTATCATGGAATAAAAAATTTGTAAATTCAATTTAAATAGTGCGATATCATAAAAGTAAGGTTTAGGTCCTATATATAAGTAGTTTATATTATAACAATATATTTATTTATTAATCATTATGTATGACTAGTCATTTCATTTTGTCGTGTGATCTTATTGAAAATAATGTTTAAATACATGTTGGTATTAAGTATTTTTCTATACTAGATAGACATAATTTTTTTCATAATTTATATTTGAATAGATAATAACTCAGGCCTCAGTCGAGGCTAATTTAATCCATAACTGTATTTTTGGTAATTCTGGGCCACCACCAATTCGTGTTGTGTCTGTGACCAACGTTGCTTAACTTGAATCGAATGTAGGTATTACCGCTGCCATTTAACTGAACAGCTTAATCCAATAAGCTCAGAACATTCTACTGCTTTTGTTTTTAAATTTGTGGAATAAACGTAACTTAGTATTCAATGTAACAAATTTAATTTATAATTTGTCATCACGCCCGCTATGCCCGAAGGGGTAGGCAAAGTCCAAGGAGGAATGAGATCCTTAGACCACATTTAGCCAAAAATCGAGTTGGGTTAAATGGGAAATTGTGCAAAGTAGTGACAAGTGGCTAGCTTGTCGCTTACACAATACACCACTAGTCGCTTTTTACAACATGCACTGTTGGCACATTCTTCGAATTTATAATTTACTAGCGACCCACCCCGGCTTCGCACGGTGAGCATAAAACAATATGAGTTGTACATGTAAACATTCCTCTGGAATCACTCTATCTATTGGTAAAAACCGCATCAACATCAAGCGATCTAAGCGAACATACAGAAGCGGACACTTTATTTTATACTATGTAAAGAATATATTAAGAGAAACCTACAAAATACAAAGGAATGAACCGCATCCTTCAAAGAACTCCTTTGCTAGTCAGGTAGCTCTATTCCTACATTTATGCAAGAGGAGCAGAATATTCGCAAAAAAACATTTCATAGTCTCTAGAAATCGTTGTTACCAGTGTTATTCAATTTGACAGTTGGTGCTTATGTGCACGCCGGTGATTTGTTCAAATAAAAAGCCGCGCACTAAGCCGAAATAAAAGCAAACCAAAGGAGGTCAGGGTCCTTTCTGTTCTCCAGACCAAAGTTCTCGTAAAGCTACTCGTCTCAGGACTGGTTCTATGTCATATGGAGTGGCGCAACGATCGACAAACGCTTTCGGCAACTGCTTGTTGCATCAATAAAACACTCAACGTTATAGAGTTAAAGTTTTGTTTAAATACTACAGCCTGTGTTTGAAGATGTATCTAAAAATATTAATATTTAATATTTTTAGATTTTTAGAGAAAATTATAAATCCCAATCGCGGAATTAAAACATTCCAAATATTTGATTCTCTATAATAAAATTCAATTGTATGTCAAATGTAAGCACAGAGTTCCTTTTTACCTATAAAAGTAGTTTCCGTGTAAATAAATGGATGTTTATCATTATAAAAAACTGCCTTTAACTGTAAGATCAGTCACGAAATTGTTTTATAGTTTATCTTATCCCATTATAATAAATAAATAAAACAAACCCTAAGTCCATATCAAAATATTTTGTTATAATAGTAAGTAGATCCGACCGGAAATCGAACGCGGAACCACTGAGGTCGCCTTTTGAACACTACGCCACCGAGGCCGAATAACAGCGCAACATTTTAATGTATAGACAAATCTTTAGGTTTGTCGCCACATAATTGTAACTAAAGGTTTATGGTTAAATTTTTTTTTTTGAATCGGTAAATATTAACATATCATTGCACGAGTTTGGTCTTTATTATGAGTATAAATGCGTTGGCTTGTAATTTACAGAAACTAATAAATAATACGTAATAAAGGGACGCCTTCGAACTCGAAGTGTGTAACATTAATAATACTTAATATAAAATCTATTTGAACTTGGCTAGTATAATTATCCAATTAGTGTAGTCTTGTGTTGACCTATGCCTGCCTGGCATTCAATGAAGACCTGGGTTTATCTTTGACCTAGGTCTACTTGTGTCAAGGCATACCTATGCATCATAACATTTGTTACATTTATTAAAGGTAAGATAAGTATAATGGATCTATGAGATATAAACAAAACATTTACAATCATATTTTAAAAAGTAACAAGATCAATTAATTACGTTTTATATTAATATTTCTTTTTATAATTTTATTAAATAATTTCGATGCTAATTCCTAATGACAGAAGAATAATTGATTATCTAGAAATTATGTGTAGCAAATTAATTAAAATTAAATTGAGAGCAAAAAAAACCTGTTTTGATTCAATTACAAAAAGCAAAGGCCATTTTTGTAAAATTAAAAATATTTATATCAAATCTAATATTAAAAAATAATATACGTTCAATCAAAAATGTATTTACAATGTTTACCTTATACAGGGTGTTAACTTGTCGAAAGCACGCGCGCGTCTGCCGTTGCGTGAACGAATACAAACGTCCACCCTTCACCTTCAACTTTTATACTATATTCCACGACTAGTGCCTTCCACTGCCAAGATTTATACTTCGGCCCTCAATCAAAATTGCTTCGGACGAATTTGACTCAAAATGACTCCGTAAGTAAAGTCGCAGACCTAGAAACACGCGCAATGCACGCGCTACAAGTGAACAGTGATCGACGAGACTCAAGGAAAGTGAATGCGCTTACTTAGCTCAGTAGCCTGAGAGGACATACGTTTGTATTCATAGTTACAAAACACTCAGTCTATGGACAACCCCACTAATGAGTAATCATTATTTGCCAAGATTTGTATGAATGTAAGCTGCAATTCAGATATCGGAGTTTGGAGGCTCCCCAGGAATAAAAAGACCGGGACAAGCCGCCTTTTTGCCCCCAGTTAGTCAGCCACTGATTTTCGTTTCCGAACAGAAATGTTAAAAGAGTGACCCAAACCAAGCGCTATGTGATCTAAATGGTTGTTATACCTATACTTATCTTTCGGCTCAATCTTCGGCTCTCAAACCGTTTTGCGCACAGCACTACCGCGCACCACTCGGGAAGGGCAGAACAAATCATAGATTTTATTAAGTGCTATTTGTTTTAATACCAATGAATGAATATTTAAAAAAACAGGCCATAACATAATAGATTATTTTATTTCTTGCAGAATACATTCATTGCACCATTTATTATGCATAGTATTAATGATTGTTAACCGATGCCTATCTGCTGAAAGAAAAATTAAGAATTTGAACCTTGGAAATAATAGGTAAGTTTCTAAAGAATAAAAAGATAATTCAGATAAGATTTCTAATTAGGCATTCCTGGAACCCGTGTGCCAAGGCACCTGCTGGTCTTAGAGTAAATATTAAGAACCCATCAATAATATTGTATTGCCCCTCTTGGACCAAAAGCTGCTAACGCCCAAGTAAATAATAGTTACAAATGCCGTTCAAAATGTTGTTACTTCAACATTGCAAGAGCAAGAGATATGGATAGGGTTCCACTGGACTAATACACAATTGTCCTTTTAAGCCGATCGTTATTAAGATTGGATTAAAAACAATTATAGCAAGTTTGTTTAAACTTTTTAACTGACTTAAAAAAAGGAGGATCTCTTTCAACTGTTATATTTTTTATGTTCATTACATTAATTGCACTCATAAATAAACATTTTAAAATTTTATGTTATGATGAATAGATTTAGCTGTATTTAATTCAAATTAAATGATGGGTCGCTGGGTCCAGTAGTTACAGGTTCTGGCCAATCCCACTAGAAGCAAATCATAGTGTGATAAACACTGTCATTTGTACTCGGGTCATGGATAAGCCTATAGTATAAGTATACCTATCCGCTGTCTATACCCATAATATGAGTTAACTTGCTTAGTTTTTAGCTAAAGAATTTGTATGTGTATAAGAGCATTTATCTAGGAAGAACATTTTGAAGTTTATCAGAAGTCGCATTGTCGCTAACGCCGTTCTGGTAGAAAACCATGAACAAAAGGTTCTAGGGTAAACACATGAAATGTTTCATCTAATGACATCACGATGGGTTGGTCAGATATGAGTTCATAATATAGTAAAAGCCAGCTTCAGATATATGGAACTTAATCGCCTAGAATAAATGTACCTATCCTAGCAGGATTTATGACTTGATTGTTATGACCTAGATAGGTACTCATATAATACGTGGTTGTATCTCAGGACCTAGGTAAATAAGTTAAGATACTAGGAAATATTTTTTTTTGCTAGTAGTGTAATTCAATTGCCAAACATAACGTAGGTATTGTACCTGTTGATGCGATACAAATGATAGTACTCACGTCACCCCCTGCTAACTACTAGAACCAAGGCCATATTTTTCATAAACATATTTTAGAGAGGAAAGATATGATTGTTTATTTGCATTGAATAGGCTCCTAAACTACTACTAGCTACTTTATCAGCGAGTAAAGTAGACTTTATTTTATCCCCCACGGAAACGAGAACTACCTGGGTGGAACCGCGGAGTGCGGCTAGATCATAATAATTACAATTTGACAACAAATTGACTGGTCCGTTGGTCGAGTGGTCAGAGACCCTGGCCACGAAACCAAGGGTCGCGGGTTCGAATCCCGCTAGGGGCAAATATTTCGTGTGATGAACATGGATATTTGTACTCGAGTCATGGATGTTTATAAACGTATTTAAATATGTCTATCCGTTCACCTAGTATCCATAGCACAAGCATATAAGCTTAGTTTGGGACTAGGGAATTGGTGTGTCAGTCTGAAGAGTTTATTATTATTATTATTATTACAATAGCTATTTAATATTAGAAAAAAATGGTGTTTCAATATTCCCCCTGAATATTAAGAGCATGTTTCTTAGGCATACCTACCTACATTAAAAAATAAATCGATCATTTTTACTGCCATTTAATTTGGACCTCAAACTGAATATTTTGGTGATTAAGTAATGGAAGGTAACTGGTTCTTATTTTTTTTTAATTAAGTACTCGATCAATATTTAGTTCAACATTGAACTGTACATTCTAGATTAAATAATAAATTTATTAATTAAGTTTGAGATCATCATAACTTTTTGAAAAAAAAATTGTGTAATTGATTGGAATCATAATTTAATTCGATAGGTACACTAATTTAAAGTTGACATGTGGGATACATAAGTTGACTTTTTTAAACCTAATAAATATTAGTCAATGACACATTTACCACCCATATCATGGACCATGAATTCCCTATAGCAAAAACTTAAATAATAATACGATAATGCGAAAATGTGTTTGCATGTCTTTTTTATTGTTAAGTTAGATTTGTGCTTACTTGTAATTATTTATTATATTTCTAAAAGTTGAAAAAGGAACAGAAAATGAAGTGGACGGTATTTACTTTAAAAACCATCAATACCTTCGAATATAAATAAATAAATTCTATAGACTGGCACACCAATTCTGCAGTTCCAAACTAAGCTTACAGCTTGTCCTATGGATACTAGGTGAACGGATAGACATACTTAAATACGTTTATAAACATCCATGATTCAAGTACAAATGTCCATTTCATCACACGAAACATACCTATGCCCCTAGCGGGATTCGAACCCGCGACCCTTGGTTTCGAGGCCGGGTCTTTGATCACTCGACCTACGGGCCTGTCGGTTTCTTTTAAACAAATAACATATTTAATTATCATCTAAAAAGTTTTAGGAGCTCATTGCTTCTTGGACTCTGTCTAACCCTTGAGGGATTACCTACAGACATGACGATATGTGTGTTACATATTTTTTTCTAAAAAAATATTTTTCGGAAGCTGAGAAAATCGCGGGCGGAGGCTAGTATGACGTATTGCACAATAATTCGTAATATTTTTGCATAAGCGTTTTTTAGATTTGCGTACATGTTGGTACCCGCATTCATTATTCAATTTAAATCTTAATGCCTATGATTTATTAGTGCAAAGATTTTTCCTGTAGCCTACGAAATGTGCACAGGGGGAATAACAGCCGCAAATCAAGTGGTGGAACATTATGAATGATGCATCATTATCAGGATGTTGTGTTGACCAATAGGTGAGCGGTGGTATGTAAGGAAACACGCCTCATAACTGAGGGGTGCGGGTTCAAACCCGAGCACGTATCTATAGACTTTTTCCAATCTATGTACGTATTTATACTGGTAATTTAATCTCATACTATCTATCTAATCTACGAAGGCGGATGCTAACGCTGGTATATACTTAATGATGAGGGCCCTTTTTGGTCAAGGGCCACGTTTTGGATACGGCCGAGACAGCGGCAGCTGCAAAGAACAGCTAGAAATGCTTGAAGCTCAAAGAAGCAACACTAATATGGAAGTAAGTGCCTGAAGCTTTTTGCGCAGGAACACAATATGATTTATTATAATTACCAAGTTCTTAAGACATCACTACATGTTAAATGCACGACACAATATTAAAAAAATCACGACCGCTTCGTTGGTCTAGTGGTAGCATGCGCCGCCTTAGGACCAAGAGGTCGAGGTCAAGGTCGGTTCAAATCCCAGGTCGGCCTAAAAAATTGTGGCTGGTTATTTCATTATTGAAATTACTCAGTAACATCCGGAGTCAGGAATTTGGAGGTTTAATCACCTTCGTGCCGTGAAAGCACGTGAAGCCGTTGGTCCTGCGCCTGACCTCTCTCCGGCCATGTCGAATTGCGGTCTCACCGGACTATGGGAGTGAAGTTAACAATATGTTTAGGTGCGGTTACATGGAAAGTTGTACAAAATAAGACAATCTCTTCCCCTAAACCGGGAATGGTCAACAGCAGATCTAAAGTTTATTACTTAACGACAATGACAATAATATTGCCGGGAATCGTTTCCTTTAGTACTTGAGGAATCTATGATAATATATAATTTTAGTAACTATCACACGGCTGCTTAAAAAAGGTCTCTATCTCTACCTTTGATCGTGTACAATCATAAACCCAATACTACATCAATGCTTCGCCTTTTAAGACGTTGTATGCAAGGAACACAGACAAAGGTCAAAGTGGTAGGTAGGTACATTAATTTTACGTTCCAGACCAACAGGGTCTAAATGTAGGTATATCTACTTATTTAAAATTGTACCTAATAATCAATAGGTTCTTTTCTGTGGTTATTATAGTCTGTTTCATCTTTCACCTAAGATTATTTCTGTGACTAGTGTCAATATTCTTTTTCATGCATCGTACTTTCTACGATTTAAAATATTCGGTTTCAAACATAATAATCTTTATACGCTCACATCATATCAAAAAATATTTAATAATCTCCATTAATTAATCTGAACACTATTATTCAATTTTCTTCTTATATTTATTACTTTTCTTCTAAGATTTATTTTTAAATTAAGCAAAAATATCATATGAATTGCATACTACATAAAACAAACACATACTTATAACAAAACGTTAATATTGGGTTGATTCCGAGTCTTCAAATCGCGCGCGCGACATGTCTGCATTTTATTTACGCGACAATACCATTATTAATATCAAAGTATAGGTAATACATGTTCATTTCAATCAGGATTGAAAAGGAAATAAAGAAAAAGGTCGATTTAATTTCCCTAGATTTTTTTTTCGAATTAAAAAAGAAAAAACTGGCTATAAACTGGCTATAAACCTGATTTACATTTAATTTAAACATTTAAATGGTATCGGAAACTGTCAAAGTGTCGTTCTTAGACAGCTTCACAATTTTGACACTTGAGGCGCTAGTTAGAATCTTTGCATCGGCAATGTTTTCTTCTTCTGGCACACAGAATATTCCTGTTCTGTGTTCTAATATAATGTTCCCGACAGTTGTAAAGAGTTCATTAACCTAAAGAATATTCTGATTCTGATTTGGATAACATTTACTGTAATATTCTAACGATACATTATTGATGTTACACGAGCGCATAATTATCTGAACATATTTCATAAAAATTACATGCTTTATGTAAATACCTCATTGTGTAAATGACCTGCATTCTGCTATGGAAATAAGATTGAAAATATTTTTTTATTGACAATCTCATTTAAATATTACATATGCACCTATACAAAAAATAATTACAATTTAATCTAGGAAAATATTAATTTTCTACCGTCGTGTACATATTTTTAACACACCATGCTTTAAGGCTGCATATGCTGTGATTACTTTGCTTAATGCCATGAAATGCACGAGTTGTCTTGTTTATGGTTTAGTATATTTTCGGTGTGGTGGTCGATTTACTAATTTTTCCTATTTATTAGTGCTGATTTTAAGCGGGAATTCGTAGAATTCTTTTATTATTACAATCATGAGCGTAGAAGAAGATGTAATGAAAATACAAAAAAAAATAACCAAAATGATATCAGACGACGGCACGGTACGTTTTAGTAATATAGATAGATGAAAATCGGCAAGAACGTCTTCCGCCAAGCTCATAAAATAACAATAGAACAGTTTACAGATTAAAGCTTTTAGATCATGTATCTTTTATTAGTCTTGCAATGAATTATAGACATTGTTCGCATGTTTTTTGCTCTTGTTTCTTCCCTGAGAAACTTATTCCCAATGTGGGCGCGATGCGATGTCAACACTAGATCCACGAAAACAGCGCGTACCTATTAGCAACAGATACCTAAAACATTAATATATCAACTTCTTTATCACTTTTGTTACCTTGTTTTAGGGACAGGAAGAAGCCCTCGAGCTTTTAAAGAATCTTCAGACAATGGCAATTAATTTGGATGTTCTGACCAAAACAAGAATAGGTATGACTGTCAACGCCATTCGTAAATCTAGCAAGGATGAGGAGGTAATATCTCTGTGCAAAACATTGATCAAAAACTGGAAGAAGTTTCTTTCAACACCCACCACTCCGTCCAAGGATAATGGAAGCTCTTCCAAATCCAAAAAGGATGGTAAAGACAAGGAAAAGAAAGATGACAAAGAAAAAGACAAAAAGTTACCGGCTTCATTTCCACCACAGTCAAATACTACTGATGCAGTGCGACTTAAATGTCGAGAGCTACTGACACAAGCAATGAAAGTTGATGGGGAAAACCCCAATGCTTGTGCTACAACCGAAGAACTGGCTGAAGAACTGGAGGAATGCATTTTTATGGAATTTAAAAACACAGACATGAGATACAAAAACAGAGTGCGATCTCGGGTTGCTAATCTAAAGGACCCCAAGAACCCAACTCTAAGGACAAATTATCTTAATGGTGTTATTTCTGCCTCAAGACTTGCTAAAATGACTCCAGAAGAGATGGCAAGTGATGAGATGAAAAAACTACGAGAGAAGTTCATCAAGGAGGCTATTGATGACGCTCAGCTGGCCACAGTACAGGGTACTAAAACTGATATGCTCAAATGTGGAAAATGCAAAAAGAAGAACTGCACATATAACCAGCTGCAGACCAGAAGTTCCGATGAGCCTATGACCACTTTTGTCCTCTGCAATGAATGTGGTAATCGCTGGAAGTTCTGTTAAGACTGCTTTTACTATAACCTTAGTATAACATAGTGTGTCATCATTATTATAATGATACTGTATTGTATCAAGTAATTGTACTACCTTTTACTATGAATTATGATATTTGTTTTGCTGTTAATGCATTGACCTTTCTACTTTCACTGGATGTGGAATAATGTCATGTAGATAAGGGTATCTTAGTTTTACATAATAAATTAATCTGCTTTAAGTAAATCTAAGTTTCATTTTGTAAATACCAAATTACCTGTTATTTGGGTTAGTAGGTACTAGGGACTAGTATTATATATATATATATAATATATAAGTATTGTATTAAAACAACTATTACTGAGTAAATTATCATATATTTTTCAGTAAATTTTTAACAACAACAGGAATGTGTCCTTTAGGACCAAGTAAAGTGTTATACAACTGGCACTCGGGCACAATTTACCTGATCTCAGGGAGCTATTTTTTAATTTCCACACAAACTAAGTAATAAACATCTTTTCTTGTACAATGAGACACATTGATAGGTAAATATAATTATTTTGTTACAAGTACTTAATAATCATGTAACAATGTTGGAAAACATTATTTCTCTTTACATATCTTAAAAAATAAAATAACTTGGATGTGACTAAGTATTGCTAATTAATTACATACTAGTTAAAAATATGTATACAGCTTTTTCACCTTTGTAATTTTTTCAAAAATTAATATCAATATTGTTGCCATGGATTCACCAGTGTATATTTTTTATTGTCTAATGGTTTACTTTATTATTAAGTAGAGTGTTTTATTGACTCATTTACTTTTCTATGTTTATTATGCCACTACATGCAGCAGCTAAATATAGTACTAAGTACCCACTACTTAGTGTGACAAGTAAACTGTTCGAGTTAAAACAAAATTATTCTGTTATTATTTTAACTGGCTTTTGCAATAGAATTAAGGATTATAAGTAAACATTTTACAATCTTTAGTATTTTCTATTATTTTAAGGCTACAATTGGTTTATATTGGTAACATTTAAAAAATTTTGATACTCATTACCATTTATAACAAAAATTTGGACTAGTTTGGAATATTTATCACACTGCAGCCTGAATGGGATATGAAACAATGGATTGATTTATTTTGTATGTTTCTGGATCTATTGAACATAGTTACAAAATGTACAAAAATCCATCTGCTTTAAATTCCTCGCTTCAGGTCAATTCTGCCGTTTTTAATCTTAATTTCTATGAACGCCCATCATCTTATTATGCTACCCAAAATGGCCCGGACTGCTATAATCTAATATGGCAAGCTACACTTTGGTGAATATAAACCTTTTATTTTGGCTTAAACTAGAGTCCTAATTCGTCTTACACTTTGGGTCTGTTTGTCACCCTTGAACATCTACTGATAACATTAACTTAAACTATGACTTATTATTCGACCATGAGTTCTCCAGTTTGTATTTTCACAAATATTTTTTTGTCATTACACTGAATATTCTTGTTCTGCATTTCTAATTTGAGATCGGTAGACGCGAAATCTTCATCTATTTTTGATATAGTGAAACTAACGTCTTCATTGGCTACGAAGTATTCAGGTGTCAGATTTTTTTGGTAATTGAAATGAGTTTTCAAATGTTCCCTAAGGAAATGGGATTGTACAACGACGAGGTCGCAGAAGGAACATTTATGATTCGACGCATTAAGAGTGTCCTTCTCGTCATGCCTCCTGTAATGATTTGACAAAGCATCCTGACGTTGATTTGTATATGGACACAGTAAACACATGTGTAGTTTACGATCCTTTGTTGGGGAATTTTCGGACGGTGAAGGGTGTTCTTTGCCACTATTGATTGAACGTCTTCGTTGCAGCAATCTAAGAGTTTGTTGGTCGCTCATTGAAAACTGCTGAAAATCGCTCTTCGGGGCGCTCCTGGGCATCGTCTTGATTGCTAATTTTATATGGTCATTGTCTTCATGTGGCTTGTGTTCTTGAACTTCCGATTCTGTAAAATCGTTGTTAGTTTTCTTTCTTTCTGCTTGAGCTTCGTCGTTCATTTGATGCTTGCGCATATGTTGCACGTAGTTGGCATAATACTTTACAGAATAATCACAGAGCTCACATTTGTATCTTTGTTTGGAACCGTGTAGGGATAAATGTATTTTATATTGTTCCCTTTTCTCAAAAGCTGAGGGACATTTATGGCACTTGTAACGTTTTTCCTTTTGACGACCATTTTTCAAATATGTAGGATATATAAACTCTGGATTCCCATGCATTAAGTAACCAAATTGAGGATCCGCTTGCAAAACAGGTGGAAAATGGTCGTTAGGTTTCACTAATTTGTCTTTATCGTTTAATACTCTTTTCTGAGCTTCAGTCTTACGTTGAAATAAATCCGTGCCTGATAAAGGAATATTTTTATAATCCATGTCTTCACCAGATTCGTAGTCACAAGTCGAAGTTTTACCTTCGTTTTCATGTAGTAATTCGTGCTTTGCCAAATTTCCTACATTCTTTACAGCATAGCTGCATTTTTTGCATTTATGTTCACCATCACCGCCATGTAATCCCATATGATAGTTCAGAGCTGAACTTTTAAAGAATTTGGCAGGACATTCTTTACAAAGGTATTGTTTTGGCGTGTGTTTTGTCTCATTTGATTTTCTATGGTTAGATTCATCATAATTTTTGCCTGGATTTGAGACAATCCATGTGATTTCCGAAGTAGTTGGACAATGAACTAGTTCTAAAATGGGTTGTTGATGTGCTGCATTTGAACTATTTATAAACTTGAGCATTTTTGTTTTGGTATGGTATTCATCTGTATGAACAACAACATGAGCGTCCAGATCTGTTTCCTCCGGAACAGAATATTCACAGCTTTTGCATTTGTATGGAAACGATAGGTCGTGAAACTTGTCATGAATTTTTAATTCTTCACCAGCGAAAAATCTGGCAGGACATTTTTGACAGAAATATAGTATTTTTGTTTCTTTGCTTTCACTACCGTCGTCTTTCGGAAGCCCTTCTATATTTGATGACTTTTCAGCTTCTATTACTCTACGTAACTTAGCAATTTGCTCGTCATCAGGAATGTCTGCTTCTACGGGGCAGTAAATGCGGCCATATATCTCGCCATGGGTTCTGGAGTGTTCGGCAAGTCTGATTGCACTGTCACATGTGAATTTACATTCTAAACATTTGTAAACAGTGATTTCACTGTTTTCAAAAACAATACAATGAATCTTTTCATGATTGGGGATTTTGCATTTTTGCGAGTTAACATAAGAACAGTAACGGCATTTGTACATTTTATGAAATTCGTTCTTAGCCGAAACCCAAACGTATGGAATTTCGTCAAGATTTATTTCAACCTTTGCTTCTAGTTTTGCTTCATATTCTGATTCAATTTTTTTCGTTATAATTCCGTGAACTCTTAAGTGTTGATGTAGCAAGTGACGTTTGGAGACACTGTAGTTGCATTCGGGACACTTGTAGGGCGTATCGGCTGGGAGGCGATGAAACTGCTCGTGGTACATATACTGCGATTTGCTGTTGGTTTCATACGGACACTCCGTACATTTATGTCGCTTTGTAGAAGTGCAGGGCGTGTTGGCTACGCCTGATTCAGGTGGTGGGGATTTGCGACCCATTGCCTTCGCTATATACTCCTCAGGCTCAGTAATGCCGTGTAAAGCGAGATGTTGAATTAGTTCATGCTCGTCCTTCACGAAGAACGGACAAAAGAAGCACTTAAATATGGATTGGGGCGACGGTTGGTGCTGTTGCAGATGCGCCAGTAGCACCTTTTTGTCGCTTGTTTTGAACGGACATTTGTTACATGTATCGGTGTTGATTTCGCTGAGGGTCAATCCTGGGTCTGGTTTTGGTTTTACTGTGGTTATCACCTTTATCACGCCATCGTGTTTCAACCGACAGTGTCTCTGTAATATGAGAAAAATATTCGTTAGTAATATATCTAGTTTATTACGTATGGCCAATGATTATAGGGAGTAGTGGTAGTAAGGACACGCGTTTCATATCTGAAAGGTGCGGGTTCAAATGAATGTATGTCCGTATTTATACCACTAACACGGTGAGGGAGAACATCGTGTAAAACATGCACATTCAAAAGTTATGGATGGTGTAATCATAATCCGATTTGTCTGGTAAGCAGGGTTGCGAAGTTAGGACAGACAAAATAATATTTTTTTAAATGCTGATGCAAATGTAAATATTAAATCTGTTATCATTGGACATAATTATACAACCGAATATAATAATCTCCTTTCGAAACAGTCGGCTAAAAATAAAAGCTTTCGAGTTTAAAGAAATCGCTCGAAATTACCTATCTATTAAAGAGCTTATTGCCTCCAAAATAAATATATACCATTTGTAATAAAAACATATATTATAAATTTGATTTAATTTAATATACTATTATACATATATTGTAAATTTGATTTAATATATGTTAGTCGTATACAAATACATAACGTATCCTACTAGTAATATAATTAATACCACTGTGTTTTTGAGGATTCCCGTCTGTTACAGAGACGTTATGGTGCGTACGCGGGATCTATAAATTTTCTCGGGATAAAAAGTAAGTAGCCTATGTTATATTCCAGACTATAGATCAAAGGTTCCCAACCAGTGGTCCGCAAGACTTATCCATTGGTCCGCGGAAGACCTAAAATTTTATTAGATTTAAATTTAAAAATGTTTATTTTAAAATGAATACAGATCATGTTCAACCTAGTGGTCCCTAATAACAATAATAAAATCAAAGTGGTTCAATCACTATGAGGGTGGGAATGATAATTTACTTCAGTACCAAATTTTATCTAGATCCAAACATTTATAATAATGTAGTCAGATAAATGCCTAAAAACAATAGTAATGGCCCAAATTGCTGTTACTCTTTGTGGAGAAACATTTTGCAACATTCGAAAACGTTGCACCACAAAAAATAAATGTGGTACCTATGGTTTACCTACGACGTACATAAAGACGCGAATTATTTCTAACTACATAAATAGATAGCTTTTTAAAAATATTTAAATATTCGTTCCTTGAACTATGTTAGGGTTTAGAAATGAAAATTTGAAGGATTTTTTACACTACCCTACATTCAGCTGACGAAGTATGTGTACCATGAATACAGAATGTAGAAATTTAAATTAATTTTAACAACCACACTTAAATACTTTGTTATTATTTAGCTTACCTGTATAACATGTTTCCAGTTTGAAAGCTGATTGCAATGTCCGCAGCGGTAAGCCAGGTCTGCCGGGTCGGGCAAGTTCTCGGGCTTCTTGAGTTTGTTGTGTTCCTCCTGGCCCCCATCTGGCCGAGCATGCTCTCGAACATGATCCAGTAACGCCTCCCTCGATGGATCTCTGAAATATATAGTACATAGTAAGTACCTTATCATTAACTACTACATTGTAAAGCTCGTTTTTTTTTTGTGAAACGCAGTAAATGAGTTTCTATCGTTAACTCTTGATATGTCGAGGACTAATCAATACAATAACTATTTGGAAACCTTAAAAACCGCGCATTAATCAGACTACACAAAGTTATTACTATTAGTTGTATAGTTATATTTTTTACTAGCTGTGCCAGCGGTGTCACCCGCGTTTATGGTTAATATTATATAGACTATTTCCGTCATACATGATTTCTATGTAACTTTAACCATTAAGGCTGCACACGCGACGGAAGCTTAAAAAATGGAGTAACTTCTCCCGTTTTCCCAACATTTCCCTTCACTACCCTGCTCCTATTGATTGTAGCGTGATGAAAAGTATACTATAACCTGCCCAGGAGTATGAAGAATAATTGTACCAAGTTTCGTTAAAATCCGTCGAGTAGTTTTTGTTTCTATAAGGAACATACAGACAGACAGACAGACAAAAATTTTACTGATTGCATTTTTGGCATCAGTATCGATCACTAATCACCCCCTGATAGTTATTTTGAAAATATATTTCATGTACAGAATTGACCTCTCTACAGATTTATTTTAGGTATAGATTTAACCAATAAAAATAGTTATGAAAATTATATTTTTTAATTTATGCAAGTTATTATTTACCTGTAATTGCATTTCCTACATTTCCATAATATTTTCTTGACTTTTTTCTGATCCGGTATTCTGTTGTCAAATGACTCGCATTTTAACTCATTGTTATGCATCTGTAGATTGAGTGGCTGCATATCAAAAGGCTGGCTAAAAATCTCGTTCATATCATTAAAGTCTACACCTTCTATAGTTGGGTTTGCCGAAGAGTTGCTCTCGAGATAGTGAAACACAGTCTCGCCATTATCATTTATAACGGACATAGCCAAAAATTTGTTGTATTTACTATAATTTCTACGACCAGTTTCATCTGTCATTAGAACTTTAGCTTCGTGGTGTTCAGGGTCCCTGGCCGACTTCAGTTTTATGTGTTTTGTAATATCCCAACGCCAATTAGATTTGTACTTACATAGTGAACATTTAAATGGTTTCTTATTTAGATGACCCACTATATGGACATGGAATCTTGACGCAGTGGAAGCCCAAAATGGACAGTGTGGACATTTGAAAACCTTTTTTCCCATAGCTTGGCTTGGAGATAAATTCATGCCTTCGTTATCTTCCGCTATTTCAGAATCATAACTCCTATTCGTTTCTGGAAGCGTGGAATCGTCGTTGATATTTATATCTAGCGGTATGTCGAATTTATTAGCATTATGATGAATGTTATTCCAAACAAATACGACGTTTTCCATCGGATGTGGTTCTATGTCTCTTTCTTGCGTCGCAATCAAATCCTCGTTGCTATCTTGACTTTTTACTTCAATAGACGCGTCACCTTCCATTTTCTCATTCTTTCTGCATGTTTTCATATGTATAAATAGATCTGCACTGGATTTACATCGATGTCTGCAATTTTGGCAACGTGTGGAACTCAAACTCGGAAGCAATGTGTTGGTCGCACTTCGATTTGAATGGGATGTACAATTTTTCTCATGTACGGAATGTTCAGATAAGCATTTACTTTCAAAACCACAATTTTTGCATATCAGAGACCCTTCTTTGCCTGTTTCAGTTAACAGCCTTTCTTTTAGTTTGTCGAAAAATGACTCATTTTTCTTACGCCCTACAGTTTCTTTGTTACTCAGAGGAACGTTGACTGGTATTAATGTGATATCAACGGGCAAATTTTCGAATTTATTTCCTTTATTTGAATCAGTCGAGTCTGTGATCGGATTTTCTTTAAATTTCTTTGATGGCGGTTCTCCAGGTGGCGTTTTATTTTGAGTAGGCGTTGACGCGTGCAGCGGTATGAGTTGTGGTAATGGTCTGGGAATTTTCCTGTTGTGTTTATGCGACTTGGCATCATCTGCTGTAGAGTTGGGTGACTGTTGGCTTGGTGTGGCATGCTGTGAATCTTTTTTGCACGGGCTATCAGAGGCGGTGGCGTCGTTAGAGTCACTGTTGCAGCTCACCATATCTTTGTCTACGCATTGCAAACCCATATCCTGGAATAAGAGAAAAATACTCCATTAATCACTAGCTAAACCGTACGAAATAGAATGCAGGTATGGAATAATCTGTGATAATACATAATATTGATTTAGATTTTTTTACTTTAAGCTTAAACATTTAGGTAGGCATTAGTGAGACATAGATTACCTCCGTATCTTTCGCGTAAAGTTTCAAATCCTGAACCTTAAGCCGAGCTTTACCTACATGTAGAGCGAGAAGCTTCATAACTGACGCGATAGGTGGCGCTCTATGTTGTTTGCAATCAGATCTTTTGTTATCTCCGCGTTCTCAAATTATTTTAAAAGTTTTGAGTAATGGACGTACATAGAATATTGTAATTTTTTATAGTAGATATACCTACATTTAAACTATAAAGATAGCCAAAATTAATTTAAATAAATGGCCGATTTTTAAATAAATTACAATTGCTGACAGAGTGTGAAAATAAACAAATCAAAAAATGTATAATGACTAGATATTGATATGATAGATATTGACATGTTACACAAAACATATTTTACGTATGAATATTATTTGTATGTAAATATTATAAATTACAAATCACCCCAAAAACCTGTTAATATACAAAATATTATTAGAAATACTAAATATGCACTCAACAACAAAACCTTTTTCCGGGGTCACCAATATATAAAAACAATGTAGTTAGATAGGTATTCTAAAAAAGTACTTTTACATTTTAATTTTGTTCTTACATCTTTTTTTTATCTCGAGAAATAATTTGTGCGTGATTAAAATATGTATACATAGATAGAACTAATAGCAGCAACAGTTGATTTCAGAATTGGTTATAAGTACTTCTGTTAGGAACCGACTTATTATTTTAGCCCAGTTTGATTCATTATTGAGATACTGGCTATAGATAGATAACTCTAATTATACACGTAGGTATGTGATGCAGTAATATAATTCTAATATTAAATTTTATTTAAATAAATCGAAATGCTGATTCTAGTTATAAAAATGCAATTTTATTATAATAAATAAATGTCCACGTCCAATGTTACGTCGATTGGCTCGCGTCGTCGACGTCTCGACGAAACAAAACAAACGCGCGTGTGGCTCACTCCGACACTGAGCTAAAATTAATTGGAACAACTGACGATGCACCATTCAGAAATTAGTAGGTAAACTACCTACTTAATGCAGTTGTCACTGAGTAAAAACATTTAAATGTATTATGTCGGTATCACCACGAATGTTTTATACGGCGGTGGCGTTCGTTGATAAAAGATATGTGCAGATCAACGAGTAGATATACAAAATGTCATTAAGATTGTTTGTGATTTGTTTGAGATGTAGTAATGTATTTCTGATTATGGTATAATAAGTACCTAGATAACGTAAATAAAAATAGAGCTACTAGTAAATAATTTGTTCAGTTTTCTCAATCTTCTTAGTTCAATGCATAGGTTACTTTTATGAAATAACATTATTATTGATACTTCTGACGCTAATTAGATGAAGCAATCAAAGAAAAGATGTAGCTATCTCATAATATAAACAAATCATAACAACTAGTTACGCTGTAGTTGCAGCCTTATTCACTTGACAATTTACTGGATTATTTTGCTGTTTGCTTGACATTTAAATAAAAAACATGTTATGTACGAAATTACGTTAATATGAACGATTGAAGTAGGTATATGGAAATTATGAACTCATGCGATGCAAGTAGGTTCGTGCAAGCGGTGCTAGGAGGACATGCACAGATGGTAGCGTGATGCAAGAGGGCGCGGGGGCCGGAGCGGAGTGCAATCGGCCGGTGCCGCTCGTGATAACAGCAGCGCGGCGGGCGTGACGTCAGCGGGCGCCGCCGCGCGCCGTCCGCTCCGGGGCGCGGCCCCTCCATCGCGCTATATCCGCGGCGACACTCACCGAGGCCGAGTACGAGGACCGCGAGTCGCCGCTCCCTTCCTCCTCCTTCAGGACGAGCACGTTCATAATGTCGCTGGCGCCCACCCGGTTGCGGCGGCGACTTGCAACCGATTGGCCCACGGGCGGCGTGTGATGATTCAATTCGTGCGACGTCAGACTTTGCTTGATGTCCGCTGTGAAGTTGCACATGAAGCACTTGAAATTTCCGCTCCCACCGTGATTCTTCATGTGACGATCTAGATTCCACTTATACGGCGAGCGAAAATCGCATATAGTACATTTGTTCAGAGGCATCGAATGATACTTGACGTGCTTCGTGAACCTCGCTTTTATGTGGGTCGCGTAGCTGCATTTAGTGCAAGAAAAATATTTGTCGTCATTCTTTATCAAAGATAGAGCGCCGTCGTCAATCGTCGATTTGTCTCCTTCGACCTCGATATCGACGGACCGCTCGAACGTCTCCTCATCGACGTCGACTTCAATATCGTCACATTCTTCCACTTCCTCAACTAAATCTTCCATTCTGTCTATCAACTCTGTAGTATCCGGAACAGGGGCGGGTAGTTCAACGTCCATTTTGACCGGCGTTGAAGCGGCCCCATGGACCATTTTTATGTGTCTTATAAGTTTTTGATGATGCCTAGAGGCGTATACGCAACTCGGGCAATCATATATTTTAAATTTTTCAAAGTGCACGTCACGGGTATGTACGAGGAAAGCGCGCGGATTCTGTGTGTAGAAAGTACACTTGGCGCAGTTGTAATTCCTCCTAATCTTGCACTGCGGTAAGTCGGATTCCTCTGCGGAGGCCTCCTCCGAAGATGCTTCGCCGCACAGGCGGCCTTCGAAGGGACGCACAAGAGTGGCGACCTCGCCGACTTGCGCGTTCGGCGGCGAGGACATCTGCTGTAGCATACTCCGCTGCAACAAAACAATGCCGGTGTCGGTTAAACGTTCCGGGAGGGCGCGCGGCGCGTGGGGCGCGTGAGGCAGCGAGGGGCACGATTGGCGCGGAGCCGCGGTCGCGCAGCGCTGCAGCGGGCACGTGTGCGATGCGCGAGAGCGTCGCCGGCTGAATGAGACGAGGCGCCGCGGCCGGCCGGCAGGAGCGGCCGACGGCGGCGGCGGCAACCCGAGGGCGCGTGGGCGCGGGACGGGCGGTGGACCGATGAGATGCTTCGTCTTGATGTTTGCGTCCTCCTCGCCGGCTGGGACACCGGGAGAGCTCCACTCAGACACAGTTTAATGAAATCGTATGCTCTTTGTTGCTTCAACGATATTACAGTTGTAAAATAAGAACCCTAAATGTATTACAACGGTGTACGTAAATATGACTAAGGCGTCAATTCATTTCAAATGATAGGGGGAAAATTCTAAGCTACTTAGCAATGAAAGAAGAAAAAAGAGCACAGGTGAAATTTTATTTTAGTATGTATGATTTTATGATATAGGTACTTTAGCCCTATAAAGGTAAACAAAGCCATGCGTTAATTATAAGTAAAGGTTATGCCTAAGTAATGAGGATGTAAAAAATGGCGCAATCCATCTTCCACTGCCCGAGCGGTGTCACGAGTAGCGACCGTAACATGAGGAAACGAGGTTGAAATCCCTGAGACTCGGTTTTGTATCCCGCAACTTTATTCCGTGTTTATAATTTCGTTCTCCAGAGAGTTTATTGAATAGTCTCAACTCGACTAGCGTTGATGTCTTTTGTAAAAGATATTCATTTGTTGTAAGGACTTAGTGATTTATAGGTTTTTGAGTTTAAATGATTTGATAATATTATTGAATATAATATAAAATACATCATCTGAAAATTAAATAATTTGCTATGAGATTCGTTAGTTGACAAAACTCCCCATTGTTCACACACCTGTATTTAGGCCATAGCTAGCCAGTTAAAAGAAAATCGTTCATTACATATAATAATATAATAAATATTAATTGATAAATAAAAATGTTCACGTGTTCTTATTAAAAAGCATTATAGTTGTCTTCATAAAACCTTACATTAACTACCTAGGTACCTACCTACCTATCGTTTTCTACAAAAGTTTTCATAATGAGCTATCATGATAGGGTACTTTGTAATTAAACATTGCGATGCAAACATTAATAAATAATATACCTATATCTTATAATGTCAGCACGCCTCAATATATTTCCGTAGCATAAAAATGCGAAGCATACAAATCGGACATTTAACATAAATCGTACAACATTTATAGTTATTACTTACTTGCGATTATACAAATACGATGACAAAATGTTTTCAAAAACTTTTTAGATAATCATATGCACAAAAACAAATTCATTTATATATGTACATATATCAAACGAAAGGTGACACCACCCCTTTATTTTCTTCTTTCTAAGCAACAACATACTTCGGAAGCGCGTTATCGTCGGGGATGGATTAATGCCACCGTCTCTGTCTCTGTATAATAGACTCAACTCGTTCACAAACAACAAACTGTCGAACGACAACTGACATGAGTCCAAAACAACTTGTCATTGAAAAATGCGCATATTATTATGATACAGTTAATCTTGCCAATCTTCGCGTGCGGAGTTCCTAAATGATTGAATCACGAGAATCACCTGTATGAATATTACAAATAAGATTAGCTGTATTCATCGTAATATTATTAGGCATATATACTTATTTGTAGCGTTTTGAAGTGCCTTTATTGTTAAAACATAATTCATGTAGGCTCGTAAAGATTTAAATATGTAGAACTAACATTCCTACAAAAATATATATATATTTAAAAAAAAACAAAATAGAAATGACATTCTCTGTTATGTAGGTATAGTAATCAGCAGATATAATGTACCTATAGCTTTTAGATTGTCTCGTATGTAATATAATCCTGGTTGATCTCTCTTAGTTAAATATCTATTTATATTTTATAATACCACGCTTCTAAGTTTTTTTTTATCAAGGCAATTGAAATTCAATCAAAGAAGTGTATATAAGTGTATATAAATTTATCTTACATGCCTAGGCATGTATGTGTAGCATGGCAAACTTGTATTACTGTTTTTTATAATTATATTTTTGTAATCCGTGAAGATATTTTCAAAACCACTCTGGGTGTTCCGAGATGCTCGTATTTTAATACACACAGGTTATAACGTAGATATAGGTCATGGCTATTTATTTATTGTCTTGTCTTATGGTATGCTTTTACTTGGCCAAGGGGTTTTGGGGAAATCTAATTTGTTAAAATAGATAGAACAGATGTTGGACCTTTGAGTGATTACGTTATTTCATCCGCTACAAGGAGAACGTGCAATTTAATGCAGTAGCTATAGGGTTGAAAATTGCGTGATTATTGGGTGTGCAGATCATCAATCATCTTGAAAACTAGATTAGTTACCTACTCTGTGTACAAACGACCTGTTAATTAAGTTACCTTATGAATGAACATTAATTCAATACAAAATACGTACATAATGTGCAATCAGGAGTTATTACTTTACATTTTATTTATTTTAATTTATTTGTATTAGTAGCTTCATTCGACAGAATTTGATTAAAGGAAAAAGTTTAATTTAAAATTAGATTCCGATGTGCCTACGGATTTTTACTATGACTCACGAGCTCAATACCAGAAATTTTGGCGTTGTGTTTAATTTTATAGGTGGTAATCTGTATAGTCCCAACTAACTCTGAAAAAATAATTACTTATTTTTATCGAAGGATATTACGATGCGCTGGCAAGCAGTGGGCAGCACACACGTTCATGTCGCTTATTAAGGACCACGCCTAGGTCGCAACTCGCAGCGCAGCCATTGCTAAAAGCCGATTATCACGAACGCGTATACATTATTCCGTTCCAACTCCGCCTTGGCCACTGAATTTAATTTTTTATTAGTATAAGTGTCAACAATTATCTATTTAATACCATTTAGAAGCGATTTTACTTAGGATTTGAATTTCTAAATTTACTTTTACCTGGCCATGACTAGCCCATTTACCTTACATACAAAAACCCTTTTATTGTGAGTTGCAGACACCATAAAGTTTAATTTCAGGAAAACTGATGGAACTGCAATAACATTGACCCCATTGATAATAAAATTTTATTCAAGAGGTTTGTAACTGAGGTGGACATACCCGAATATGACCTCCATTTTATCAATTGTGCTTTTTTGCTACTTAGTCATCTTTTGAAATAATTTTAATCGAATTGGTTTATGATATAAGCAGTTTCAGGGCCTAACTAGAATTACTAACAATAACTGGAATAATTTGCAGTAGCACGTACACATATATGTTACGTATGGGATGGTGCGGGTCCGGGAACGTGACATCATGCAAGTGCGAGGAGGACATTATCGTGTGGCGCGTGATGCGAAGCACTTATGTAGTCAGAGGCAGCTGCCGGACGTGTCCTGGTGGCGGGGTGCGGGGGAGGGGGGCCGGTTCGTCGACGCAGACAAGTCGACAAGGCCGAGGCAGGAAACGGCCGGAGAAGGCATCCCAGCGCGAGCACAATGGAGGCGGCGCGCCGCAGGGGGAGCCCTCGCAATCGATATGGCGTCGCTAAGGTCCGTTGGCCGCTGCGAGCGGTTTGGAGCGCTGCAGAGGCGGATGCCCCTCGCCCCGCACGCGTCCCGCGCCCCGCTCGCCCACCACACCTGCTGTGTATTTATAGAGCGGCACAGCCGGCGCAGCCCGGGGATGCAGGGATGTCGACTACCACGGCCGTCGACATCTACCTATGTAGGCATACACCACGACACACGCAACGCACGAGCGCCGACGCCGCGGTGCGGGTGATGCCCGTCTGTTTATTATTTGTCACAATGGACGTAAAAATAGCACTCGTGCGAAAGCAGCTTGCAGACTGCTCTGTGGTATTTCGCCGGGTTAGGTAGTGTTTCTACAAACAGCAATACCAGTTGGAGGTATAGGGGCTATAATATCTATCTTTAGTTAGAGCATCTGTCATATTCCACGGTACATTATAATGTTAAATTGGATAATTGTAAGACGAAGTACATCATTAGTTAAAGAAAATTAACCAACTTACATGTCTTTAAACAGACATGATACTCCTCCACGGTCCGCCCTTAGATGACAATATTTTCAGAGCGATATATTTGGTGCTGTCTCGACAAATTTCAATAGCTGATATAGCGCCAACGCCACCAATCTTTTCACGAGATTTGTGTAGGTACCTATCTAATATTCAAAAGGATGTTAATATTCAACGATGACCCTTCCCTTCTACCATCTACATATCATTCACATACCTATGTATATACGCATATTGCAACCTTATGTTTGACCCATTAAAGTAGCATAGCCGTATTTGACAAATCATATTTTCCCAAGGAAATATACGACATAGTAACTACGTATAGAAGTTGGTATGTAAATATAGACGAGACACAAATGTAACGCGAAATCCCTTTCACTTTCGGTTCTTTCAAGTTCGATTCCCGAGAACAGCAGTTACGCATCGAGTCATTCGGAGCCATCGAGGACGCGCACTTTTGCTTTCGATGGTATTCGAATCGATTAAAACCCATTATGCGATACAATTCACTTTTACTTCATATAGGCGGACGTTATGAATTCCTTTTTAAAACTACCTATCAACTCTATTTATTAAAAAAAAAATTATATTTGGACTGTTTTAAAATTAATAGTATTGGAGACAACTCGATACACCATTGATTAATAGTATTGGTGACAACTCGATACACCATTGACCCACCGATGCAATCCAATTAAAATCGCACCTGCAAATATTGTTTTAACGAGTTCTTATGAAGAGGCTCCGTCCGGCGCGAGGGATGTTACTCTAGATTATAATGGGGCAGATAATTGACATTCGAAAGAGAAACAAATCCGAACTGAATGTTTGTTAGTCTGATATAACCCTAAAATCAACTGTGAACAACAGAAAACACTCGAAAATGCAAAGGTCACCAGAAACCTTCAAGAAGGCGGAAATCCTTTTTTCGTGGGTGTTATAGTGCCTAACCAGAACTGTTTTAATTCTTATCCAAGCAATTTAATTGTTAATTTGGCAGCATCTTAACTGCAGTTGCAAGGAAATTCGGCTGCCAATTTTTAGTTGCCGATAACAAATCACCATACTCTGAGCCACACTTGTCAATAGTGCTGTTAGGAAATGCGAGCACTTCGAGTGGACTGAAAACTCCCGACGTGCGGTCGATCGGGCACACGTGGAATGCTTTGAAGCGAAGCTATTGGTAGGACTGGTTAGTTGCTTAAGGACGCTTCAATAAATGTTAAATAAAATCAACTGAACAATCTTGAACTCAATTAGTTTAATTTCCATTAAAAATATTGTTAATTTAAAGTAAGTATGCATTTATGATTTCATTCCATTATTTAGTTATGCAAGATAACCATACTATATACGATACCATGTGATATACCTACGATGATAACAGTAATACTATAAAATAGAAGGTACGTCTTATTAGTTTTCTAAGCTTCGAGCTAATTTTAGCAAGAAATGCTTTACGCTATTGAGAATCTAAGTATATTTTGACATAGGCGACACTATATTAATTATCACTTGGAAGGAATACATTTTTGGATATAGAGTTTTCATTCTGGACATAAAAGTGTCTGTTTCATTCTCACGCCTAACCCACTTAGCCTAATGTGATGAAAATGGGTCACAAGTTTGGATCCTAAGAAGAGGCCTACCTCTTTTTATCCCTAAAAATCCATAGATCCCGTAGAGCCCACGATGGAGTCTCTGTTAAAAACAAATTACGCACAGGCACAGCAGCGAGTAAATGCTAGTATGTATTATAATATTAATTGCCTAGATAAATTAAACAACAACAATGTAAGAAGGGTCATAGTATTATTACCACGTGTTTTTTCGAGACAAATATAATTAGGTAACCCACATTGATTAATTTTCAGATTCGGTGTAACTCAGATAATAACTTTATCTAACTAATGGTATGTTATCGAATTTTGACTTAAGAACATAAAGGTCTACATAAAAACAAAGAAGTTTGATTACTTATGTATTAAACATTTAAAAATTCATTTAAGATGAGTAAGTATGTAATTCCTTTTAGCCGATATCCAAAAAGTATATAGGTATTATTTTAATGCTATTTTAATATATGCGGATTAACAAGTAAACATATCGTTGTCTCCTGCTACGTACATAGGTACCATATAATAAGCTGTAAGATAACAAAACCATTTGGACTTGTAAATTATTCCTGAATAAAAATTTGCCAATTGGTTAAATGAAAGACCTCCTCAAGACCCCTCTGTATCTATATTGAGGCATGTGGTTCATTCAAATCCTTGTGATAGCTTTTAAAGAGTAATGTAAATAATTAAATTCTCCATTAAATTTGTTTTGGGTATGTGATTGTGTAGGCGGTGAGCTGGCCACTTGTCACTACTTTTTCATAATTTTTCATCTAACCCAGCCCATTGCCCCATGTTGGTCTGGGACTTAAAAATAATGTCCCAACTGTGGTTTTTATCTAGCATGTCGTAAAAGGCGACTAATGGTATATGGGGCTTTGGGTATGTGATTGTGTAGGCGACAAGCTAGCCACTTGTCTCTTTTCACAATTTTTTCATCTAACCCGGCCCAGTTTTATATTTGGCTGAATGTGGTTAAAGGTGCCTGCTGCCCCTTTGACTCTGCCTACCCGTTCGGGGATTGTGGGCGTGATGTTATGATGTTAAATTCTCTAGACTGACACACACATTTCCTAGTTCCAAACTAAGCTTATGATTGTACTATGGATACTAGGTGAACGGATAGACATACTTAAATAAGTTTATAAACGTCCATGACTCGAGTACAAATGGCCAAGTTCATCACACAAAACATTTGCCCCTAGCGAAATTCGAACCCTTGGTTTCGTGGCCAGGGTCTCGGACCACTCGACCAACGGGCCAGTCAAGTCCATTAATCCTTCCTCACAAACTTTAGTTAGTTTTAAATATAGTGTTCAGTTTAAACTTTGTTAAAAGTCTAAGCTATATTATTATTTTCCAAAGAATCTGCATTTAAAGTGTCCAATTGCAAACTCCAACGATAATAATCTTACCGCTGCAGATTATGTTGCACAATAGATGAACGTGATTATAAAGATGTAAATATGATTTATTCACATTTATTTATCTAATCGTTAGTCGATTTTACTGTCTCCAAAATCTCTATCGAAGTGAAGACGAAGACTTAGCTTCTAATATTTGCCTATGCCTAAAGGGATGGAATTGGTTACAAATATAAAAATGACTTTTTCGAAGCGTTAAAAAAATGCATGCATTGTAATGATACGTAACCGGAAAGGTGGTGTGGTAACATTGAATTCGATGATATTGACAATTTTCACCTTGATAGTGCCTACACAAATTATGATCCGATATACATTGGTTTTTATTTTGAAAGTACCTTTATGAGAATGTACAGAAAATGTCGAGCGATTTTACAAGGAAGATAATAGATTAACACCTGGCCGCCTGATAATGTTGTATACAAGTTCAAATCTTGTTATTGTTGTCTCTGTTACCTCTGTGTAATTTAAATAATAAATATATTGCAGTTGACACAACACATGATCCTTTTTCAAATAATCTCAAATCTATTTTGTTTTGACTTGTTTTTATCTGTATTATTTAGGTATCACAATACAAAGACCTTGCAGATGCAATAATTGTAACACGATTAGAATTATTACTAACACGTGTCTTCTACACAATTAAAAAGATATCTCGACAGGAAGGTGTCGCGGTTAAATAATTTTTAGCGTTCTTGTAGGAGTAGATGTTGAGAGGTGAGTCGGTCGGCGACGACGTAGGCATTCCGAGCGTGACTAACCACGGCGCAATGAGGTGGCGTGGTGAAGCGCTCACCTCGCCGCGGCCTCCACACTATCTGACCACTTCTTGCATTCAAACCCGTTCTTAACTAGCATACAAGAATGCAACAGATCTCCATGATCGGAAAACCAAATCGACTAGAAACAGAATAGGACAAGACAACACTAGCCAGCAGTCTCTAGCGCGACATCCAGGTGTATGTACATACGGTTAGATACATAATGTACCTATATGTTACACGACCGCCGATAAGAATGCGAGCCGTGTTGTTACCTTCAATAGGGCATACGATAGCCCACTGTTGAATAGATAGACAAATATTGTCTACAGACGTTGGTTATACTGCTTTGTACAGATACAAGAGTAAAAGTACCGTAGTCTATGAGACAAAACTAAGTGACATACATATATGTATAAAATACCACTTGGCTAATAATATATCTATTTTGTGTTATAGCAGCGCAATGGTGCAGCGGCGGTACGGATTTTGCGACGCAAATAATTTGCGCGCCAATTGACCTTTCGTCGGACATCGTCGTCGGCACAGAGCCGCGGTGGCGGCGGCGGGCGCGGTCGCACCGGCTACCAACACGCGCTATATATAGCAGCGCGACAACACGCCACACTCCTAGCGAGCACCCGCCAGGGGCCGGCTACGTAGGCAGTTTTCCTTTATCACCCACCCGGCAGCCTGTAGCCTGGATTTTACGGAAGCTTCGCTAGAGCCGCCGCCTCTACAGAGACGTAGGCGACGGGATGTCGACCCACACCTCCCTCCCGGGATCGATACAGATGGTCGCCGCAAGAACACCCTAGTGTGGAGATGTATAAGATGAGATATATATGGACCGAACTCTAGGTGCGGCGTCTTTGGCAGTAGCTAGTATTACGTTTTGTTTCTTATGCGATTGTAGACGCAATTGAGGTAAATTGTGGTTGAATGATGACGTCAAATTAAACATTGCTATCTTCGTTTGCTTGTTAATGCACGATGAGTTTCGTTAATGTCTCCGGCTAGTAACCGCGACGACCTTGAAGCATCAAACAATGTTCAGCGCTCGGCGCGCACAAAGGAGTGCAGCAGTCGACGGCCATCGCGGCAACAGTGTTCTCGAATGGAATTCGTACCGTGTGGCGGTTGGCGTGCAGTGTGCTCATTTAAAGATGGCTGCGATAAGGCGCAGTGACGCTCCTCGGATCGGGCGCGGGCGCGGGCGTCGTGTCGGCGGGCGCGGGTGTGTGCGTGCAGCGTGCCGGTGTGCTGACGGCTGACGCCTGACGCCGTCCCTGGCGACCGCCCCCGCGCTCCCCTCGTTGCACGTTCCGCAACATGTGCGGTTCGCTCTGCCTGAGTGTGTCCAACAGTCGACCGCAGCCGCTCTCGCGCCGGTCCTCCCGCGCCGAGGCCCGCTGATAATGCGCGTTATCAAACCACCAGATAGCAGAGGTGCTGCTCGCTCGTTTAGGTGTCACGGACGCCCCGCTCTGAGCGTCCGACTTGTGCACGAACACAATCACGGCGCCTTGTTTGCGTTAGCCACTTTAGCGATTTCTCATTATGAGTCAATACCGTTTCCAATAGTAAACAACTGTCATAACAACGCTTCAGACATAACCGCGCGTTTTGCAGACAAGACCATATATCTTCCAGCAAGAAACATTTACCGCGACTAAGTAATGATGTCGTTAAAGCACTTCTTTTGTTGTTGTGCAAACTTCAATTGGTTACACATTAAAATGCTTTACACCAATAAGGCAACATTTATGCGTATGCATAACGTGACAATGATATCATTTTACATTATGAAGATTACGATATCATCACTATATCAGTTAGAATGAGTTGTAACATTGCGATAGTTATCAAAAGCATCAGCAAGAAGGAACGAAATACACAAGAACGCGTTTTGACAAAGTCTTGTGAACGAACAGGCAAGGCTATCTGAAACGACGCCCCTTATGCCGCAGTAGGTAAAAGCGTCGTCTGACACTGGGTTCGATCTCCGCACCGACCTTAACGTTTATTGATGAAATAGATTATTTGTGCAGGTTGTTTTTGGTGGCTTTGTTGTTTATGGTAACCATAACACTACAGGAGCTATGGGATGACATCGGACAGGATGGCATTATATCCAAAAAAAGCCTGCAATCCGAGGTATTTTTGCTGTCCGTCTTCAAAATCATTTAAGGTACTTTGAAAACAATATTGTTTCGGTATTGTGAATCACCGCTCAGCTAAAGTGTTAAAGAGAGTTATTGAGACACTGCTCAATAACTCTCTTTAACACGTACACGCACGTAAATCATATAAGTTATTTAGAATGAAGTAGTATATTTAGATATACTAGTTTAAAGTACGCGGATGCCACAAACAGCACCGTTTGTATTTCAATTAATGGAAAAACCTATTATATAGTGGTTAAGTAAGTATGTTGGTATTGCTCGTCACATAACGGTCACTAAGGTCTTCCATGTGCAAGTATGCACTGCATGCAATACAAATTAAGGTCCTATATTTAAATATGAAAATGATAAATGTGAAGCTTTGTAAACGCTACCAAACGAAACGCAAGTATGAACGGCTATTAAATTGCAGATAGTCTAATTTAATCCGCAACACCCATTAATTGAGGAAAACATTGTAGGTAAGTATCATCCGACCAAGGAAGTATTTACGCAATAGGTTCTGAAACAGGTAAGTACGTACCCAGTTATCGTGTGCGTGGTGTAGGGCGTAGAAACCCAGGAAAGCGGGCGCAACGTGTCGCAAGAAGCCGTTGAAGTAACATAAGCGCAGCAAATTATCAGGGCCGTGCGACGACGCCGCCGCGGGCTGCACGGCCGCTGCCTACGCGGCTACCTACTTATGTGTACCTACGTTTGTGTGCTAGCCGCTCGTGTAAACAGCCAACGCGAGAGCATACCTTCTCGCAACACTGACGGAAAAATACAATCGTGGTCGCGGCAAAAGACGGCTTCACAATACGCTTCGACAATAAAGATGCCAATAGATCACGCGGCGGCTACCAGGAAATACGCCTCGAGCTTCGATCTTAAGTGTATTTGCACTGCAAAGCAATATAGCTACCAATATCGGAGATACATTTGATACAAATTCAACTTAAAAAATTAATGAGAATACTCATGTTAAACAGCGAGTGCGATGGTGGTGGTCCGCCATATTGGAGCTTCTACTTGGAACGAGTTTTGTTGTACGCAAGCGCAAGCAGCCGGCCGCCAGCTGCTCTCGTGTCAGGTGGTGCGCGGCCTCGAGTTATCCACATAAGAACTACCTATGTACAGCACTGATACTTCAGTAGCATAGCTAGTGATCGCAAGCGAGCACTAATTAAGGTGTGGAGCGCAGTCAATTAGGCGACGGCACGACTGTTAACGAAGGCGATAGTCTGTCCGCCACGGAGTCACGAATGCTATATTTGATACTGCTTATACAAATTTTTAAATAAAATTTTTAAATGTTATCATCAATTGCCATGAAAGATAACTGGATTCTCGGCGCGTCAATTGATAGAGGGGCAAAATTGAATTGGCAGCGCGAATTGAATGTGCGAAAGAAACAATGGTGCGCTTGATTCATTTTTAGGTGGCGTGGTCGGCGCCGGAGCAGTGAGGTCATGAGTGCGACGCGCCGCGGTGAACGCCGACAAGGCGACAACAACACATGGATATGGAGTCAGTCGGAGCGGAGAGCACGCATACATTACGTGCCGCCTACAAGCAGCAAGCGGTGCTATCTGCACACAGATTATTACGTGTGTAGTGTGTTCGATATAGCACTGGCACAGAGCACCGCGCGCCGGTCCTCATTGTTGGCTGGATGCGGCGCTGGCGCGAACATGACCGACCTCTTTTCGTTTCAGTGACATCGGCCCGCTCGGCTCCAGGGGGGATACGTATAGAAAATGAAAGCATCCTGCCCTAAACACTTATCACACGACGGTTGTTGACAACCACATTCAGATCATTAGAGATACTCTGTTAGATGTTTAAGACATACATATTTGACATATACTCTATATTATGTTTTTAAGACATATTTAATTTAAAGAACATAATTCCGACGAACTACTTCGGGTGGCTGTGCAGAGAGAAAGGCGTGCCCATATATGTGAGCGGCTAGCGGTCCTATACACACTAGCTTTATGTGGCTTCACAGAATCCCTTGAGCAAGGTTATTGCTGATAACGCTATCTCGGAACGGAACCACCACCCAGCAATGCCGTACGACAAAAATTGCATTGGATACGTTTTAGAATAATCTGTTGTCTTCTGTCTTTATGTTACGTGGTAAGCGGATAAGAAAAAACATTAAGGGGTCATTACAAGGATAACCGCAAGTGACACTCGGTGTGACCATAATTGAGCAAACTAGTAAATTTTATACGGCGTTGACGACCTTTATTGTTTAGCTATGAAAATACAATTCTTTCAACTTAGAAGGTTTTTCTTTTTTACAAATGGGAGTAGTTATTTAAATTCGTATAAAAAGAAGATGAATATATCAATATTAAAAAAAAAAAATGCAGTTTTAGTGATATTAAATACACTAGCATTACCTATACTGACATTCGTAGCCTCGATATAAAATAGGCCACAGCTCCGTAAATATTATACATATTATGTAAAACGAGATAATAGTTTGCATTTATTATAGGTTTAGTTTGGTAGTCTCGAGGCGGCGCGCCCAGCCTTGCGTCAAGGACACGGCTACAGACGGGTGTGTATAGCGCAGGGCTCCGACAGCTACCCCCTGCCTCGCAACCTGAGGGAACAACGGGAGGTCCGACCGACTATACCTACTACGCCGGCCTTTCTTTGCCCTTATTATATCTCCAGAAAATCTCGACGCTACGTTGAACAAAACAGTCTTATTTTGTGATGTTTCAGATATTTGTTTGTCAAAATGTTTCAATGATGTTTGGGACGATTGTAAGGTCATGAAAATTAAGTAGCAGGTAGCTGCCTAAATTATCACTTCGGTCCGACACATTGTCTATTTATCGGTTGGAAAGGTGAGACTGCTTAATAAACATAAATGTAACATTGCTTGATGGAATCTAATTTTACAAACATGAATCACATAGGTATGGTTAATAAATGTGTTTCATTACATTAGATCATTTAACGCCGATACAGTCGGTTGTTGATGAAGTATGTACTCATTTGTTTCAGATCTGGGTGTTCATGGTACCTAAGTATCCTCATTCATTTGGATGTTCATAACACAAGAGCTTAGTTATTATGTATGGTTAAATTAGCCTTATATGTCTGCAGTGTAATTTGAATTCGTAAACTAATAAGTATACAATGCAAGTGAAAATATGGCCACTATTGTAAAGAGGGGAAGCCAAGCGGTCGCGCCTCCTGTGACCCGTGTTTCTATTACGAACCAGTGCATGCAGGATTCTGTCGAGGCGCGATGCGGCAAAAAGAGTAAAAGCACTAGTCAGCTGCATTGCAGCTGCCGCGGCGACCGCGCCGCCGGTGCACAATGCACTCGGCAAACTCAATCCGGTAATGGCGTGCTGATGTCAGATGGGGCGATGGGATTACGCCCCGATGCTCTGACGTCACGGGCGGTTTCTGCTCGACGAGTATTCCCGAATGATAAGCTCGCTAACGTTTAATCATACTCTACACTTCAATTCAAAACATGAGTTGATTCAACATTGTATTCATTGAGTATGATTATCAGAAAACGTTTGTATGTTCTTGTCATAAGTAAGTACATACCTAAAGTGAATTCATGCATGAATTTAAAAAAGTTATTTACATATAATACATATATGCCGTTTTAGCATTATACAACGATCTAGAGATACATTTGACTAATTAGATAGGACAACTAATTAGTTTGAATAATTCTTACTCTGGCAGCTTTTAATAAACCATATAGAATTTTCAACTGGAAAACATATTTAATTTTTAATTAATTTATAAATAAAATAGGTAACTTTTTTACTTTAAATGTATGCTACATTGGTGGAACATAGGTGGAATGATGATGACATAGATTTTTTTTGTTTGTAACATTGCAGGAAAGCGGTATAATCTGACTGTAAGATTTATCTTCTCTATATTCGTCGATGTCAACTACACTAAACCAAATGAATAACAAATCCGTCTCAAACCAGAATTGAATGCAATAATAAGTACCTACCTACGAGTATATCCGCTATCTTATAAGCGGCTCTATAAAACGTCATCGAACATAATTCAAGTACATGTTGGCAAGATCATTATTATAGAAATTCTTCATGATGCATTGCTTATGAGAAACAAACATGTATTTAGCCAGTATATTTCATTAACAGATGGTGGGATAACAATGTTCCTATAAATAATAATGATTGTATTTATTAATAAGTTATATCGCGTTTAGTCCTAGTAATTTTATAAATACGACCTCTGAAATTTATGAATTAGATTGGAAATGCTGTTTTGATACGCGACCGAATTCAATCTGCTGTAAGCTTTTCCAAGCCGGGGTGTTCTTAGTGGTGTCTTAACTATATTTCATATAATAAATACCATTTATTCTACTCGGAGCATGCTATTTTCTTTGACCTGGTATGCGAAATAAGAGGCGAATCACACATGCGTTAATAGGTATGTCAAATTACACAGGTACACAATCGCGGGTGTGAATATGAGTCTGGGTACCACACGCCGTTGTATCCTACTGCTCTGTCAGCTATTTAACTGAGCATTTGCATTGCTTTGTTCCGGTTTAAAGGGTACGATAGCCTGGGATATTAAAGCCGCGTAAAGCTACCCGTCTACTCGGCCAAACGAATGCCAAACTTGCCACATTAAATTAAATTAAATTAAAATACATTTATTGCTTTCCTCAATAAGTACATTACACAAATACATACAGATACAGATTGTGTTATAGGAAGGCAATAGGAGATGGATCAGCATAGGCTCATCTAAGATCGGAGATCCTCGATGACGCTGTTTTTCATCCATTCCCGCTTCTCTTATGCTCTTAATCGAGAAATGAGTCACATATACTGTGATTGAAGGTATATTGATTACAGGAATAGGTAAGGCTTTCACTTATTCTGTTGTAATTATGTACAGCTAAGGTAATCTCAAAATATCACAATGTATGGAGCTGAAATTGAAAATCGGTATTCGAGAATAACAATTAGAATTAAAGAAAGCTTCCGATGAAATGGGGAAAGGTGACAACCCTACATACAGCTCATATCATATTAATTTCCGGATATCATGACAGAGTAGGTAAATTAAAATCTAATTTAAATATAGAATAATATATCCATTACGAGTAGAGAATACATCTGTATTTTTGTCATTGTTGGTGGTGCATATTATCAAACAAGAAACCTCAAAGCAGAAATAAATTTATAATTAAATTTACCGTCTAACCATAGAATTTAACACTGGCAGAATCCATCGGATTGTCAAAAAGCGGGGAAGTCAATTTAAAAAAAAAAATTGTCTATACAGCGATCAACCGCTGAAGTAACGCTTTGATATTAAAGCGGGTGACCAAACAACTTCTTGCACTTGGCACGCTACCACTTACAATTACTGAAAGAAATTATAGTTTCGAAGAACCGGTCAACACAGGCGCACTGCCGTACACGATATGCCATGTAAGTACTGGGGCCGTTCTGAATGCGAAAAACATTGAAACACAATGAGAAATAATAAACGAAGAAGATACGATAATTAAAATGTGGATTTTAGCGGTATCTCGGACGTACTAAACGATGAATTAAATGATGTTTTCTACTACTAAGTCTTTTGTTTTTTTTTTTAATTTTTCAGTTATATTTTGTGCGTATCAACTAGTTAACGCAGCGCTCCTTCATTTTCTAACGAGAATTTTGTGTTTATTAAGACAGCACGATCAAAAAACCAAGGGAAAGCAACGGCTTAAAAGTCAAACGGCAGTCGCTTGAAAATAATAACTAGGCTGGGACCCAGGACGTAGCCAGCGTTATTTCTAGAAACATGATGGGTAAAACCTGTAGTTCTAGGAATTCTTTCGTGGCGGGAAATCGCGAATGTCGGGAAAAACAGAACTAAGTAGGTACGTGGTTGTCGGCGCGATAACCGAACGCTACGTGAGGACCGCTGCGCATGCAATACTCGTTTATCACTCCATTAACGTTCAGTTACATTGATATCGTTATACTAAGTAACTCCTACGACAGACGCGTAATTAATAAAAAAAGAAAGTCGACGTGTGACAAAACTTTCTCGCCTTTTTTTTATTTAAATAATAACAATTAATTTTCTGAGGAAATGAGGAAGAAATTATCGTTTGCTTTAGAAGTTGGAAAATAACACTATGTAAGTAAGCCATGTTATAAGACATGACGATATGAAATTATCATAAATTATGTTTCAATGTACCTATGTATGTTAGAAACATAAAAATAATAAAAATCTCAGAAAACCGGGTATAAAAACGGATTTCCACATTGTGCTATGGGTACCCCAAAGAATAACTGCGGGGCGTATCTAAAAAAACACCCCCATTCTAGGCAATTCTAAGATTTTGTCCCAAATTAATCCGACCGGGAACGTAATACGGTGCTCTCCGCGATTCAACCAAATGCCTATCCACTTCGTCATCTTGGCGTGATGTGGCATTGATCTAAATAAAATCCATAATATTTTAGATCTAGGCTTCCTAATTACGACTAGAATTTGCATCGACGCTAAATACTACTTTTATAGAATTAGCCTAATATTTTGTTTGTCCCATGTTGGTCTAGGACTTAAAAAGAATGTGCCAACTGTGGTTCTTGCCAAGCATGTCGTAAAAGTCGACTAATGCTTTATCGGGTTTTGGGTATATGATTGTGTAGGCGACGAGCTAGCCACTAGTCACTACTTTTTACAATTTTCCATCTAACTCAGCCCAGTTTTTTTTTTTGGCTGAATGTGATTAAAGGGCCTGCTGCCTCTTTGACTGAGCCTACCCTTTTGGGGATTATGGGCGCGATGTTTTGTATGTAGCCTGATATTTTGTACAAGGATCCCTAGTCCCTAGGTCGAAGGTATCGGAGAATGGTTTTCACACACCCGCAATGTTTTTTTATCGACGGTCTAACGGTCTATCCAATTAAACTTTCCCACACCATGGCAGAGGTGAGTAAAAAGAATCATTATTACTTACATGCCCTAAAAACTGATTTTCAATATTTAATTTTTTTCACTTGTCATATGCGTAAATAAATGTATTTTCATGCCAAATTACAGCTTTGTACCAAAAGTTTGAGAGCTATGCAACAGACAGACAAGACGAATATAGCGAAACTATGTATAAGGGTTCCTTTTTGAATGTGATGCTATGGAGATTTTATTCATGAACACAATCGAATTTCATGTCATCAGACGATCGCTGTGGCTCTTTATTAACGAATGACACTATAACAATGTTTTTCCTAATTATGTATCTACTATCTACTTTAATATGAAACAAAACAAGTAAAATATTCTTTAAATTGTATACAGTTTATTTTTATGTGGAAATATTAGTACTGGAAGTATTTATAAGTACTTATAATAATACAATTTATGAATGAGCATATCGTGGGCTTCAAACCAGAGGGGCGTATAAGCAAATCCATACTTTTTTGATACAAAAAGAATATCCGAATCTCGGTCATCTAAAAGTAATTTGTTGTTAATTTCCTTTTTTTTAAATAATTTTCCTTTTAACATGAAAAAATAGAGGTATCGATACACACGATAAAATTAGAAAAGAATGAATTTATAAAAAAAACTTTTTTTATATACGCCCCTCTGGCTTGAAGCCCGCGATATATTTCAAGCGACTTACTTATCTTTACCCGACTACATCAGAAAAAGAGTTGGTTTTTTACGTGGATACAAGTGAAAAGAGTAATTAAAAGTTTACGTTTATTTAGGTATCTACAACAGATATTGGTGCATGTAATTAATCGGTTTGTCATGTGCATAGGCAAGATAACCCTCGTGTGTAATTACAATATTATGGGCGGCTTGTTCGCTTAAGGAGATAATTTTGCGGACTTGGGGTTAGCGACAATGTTGGGATGTCGAGAGCATTGGCTGTACTATTCGTAAGTACTTTTCTACTTATCGTTATCATATTAGTTTTATAATATAGTATGGCTGCTACTATGTAAATATTTATAGTGAATAATATAATCTTAAGTATTGAATCAATTTCGAGCTGTTTACCGGTAATTGTAATTTATGTTATAGGCGGTAAAGGGGTTAGCAGATCACATGAACATAGTAATGGACAACTGCACACCAGAGGAATTGGTGTTGCGTTGCCGCCCTTAACGGGATTTGGGCCCTCAGTATTGCTACTCACCATGCGAAACACCGCACCACAGGTGCTGCTATTTAATTTTACGCCGATTTTTTGTGAGATTGTGGTACATCCCCGATCGAGCCTGCCTAGCTTATGTAGCCACCGCCACGTATAAATGGTGACAACGTGGCTCTACTACACTGTACGCAAATAGTTACTTATAATCGAAATAACGTTTTGAAGTTTAGTACCAATAAAAAATATCAAATCGTGTTGTGTGTTGTCAAATAAAATTTTGTTCGGTCTTTATTTTGCAATAGTTTAAAAAATATATTGAATAAATTGTAATTTTTTAATAAATATATCATGACAGCCATAAATAACGATCTAACTAAAACGATCCAATAAAGAGACTCTATGTCATATTGTTAAAATATAAAGCACCTGCGTTTAATAAAACCTAAAAGACTAAAAGTAACGAATTGATCGAAAAACTTTTTCAAGTGGGTGGATTTCTTCGAATGATAAATCTTTCTAAGTCATCGCAGCCTTGTCTTCTGGGTATTTGAGATAAGTACGTTCTCGGAGTTCAAGATGTCTGCGTCGTCCTTCAGGGCGAGAGACGGGAGCGGGCTATCTATCTTTATGACTATTTACACCGACTTTAGTAATGGACGTAGGCAAAGAGCATCGCAGTCACTGGAATATCTCGCGTGTGACGAAGCCAAACATGATTAATAGGGGACATCACTCCATAATTTTAATTACGAATAGAAATTAGAAACCGAATTAGCATTATGTGTGATTGCAGAAAGCATGAAAATACTTCTATTTTGATGTTATATTTGTTAGAAATTATATACCTAGATTTGGGTGAAACCGTGCTCTTTTTAACTAGATGTATTAATAATTCCTCATAAAGCATTTTTGAAGTTAGATACTGCAACATTGCTATTATTATTCGTAATGTAAAACGTACTACTATTTACTAAAGCTTGGTCATAGCTTCTATGATAAAATATAAGAAAAATAAAAAAACGCCTAATATAATTCCCTAGAGTTGTTAAATAGGTTATTATCACTCAATTGGTAATTGAAGAAATTCTAATTATCGCATCAGGTGAGGGAAAGCCTTCTAAATCATCTATGAAGTGTAAAAATGACTTATTATAAGTTCGGGGGAAACCCCTTGTGTTGCAAAGCGTAATACAAGGGGTTGTCACTCGCACGTTGCCGACCCTTTGAAGGTTTTGTTGAGGATTCACCGCGCCAGCGGCATAAGGGACAAGAGCGCGACAAGCACCTTACTTAGGTCCCTCATCGTCGGCCCTTCCAATCCTCAGAGTTCGGGCCTCCGCTACTGTTACCAAACTCTCTGAATATTCCATAAATAAGTTATCTTTGACTGAATAAAGCGCAGAAAGGATGACTACAAATTGCTATTACGATTTGGAAGGCATCATACAAGTTATTACTCATTTTATCCATTGGCAATTTCTTCTCCGCCTGCGCTAGTACCGGATGATGACGTTTTAAAATTCATTGCGCAATATAAACAACGTGTTTATCACACAGAACACAGAACTTGGAATGTAGTCCGGTGAAATACCTAGTACCTTACTGTGTTATCAAAGAGGTTTCGCGTGCAAGCGTGACTACTAAACTCTTTAGAAATCAATTATGAACATGAAGATTGGATTTAGGAAATCCTTGCTGAAATAATTAATTAACCCTGTGCAATTAGGCCTGATTTGTCTCCCTAGCTCTTTAAGTAAAAAAGGTAAAACAGTTCTGTTTAACAATGGTCTAATGCAAAAAAATACGATGAGTTCCCCTATATTTGTAGTGTGTAAATCACCAACTTAGATCATTGATAAACTTAATATAGGACAGTCTTTCATGTAGCGAGAATTGATAGCTATGTCTGCAGTCACTTATGACCATATCAGAAGAAATAAAGGTATTGTGATATCTATGTTTATGATGAGTCATTTTATGTCATTCCAATATAGGATTAGATAATGTTATTCAATGTTTTCTGTGTGAAAAATGTGACGAGTGAATATTCAAAAACTTTGGTAGTAAGCTTTTAGAAAAACAGCTTCCCAAATTAAAATAGCCGACTTGGATTAACCGCCTTATTAAAATTAAAATAATCTGATTAAATATTGGACATCCTGGCTAGACAGACGTAATCCCAGTCAAATGTACAACTTTGAAAGTTATTAAATGCAAAATTGTCATACGAAAAGTGACACTTAATCAATTACTTTTCTAAATAAATATAGTTACATACATAAATACACAAACGATACTTTGAAAAAGATACATACTAGGTATGTATGTATATTATTATACACTATCTATCACCCATTGTTACACTTGTCCTATGAGTTATTTAAATCTACCCAACGAGACGTTTAGAACGTCTCTATCCCAACAGTTCTTAGATATCTATCATTTTGCACTGTAATTATTGACATGACATGATGTTAGAGAAATTGAACTTTGGGATTTGATGTAAAACAAAAATAAAATACGTAGGTATAGACTAAACGTAGAAGCCAAATATTTTTTATTTAACATCATATTTTGCTTTAATTTTATTTCTTGAATAAGACTAGAAAAAATAATTGATAAAGACCAGCCAGGCCAATAAAATCGTAGTGCAAAAAGCACGTATCAACAGTAAGTCATTATTGGTACGATTGCTATACAAAATTAAATATAACCAGCAATTGCTAACGACTAATGTTAATGGTAAAACTGGTCCAAAAGCACATATTGATGTCTATCCATAAGTAAGTATTAATCGATACGCATAGTTTTGACGTTTATGTAATCGACGCCCGCGTTTTTCCTCTGTTTGTGCAAAAGAAGTCATACATAGCTTTATAAGAATAACGTATATTGTGTGCCTATTTACTTGACTTTCTTTAGAAGGGTATACAAAAAAATTACAACAACGATGGTTTGACTTAAAACTCCAATAGGTACATATAATAATATACCTTCTATTATTATCCATGAGAATATTTTTATTAACCTTTATTGAATGAACATGGTTAGCAAAATTGATTATTAAAGATCACTAGATTTAGTTTTATTAATTTACAAATGTATTTATTGTTTCAGTTTAATGCAAATTCATCCTCCTCCCGTTCAAATACCACCAAAAGAAATACGTCGCTCATTTTTTTACTGCAAATGTACTTGTTTAAACGCTTTTGTACGAATTGCTTGTCAAGCAATCTTTTAAAACATAAACACATGTAGGTACTATGATATTCCTCAGAATTCTAGTGATCAAGGAGTGTCCGGCCGAGCCTAGATTGGCGCTTGCGCTAGTCTGTGCACTGACATGAAACACAGTGCTTCGCGAGATGCACTAATTAGGTTCTTGAACCCGTCCCGCAAGAGATTTTTTTGCTCGTGCGGTTCTGGATTTGAACGTATTTACTGTACTATGGTATTTTATAAAAACAATAGTGAACAGCTTATTGTTTTTGAAATATACTGAATACATAATACGTGAATAATGATGTTTTAGGGGTATTGGGTATGAATAACGGATTATAATCATGAAATTCTGGCTAATTTGATTTTAAAGGTATATCGACACCCTTCCTTCACATTATAACATTTATTATTCTGTTTGCTCACTACAAGAGATCGCACCGCTATAGGTACATGTGGAGAATGATTTCACGTTTTTCTTCAGTAAGGATACCAAACAATCAATGTTGAACGATGTTCATAAGGCGTCATATTTTACAAAGTAAACAACTTAAATGGCCAAACTTAAATAGAAATTCCGGTGACCAACTTGAAAAATGAAAGCTTTTTAATGTAAAAAAAAACCATAATTATTTTTTTTAAGGGACTGGGGATAGCGTCAAGTGTTAACCGAATACCTAATAAACTACCCCGCCCACTGCCCAATCAACGGCGCTTCACAGACTCTCCAAAGCCAAAGTCCACCCGAGAGTATGTCGGAGGACAGAAAAGTAGGAAGTACGACCAATAATTTTATTTACATATTTATCAATTATCATTAGTGGCCAACATTGCTTTATTCTTCAAAATCATTAGAGGTCAATGGGCATAAGCACTTATCTACATTCCAATCTTAACACTAATTGCAGTGACAAACGTTTTCTCGTCTAAAACAGTAATTTGCTTTTTCGGTAGCGACGGCGTAAAAGCAGCAGATTTAGCAAATCCTAGTTGGAAGTCCCGGGTCGACCACTCCTGCGGGGTGCGCCGTCACCCCCGGCAGCCACCCACCCCCCTACTTTCACTCTTGTGCGTCGGGGATCTCGACCCTACTGCGAGTACAAAACACTGTTTACGCCTTAGGCGTACATCCGAATTGCAGCCCTACCTCAAGGGCTTTACGGGCGAAAATTGGAATAAGCCGTAAATGGTACGAGGCCGGGAACATTTTTAGCTTCGTGTCTAGCGTGTGATAACCGACGGCACGCAAGCACGGAATATTAGGGCGTGTTGTTAGGCGGGTAGGGGCGAAGATCTCGCGCAGGCACAAGTGTTACGCACAGAGCTGGTGCTGAAGACGCCATCGGACGAGTGCGGATCCCTCGTCGCCGGGCAACCCGCACACACTCCACAGATATTTCATGTTGCGCTCGTGATATCAAGAACTTAATATTTGCCCTGATACCGGCTCGGCTCCTATAGTAGGTACACACGTATCAACGCCTACGTCATTGTGGCAAACAAGCACAACCGCCGTCGTAGAAATATTCAACAGTTAACATGTTCATAAGGATAAGTAAGTCACGTCGTGTGCTGTGTCGACCGACTCTACGTTTTGTAAGAAGTAAATATATTTAGGTACTAGCAGCTGTTTCATCAACAGCGATATACGTACGTGTACCTAATCGTGCATAGGTCTGTGCTTGGAATGGATGTAGGTACCTTATCTAATTATTAAAAGATAATTCAAATGGAGGCGGTGCCTACGTAGTTGAAAAACTAGTACGGGTGTTGTATTGTTGACCATATGTAAAATAACATGTGTCAGTGTAACTGGAATAACAATGCGTAATGAAGTGGTATAAGTATGTACCAAATTGTTACAAGTGGGGTAACCTATCTTAGGTAGATCTGTTCTTTTTGAGTAATTTAGGCATTGAGAAGATTGTTCGTTTAGCAATCATGATAGAACTACGTCGTTAGTTGTGTATATTATCCTCTTTACAAGCTAGATGAACTTTTTTAAGGATACTCTGGAAAACTTCCTACCTTACACCTATAACTAATCGGTGTCTACCTACTATCTATTTACCTAAGTATGTTTTATAAGGCTGTTAAGTTAATAATGCATTAACATAAATAGGTTACCCTACACCTTAACTAAAGTGGTAAGTGATTCTTCTTTATTTATTAGTTCATACAAAGCAAATCATCCCTTTATTTAACTACATATATGCTCTTGGACAGACAACATTGTAAGCTGCTGGAAAATACATCAGTGGATGTGAATAACTAACATAGGACAGGCATGAGTGGTGGCGCCGACTTCGCGGTGTCGCTTTTGATTTAATCATTGGCTATTCTCGTGCATATAGTACCTAAATAGGTATCTATAGCTAATAAGAACGACGCAAGAGCAGAGCAAAGACAGAGAGCAGAGCCCGAGGTCGGACGCGCCCGCGTCGCCGACGTCGCGCGCTGCTCCCGCGCGACCCTACAGCCCACGCAATAAGGCGCACAACGCCGCGCGCGCCCGCTGACCTCACCGCAGCGCCGGCAAATAATAAATATGTAACACTGATAAAGCCGCAGAAGCGATGACCGGCAAGTATTTAGGGATTCTCGTTTGCAAACATACGAAGGGTCATCGCGCCCACGACGCCGCTTCGAGGCCGCCGGCCCGAAGACGAAGAAACACCACCGGCTATAGCTAGTCTAGAGGACAACATTGGAGCGGCCGACTGGAGTCGTCCGGCGTGGTCCTCGTCCGCGGCCGGCGGAGCGAGATGCGGCATGAGTCACGTGCGGTACATACCTGCGTGCGGCGGAGGTGGTGCCGGCTGTCGGTCGCGTCTCGAACAACACTCGTGTCGGTGGCGCGCGGCTGACTGGCGGCCAGCAGCGAGCGTCGCCGCGGCAGCAGCGGCCGCCGCCCGCGCCCCGCGCCGCGCCCGCTGCATTCCGTGCGTGCGCCCGCCGCCGTCGGGAGAGCCGCCATCGCCACTCGCCTCTTCCACTGACATCAGCGCCGCCTGACGCCTCCCCGTATCTCGTACGCACGTCGCCGCTCGCTGTCACCTCCGCGTGACCCTCACGACCGCCTACCCGCAACGACCTCGCACTGCTCTCATCCCATCCATCTATAACTGCAATATACAGATAATCAACCATTTAAGTTGGTGGTGAGAGTACCTACTATAGCCAACGGTATTGATATGTATTTATCGTAGACACTTACATGTTGATGTAAAGGATGTGAAGAGGAAGCTGTGATAACTAATTGTTTTATTTAAACAACAATTAACTATATTTGTGCACATATGCACTTACCTCATAAAAGTAGAATAATTCAATGTTAATTGGCCCTGTTACCGTTACCTCCAAGAAAGTATCACCTTAGAAAATTGAGAATGTACCTATTGCCTAAAAGCGTTCACTCTCTTAAGGTTAGGGGTTCGATTCCGAGGCAAAACAAACGTTTTGTTAGTTTAAATTGTAGTTACTGGTCTGCCACGACCGCTGACATTTGTTAGCGTAGCAATGAATTAAGATCGTACGCCTTATCTTATTTTGGTCTGTCTTGTACATGTTCATCCTTAGAGTACAATACCAACACAATAATCCAAACGAACCATTGTCAATTCTATGGTTAATTCTGGAATGATAAATAATGAGACAAGAAAGTGATTTCGCCTGTCATTGTGCATTTTGTACCCTGAATGATTCCTACTAACATTATAAAGAGTTTATGAATGTGGTCAATAAATACCTAAAAAGTAGATGATAAAGCACTTGTCCTCTGCTCGGGTGTGTTACAGATAATTTTGATTGTGAATCTCACTCGATCTATAATTGTTTTGTGCTATGAGAAACTGATAGCACATAAGTTTCTCATAGCAATTCGAGAATATAATCTATCTCTGTGCAAAATTTCATCGAGATCTGACGTGATTGAATTCCAAACCTTCTCATTTACACCTATTAATGGTAAGATAACTATTTGACATTAATTATGTAGATAAGTTTAATTGATTAATTAAATAGAATTCGGTACATATTACCTCTATGAATATCTGTAACTGGATCAAATTCTTCCTGCGTGATGTTGTATATCAGTTTTCTCCAGAATTTATTTATGGTTAAATTATCTTTAAATAATAACGTGGTGGAAAATTTTTCAAACAATAACCAAAATTCTTATATAGTTAAAAATACCACAACTACTGTGCAGAATTTTTATTTAACATCGTTTATTATTATTATTATCCAGTGCACGGAGTTTTTAGTGAAAAAAAATAGGAAGTCCGTGCCACTAACTAAAATAAATTCGCTAAGTGTGAGGCACCAGTCCCTCACACTCCAAAGTGTAAAATAGTTCATATATGCGTAATTATACATATATTTCTGAACTTTTACTTATGTGTGATGGGACTATTATATTCTATTCTACTAACTAGACGTTAAAGCTCCGCAGGTGCTCCAACTTGTCACGCAATTCTTACCTATGTCACACATTGACCTACGCGCTTCAAATGACAGATTTCCGATATCTGGTATCCTTAGGAATCTCACTTAGACATGCATAAACGTGGCTTCTTGCTTTAGTATGACAGAGCGGAGTTTTATTTTTTTACTAGACCGTGGATCTGTACACGTGGGAGTACGCAGCTTTTGGTCCAGGGGGACAATACAACATTTTTTGATCCGGGAGGGGGGGGGGGGGGGTTAGGTTCTTATAGTAAATAGACCTTGGCACACGAGTCCCATGGGGGAGGGAGGGTGCCCTCCCTGCCCTTCCTTGCGTACGCCCATGCATGCACATTCAAACAACTATGAATGTGTAACCATCATTAAAATTGACTGGTTAGGGGCCATCCATAAATTAGGTTATACGTAAAGGGGGAGGGAGGGGATCTAAGAAGTGTCACATGGAGTGACAATGTTAATATATCATAATTATTTTAAATTTTACATGTAAAATTGCAAAACATGTGATGTCACACGCGGGAGGGGGAAGTTTCACAAATGTAACCAGCTGTGACAAGGACGAGGGGGGCTCAAAAAAACATGAAATTCGTGTGACTTAGTTTATGGATGGCCCCTTACATGGTAAATAAAGTTACGGTCTCTAAAAACTGTATGGCACATGCACATCGCTTGTCACAAGTTCATTTAGTCCCGTTAGTATTGTATAAACTAATATTATAAAGCTGAAGAGTTTGTTTGCTTGAACGCGCTAATCTCAGGAACTATAGATTATTAAGTACGAAATTGTAAATTTTTGCATTTAAAAGAGTAACTATCGAGTTTCTTGCTGGTTTCTTCTCGATAGATTCTACTTTCCGAACCGGTGGTAATTCTTTTTCTGTTTAAATTGACTATTTATAAATGCTTTTTTGAAGCCTATATAAATACAGAGATTTTGAATTTGAATTTGAATTATTGGTCTAAATTAAAAAAATATTTATGTACAACACATGGTAGTTAATTTATCGTGCAAGGCTACATTAACCATAAACGCGCGTGAAACCGCGGGCACAGCTAGTTTATAATAAGCGCAAGCGCGCAAAATATTCGCGCAAGCATAATGAGGCAACAACATAAAAATCTTGCAACTTTTTGATACCCTCTGACCAGTTAGTAATCTTTCCTCGCAGAGCCTTCTTTAACCTAATGGAGGCCCTGGACGCATTAGTAAATTATTGTGTTTGTGCGTAATAAATGTCGATGATCCATTGGTAATCTAGAACTAGGGGGCCCTCTAGATCATGGGGCCCTGGGCACGAGCCCAAAGATGGGACTGTTTTCACTGCTTCCTTGTTTACCGCCATACTGAGGTGCCGCGCTTTTCGTACGGAAGTCACGTGAGATTATCCCTAAAATCTTTTGTCTATGCGCTACGATTCCCGCCAAAGTACATATTTCACGGAAAAGTTGAATTGACACTTTTATTTGTTTGACAGTTGTAGGATATTTTGCGGAGTAGGTAGTTTTGTTTTCTGGTCTGTGAGTTTGGTGTAGTTTTATTTACTTATAGTAAAGAAATACAAATCCAGAATGAATATTACGATTACTACATTCACTAATCCATTTTCATTTTTCTGTGTTGCTGAAAAAGGGAGCAACTTCGAAATACAGGAGAATCCTGTTGAACCAGCAAACATATTCAACAATAAAATAGAACTTACCGATGTAACTCATGGCCAGGTAATATTCACTTTTCTCAATGTTCTAACATCGTAACACATTGTTCAAGATAAACATAACAGAACTTTTAACTTACCTTTAGTACTTTCTTCAACTTTAGTCTTAAAATCACACTCGTACGAAAAATGTATATCATTGAGGAATCATAGTTACCTTAAAGCTGCATAACGCGCGTATTTTAATTCTACGATTTCGCTCAACTGACCCTAGAACTTGTATAATAGTATAAACAAGTAAATAAAATTCTCATCTATTATTTTTCAAATATGGTATGGTATGGTAAATTAGATTTGAAACATCTTTAATATTTTTTGAGGTTTTATGAAATAACTTTGGAATAAAAAAATCAAAACATTTAATTAATAGCATTAATTAAGTATGTTGCAGTATTATGGAAAAACAAATGGACTCGAGGGTTGGTGACCATGGAATCCCAATTTCTTATATGGCTGATTGATTTTGGCATTTATTTGCGGCCCAATGAAAAGACATTTTATGTAAACCTGCCTGCTGTACACAAAAAGTATCCAACAAAGGTTTTTGAGGCCAGCATTCATGGGGTTGCCCCAGTAGACAAAGTAACTCACTTTCTATACCAATTAAATATTTGAATTTACTGATATTTGGTAAAATTTAACAAAAATGCAGTAAGTTTTTTCTAGATTAATAGACATGCTTTTTTTATAATGGCATATTGTCATGTCAATTATATATCTTATTAAAAAGTACATTATTTAATTAGCCCAATGAATTGATTGTTGGGAGTAGCTCTTTGACAAGTGTCAACAAGTTTGATATTATTAATTTTTTAGTCTTTATACATGATTGTTTTAATTTACTGTTGTCTATTTTCAGATTTTGACTGAAGAATGCGGGATTAAAAATATCATAACAAATGTATGGAATGCAGGGTCAATTGAAAAGACTCAGTCTTTAATAGCAAGTGCTGATAAAGTATATTTTGTACCTGTTGCATTGATGTCAACTAAACATAATGATGTTGTAAGTTTCACCTGTAACAAATTTATAATATATTCTTACTTATAATAAGTAAGCTACTTTGTTTGTGCATTGATTTTTAAAAGAATAATTTTCTTGAAGCCGTAATAGTTATAATGCTTTGTTTTAGAAGTTGAAAACAACATTAATCATATCCATACCTAGTCATGTTCACCTACAGATATTATGAACACACATTGTTAATCTAGTGTTGATACACTAACATTCATTTACTTCAGGCGTTATCCTAGTCTAGCTTTATAACCTTATAGTCTTGTTGGTGGAACTATCTCCCACAGGACTGGGTGTTTGTGGTATTTTGCTGATTCTGATTGCTAAAATACCTTGGAAGCTAATCACTATCTTGTTTAATATTTGTTTATATGTGGTAGGTAGGTTAGGGGTAATATGGTAAGTTGGTGGTTAGTTACAATATTTATAAGGTTACTAAACCTACTAGGAAATCGAACTTGTAATCTTAAAATAGCCGGCTAAACACTTAAACCGCCGCGCCATAGAGGTCTTTAAAACATTTAAGAAATTATATTAAAAATATATATTTACAGGTGATTGGAGATTTATACCTTGAATACATGCAGAGGGGGATTGTTAATATTATTGATGAGTTGGAACTCTGGCCCGTCTTCCTGCAAAGAAATAAGGCTGCCTACATAGAAAGTAATTACAACTTTTAACAAACCCCAACAAGTATCGCAACACTGGCGCCACCAACGGACATTTTCAATATTATGTTAATGTTGTCGATATTCGAGGCGAATTTCCTTATGCAAAACTATTTTAAAAAAAATCTATTTTTAAATGTGTACTATTTAGTAAAAAACCATTGGTAGCGTTTTAAGAGACGTTGACGGAAGTTTAGATCTTATGTGATTTAGTTCCTAAATTTATTTTGCACAGAAAGCGCCATCTATGTGGAGAATGGATGAGAAAATAGTTGATCGTTTCGTTTAATATTGCATTTGTGTATTACAAATAAATTATGGTATCTCTCCTATTTAATATATTCTAGAATGTGACTCTTTTAAGAGGTGTTGTTCTTTATATCTTCTTTCAATTTAATTTATTTTTATTATGATTACAGATCTAAGTACACACTATACAAGTCGCCGTAAACACCGCGCTTGTGTGTTGAAGCCAGACTTCGCCGACTCCAATTTTCCAACAATTAATTTCGACACTACCTATTCAGAATACTGCGCCATCTGCGAAGCCGCACCACAACTCGAAGTCGGAAAAGAGTACATCAGCGGATCTGAAGATGGCAGCACCGTTTTAGAATACGGCAGTAAGTCAAAAAAAGATAAAAGCCTGTACAAATTAACGCCTGCTGAAATAGAGAAATACTCTAATATGTATGTGACTGTTTGCGGGCGCGAATATAATGTGTTGAATGTACTTATAAATAAAACTAGAGATCTGAATATGTGCGAACAGTATAAAAATCATGATCTTAAATCTATGGGGCGGGCTTACCATAGAACTCCAAAGAGCAATCAAAGCAATATTTTACTTTTATAAGTTGCTTTTTTTTGTTCCATAAGGAAGGGGTGGACTTCGTATTTATCCACCTACTTAGTATTAGTTTGCTAGGTGTATTTTTGGTTATGTTTATAAATGTAGATTTTTCTTTTGTATTCGTTTTTACATTTCATTTTCAGTAGGTACTTCAACACGCAGCATTGAGCGGTAGTAAGCTTAATGGTAAGGACACGCGCCTCTTAACCGAGTAGTGAGGGTTCTAACCTGGGCACGTACCTCTGGATTTTTTAAATCTATGTACGTATTTATTATACCACTAGCTCGACGGTGAGGGAAAACATCGTGATGAAACCTGCAAATTCAAACAACTTTGGATTTGTAACCATGATCCAAAAATTGTCTGGTTCCCCTATCTTAGGGTTTCGAAGGTCAGATCGGCAGTCGCTTTAATGTAATTACCAGATTCGCTAATTCCTTGATCATGGTCTAAGCGGACCCTGTATATGCATGGGACTTAACGCTAGGAAGATGATGAGGTACTTCAACACGCAAACGCGTGTTATTGTTTAAAAAATATACATCCTGAACCTTCCGTTAAATTTTACTTATGATTCGGCACATTAATACTAAAAGAAAGACCACTTTTTTCAAATCTATGTACGTATTTATTATACCACTAGCTCGACGGTGAGGGAAAACATCGTGATGAAACCTGCAAATTCAAACAACTTTGGATTTGTAACCATGATCCAAAAATTGTCTGGTTCCCCTATCTTAGGGTTTCGAAGGTCAGATCGGCAGTCGCTTTAATGTAATTACCAGATTCGCTAATTCCTTGATCATGGTCTAAGCGGACCCTGTATATGCATGGGACTTAACGCTAGGAAGATGATGAGGTACTTCAACACGCAAACGCGTGTTATTGTTTAAAAAATATACATCCTGAACCTTCCGTTAAATTTTACTTATGATTCGGCACATTAATACTAAAAGAAAGACCACTTATGGCCTTTCTTTTGTTGCAAACTACGAACGAGTTTACATTTTGTTATACCTGCTAGATGTAGTATCTTATTACACCACCCTTCAAGTCTTATTAAGTTCAATTCAAGCACATTTTTTTTTATTAATTATTACTTTTTTTATGTCTACATACAGATTGGCTCTATTTACATTTTTTCAGTAAGATATTGTCAACATTTAGATCTAAAAATCTAATATAAATGCTGCGAAATCCTCTAAACATTCTGGCATCAAATCCGTAGAATACATCTCGGGAGTTGTATTTACTTTTACTATGACATAGTGAAAGCAATATTGATTGTGATTCTACCTAAAATATATCAGTCGAGAGGGGAGACTCTCTCTGTTTATAATAATGCATAAGCATTTTATATATTTTTTTTCTATCTAAGAAGAATTAACATTAACATAGCGTATCCTAAATGGGTACGAAATTATGTCTATATTTCACTTTTATTATTTACAACTTGTTTGTGTTTTTTTGTATTAAGGTAATGTGATTTTATTGTACTTATTACGTTAATAGTGCCATGCGACACACCATAGTTGATTATTTTTTGTTACGAAATAAAACAAACGTATTATTATTTATTGTTTTTAATTTTATTTTATATACAAGTAAAAATTCTTCCCTTAGGTGAATAAATCTAATTAAGTTACACATAAGTCTTAAATAACTATTCTGTACAACGTTTTGTACGACGGAATAGGGCAGTGTGAGCGGGAGATCCTGAGTGCGAATTTATGGCAAGTCTCCGTGTGATTGTTAAATAAATATGTTTTTTCATGGGTGCTATATCAATTGAAAATTTTTCAGATTACTTCAGCCGCCTATGCGAAAATTAACCGAATGCCTAATGTAAAGGCGTTATAAATATTTTGAATAATGTCAGTGATGCACATGTGTACATAAATTAGTCAGAGAGGGTTGAATACCTCGTTTAAGCATCTAATCGTTATTTCGACGCTTAAGAACCAAGACTATCTATCTACAAAAATTTGACTTCACAGGAGACGAAAAAAACGTTTTATTTCCTTAAATTTATTACGTCACGTAACTTAGGTGGTATTGGTATTTTTTCATAACTTCTTATTTAATGCGAATTTGAGGTTACTGATCAAAGGAAACGATGCGTAAATTAATCATAAAAATAACTGCATTAAAAAGTAAAAAGCGCCAAAAGTGTAGATAGATGGTCTTGGTTCTTAAGCGTCGATTTGATGAATTACCACTTAGGTATATCTCTAAACAATCTTGGCTGACATAAAGGCGGTTGTAACGTAATCGCAAAGTGAACCAATGCTGATCGGACTGTCCTGTTCGTTACTACGCTAGGTGTTAGATCACAGACGGAGGCCGGGGTTGGTGCTGGCGACGTAGTTGAGGAGTTCCTCTGAGTCCTCGCAGACGACGGGCTTCTCGTGGTAGCAGGCGACGTCGTGCCACGCGATGCCGTCGTTGTAGACGTTGTTGAGCACGCTCATGCACGACTCGCTGGTGCCGTTGATGTCGAACTCCGCGTTGTCGGGCTGGCGCTGCTTCTTGTGACCGGTCTGCGACCACGGGTTGTAGCCCCAGCCGTTGGGGATCTGCAAATAGCGCAAAAGTCAGATTCTGTTACGTGTAATCCTAAGCATTGTTATCCAAAGTAAACGATATCAAGTACTTTTGGTATATACCTCATACATCTTTATTTAATATATATTTTTTATTTTATTTTATTTTATTTATTTAATTTGTTATGTTAGTTCTGTTGCTATTGGTTTTACTATTTTTTATGGAAAATAGTATAAAAGTGTATAATTTCGATTGTACGTTATATTAAATTCAACTTAGATAACAAATAATTTAGGCTAGCAACGATACATAAAGAGTGTACATACGAACGAACGCTTTATACAACTAACGCATTGAATAAACCTTCTGATTTAACCGACCACTTGACGAGTGCACCTGCTTGAAAACAAACTAATTCGGGTCATATTCGAATATCATTCGTAACATACAAATTTATGTCAAATGTTCCATTGTGTTCATTCTCGTATTTCTTGGAAAGTTATGATTCGGTAACTGAATACGTGACGGAAACGTGGGATTTTCCCTTTTACTGTAGCTTTCACAGTGACACTATGTACCAAATGCTTGCATGTTCGTAACACATTTTGCGAACTAGCTTAGAGTAGTTGTCCATATAAACAGTTCTTGTGACTACGCAGGAATCTATTTCAATGTCTTATAGTAAAAACGATTAGATGTTCTATGTGGTTAAAGTTATGATTATATCGATGATATATTTACCTGGTTAGTGGGCGCCATCTTTTCCCGATTGGCGGACCAGAACCAACCGAAGACGTTCTTGGGCTCAAGGTCTTTACGGGATTCACAGCCTTTGAAGTCGCAAAGACGTCCAGACGTCCAGATGTATGGCACATCGTCTGGAACACAATATAATTATGTTAAGTCTAAGTGTACTTATGCAATAATATGTTCCTTTCAAACATAAAATATATATTTAATAATACATTAATTATTATCTACTTTAAAACAACTGCATCTGTTGACATCTGTAATGCTAAGGTAATAAATATACTTCATATTTGTTCTATCTAGAACCTGCAGGCAGTGGCGGATTTACAGTCTTGGCCGCCCTAGGCCCGAGGCCATAATTCTCAGTACTAACGCGTCATCACTTATTTTTTAACACGATTGGCCGCCTCTAATATCTGGCCGCCCTAGGTCCGGGCCTACTGGGCCTTAGGGTAAATCCGCCACTGCCTGCAGGGAAATACTGGCAAAAGTAAGGGAACCTACAAAATTACCTACATATTGTTTATACTTTAGGCAACATTGTATTATTAAGAAAGTAGGTATAGACATATGACATTTGATGGGTAAACGTTCAACGTACATTGATAGACTTTGTTCAGCTACGAAGTATTACAAGCTAGGTGTGTGATGCCCATGATATGCTGCGGTTCTTACTTTGCTGGATGAGCTTGAAGATTAGATTATTTTCCTCCTGCGTCTCCATGGAGACGAGGTCCATGCAGTACTCGCGGCAAATGTTGCGGCCGTCCAGCCAATCCACCTTTCTGTTGGCTAGCTCGGGAACATGCCCGCTGTAGAAGTAATTGTGGCCACGGTAAAAGAACTCCTTTGGTCCTGCAACATTAAAAGATAGCATTAAGTTCTCGTAAGAACCTTTGGTAGGAGGAACAGACACTTGGCTTGGCTTGGCACCAATCGGTTTTGAAATCGAATTGTATGTTCAAGAATTCACTGTAAAACTAGGTGAATAGCAGAATAACAATTCATTATGATCCTATACACCCAGTTTTAGGGTGGAGTCTATGCATTTCTTTTTATCCACGATTTACGATAGGGTGGATATGTAGATAAAGGCTCTCTTTCTTTTAATTTTGCAACTGAGATCGCGTAGATTATCGGATTAGCACGTCTACAGGGACTAACGTGCGTTAGTTTCGCACATCGTTTTAAGGCGACCTTCGGGACCTGTCTAATTTGTGTTCTTAACATGTAGGTATTTAATTACGTGTAAACTAATCATGTATGAGCCAATAGCTTATTTCTCTTAAATTAAATTTTACACAAGTGTATACGTATAGCCTGTACCAACAAACATAAATATCGGTAAATGATAATTTACACCGGCACGCTCATGGTTAGCGCAACATTAATAGACAAGTGCCGACCCTCGCACGCAGGTCATGTACCTACGAACTGATCAGCCACGGTCGTGACATTGAAGACTCCTTGCTGAACAAGACCCGCGTTAATTGTATGGTCGATGTCGCAAGAGCAGTCGATAGCGATACTGTTACATAATGGCACGATCGAGAACACGCACTCGACCTTTACGTATTTGTGCCTTCTTGTGGTAAACAATGAGTCTTGCCTTCGTAATGCACCAATTGAGTCGTTATCCTTTGCAGGTTCTGTACATATCACAACAATCAGTAGCACAAAAAACCTCTACGCTACACGAACTTTTGATTTATCAGATTAGTAGTTTCGTCAAGATAAGTAACCTAGATTTCACACAGAACAGAGAAATCTATGTATATTCCATAATATTTCATATTTGAACATTATTTTTACAGTTTAAAGGAATAGATTATTTTTCTCTCAAAAAGTCATGTTAAATGTAAATAATATTAGCTAGAATGCTCTTAAAAACTAATTTTATATAATTACACCATTGTTAAAAGTTAGTGTTGTAGTCGCACTACCTGTCTCGACAAAAAACATCTTAAGATTTTTATTTAAAAAATATAAGTATGTAGCTAATTCATTAATAAACGTTCAGGGACCAAAATTATGCGGGCGAAGCCGCGGTTGGTAGATAGTGGTCAAACAAATGTGATAAGAATATTTGTAAAACTCGTTTTTAAAATGTAATCTGGTTTGATAGTTACGAACGACCTGCTGTCCTCGTTTTTATACTAATAGGGCAGATGTTAAATAATGTAGATAGGTATGTCTTTTTATAGACAAACTTAGTCTTAGTTATGTTTGTTTGCCCTTTATAACACTTAAGATGAACATTCGATGATTATAATTATAAATGCGAAGTTACCTTTATCTACGAATTGAGATACGATGTAACGTCTCTAAAATATAAAAAGTTTTTTTTTATAATAGATTGTCTCCTATTTATTCGCTTTTCATTGTGGTATTTACCTTGTCACTGACTTTTAGTTCAAGAATATCTAAAACCGATTGAACAGCTCTCGCTTTCTCAAAGAAGATAAAATTAATAACTATATAATTAATAAAAAAATACAGAGTTCCTCCGAAAACCGCCGAAAGTCAGGTGAAAGTTTGGTAACTATTGACAGGTATTGATTATGCCGTATCGTCTGGGGCCTGAAGTTAGTGTTTGAGGATTTAGCGGCGCGAGCCGCCGCGCCGGCGTCGGCGACGGCGACGGCCGGCCGAAGCGCGCAGATGCGCCTGTCACGAGGTGCCAACTGGGCCAAGGATCGCCCATCCGATGCGCTTTTTATATCCAACATCCGTTGCACTCACTAGGCTCTTTTTGTCGTATAAACTGCAAAATGATCTAACGCATTCATTTAACTCGACTACATTAGTAGATATTGTTACGTATAGAACGTTATGGTCCTATGGCGAATAAATATATGAAATATTCTAAGGTAAAGATTTAACTATTTAAGAAGAGATAAAGATTTATCACAATACTGAATTGTAATAAAATTTTCGCTAAATAAGGCATTGGATAGATAACTAAAATACATCATCAAATGGTGAATATTGACTTGAAAAGTAAACGCCGATAGACCATTTAGACTTGTCTCTTTAAGAGCGGTGAGGTTGTCATCTAACATTGGATTAATAAAAAAATACTTTAAGAAACTATTTTTGCATAATTTTCTAGCTTTTGCGAGCGTACAACATTAATACATACTTATAACCTCTGTGTTGGTTGAAGTTGCTTGAATCAAATAGACCTACAAGCACCGTTATTGGCTTTTTGTACTCGACCGTAAGATAATAATTACAGACAATTGCACAAATATCAGTAATGAGGCATGATTGCGCCGAGTGTTAGTTAATGTTCACACGCCGCGGACAATCATCTTGAGTAGACCTTGTGCTGTGACAGACAAACGGATGTGCGATTGTTTGCCAACTATCAGACACTGCAAATGTATCCAGCGAATTTTACTTAACATTTGGCGTTGCACAACTTAGATCGAGAAGCAGATAACACTTCGATTCATTAAAATAAGTGACCGTAACAATATACTCTTAGCACATGAGCTGAAATGCTAAAATGGAAATACAATGTTTCGGCTCATAGATAGCACGTTTTCTTGCTTACTAAAATAGTTCGTAGGTATGAATGAAGCTAGTAATATACCAATAGTTTAAATTACTGTAGTATCTACGTCTAGCTTTTAAAGTATACTTATACATACATAACATCACGCCCGTAATGTCCGTAGGGGTAGGCAGAGTAAGTAAGTAGTAAGTATATATTTATATTAAATATGTATACTAGTATATATTGTCATTAGTAAAAGTGAAAAATTTGATAATTAGATACATTGCGGAAATTCGAATACTTAGTCTGTTGCCCAATTCTACTTTTGCTGTAGTTAGACCTTAGTTATATTGCATTATACATTAAACTGTTTTAAAAATACACCTTTGCAACATATTTCAATACATGTATCTAACGTTATTTAAATAGTAGGTACTAATAAACCCAATTGGCGCCAATCTGTTTTCTTTTTTCTTTTTTTTACTACTGGTTTTCCTTTTTTGTACTATTTTGTCCTGTGTATGTATTAACAATTGTGCGTCCAATAAATGTTATTTCTTTCTAATATCCTAAGTAGACTGCTTGCAGACCAAGGCTGTCTAATTGACACTTCTACCGCGCTTGTAATGCTTAGAAATAATAATAATAACGTCTAACATTACATACTGTCGATACACTCAATGACAAGATTTAAGAGAAGTATACACTCATAAAATTAAAACTAGATAAAACAAGCTATTGGTTGTACCGTCGAAAGGCAAAGTTAATTTGGATGAAGGCTGAGTTGCAAAACTCAGGTCTTATGATTTTATTGTGACTAATTTATGAACGATCGTGAGCATTACGAACGTGATAGATGATGGAAAATGATAAATTTATGGTTCTGTTGGTTGTGCATATTTTTGGACTAAATCTGCATATAACATTGAAATATTAGCATGCATCTTAAGTTGTGAAGGTCTTTAGAAAAATTTGTCAGTAAACAGTCCAAATATTGTAAGCAATACTAGTATACCTAATGTGTATATATTGTATATTTTTAAATCTACATTACCTTGCTTATTTTGTTTTTAAAATTAGCCACAAATTAACAAATAAAATATGTTGCCTAACCTCGCATTATAGTAACAGGTGCTAAGCCTTATCCGTATAGTTCGTGATGACTTGTGATGAAAGCTTTCAATAGCTATTGTCCATTGAAAAACCTTTATATTACCTGCTAAGTTACGAAATAAACCCATCAATAATATCTACCGAAGGTTAAGCTTTGCCATTATAAGCACATAATAACTCTATTAGGTACCTACTTTTATTGCAATGTTTTAGAGTCAATAACTCTACCATTTGCATCACGCATTTTATATTAGCTGGTATTAAAAAAAAAAATAGGAATGCAGCCATGATTATGCTTCACATATATTATCATAATTATTGTCATTAAGATATAGTAAAATACATAAATATTACAAGATACGACCTTGTAAACTTTTATAGAATGTGAGATTGACGAAAATCACCATCTGATTCAAGTGTTTTGGGAGTTAATGTTGAATGAAGTCCCGAAAATGGGGACTTCCGAGAGTTTTTTTAATTGTATTGATGACAAATGCTGTCATGTGATGAGCGGCAGGTGGCCCTGAGCCAAAAGCGAAGAAGCACGTTACTTATAACAAAATTATTAATTCCAACTTAATGATTCCCATTATGCGTACAGAAGCCACGCAGTAAACATGTCTCGTGTTGTCAAGGCGCTTGCAAAACTTGAAGGTAAATAGCGTTCAAACGCAGAATAATGTTTACAAATGTACCTACGACCATTTAGCTTCATCAGTTTGTTACATTCAAATAACTTATGCTTGATCTACACCCAACAAATCGTTTGTCTTAATGAAGACGCTCATCAAATATTCAAATTTACTGATTCTTATAAATGGCAGTGAAAATATGACATTCTTTTAAAATTAATTAACCAGAAACAGGATACTAGGCGGTAACTACATGAATAAAATGATTAGATGAATTCATATTAGTACCTATAAATATTTTCATTTATTGTAAGGACATATTTTTAAAGCCTTCCAATAATTTAATTATTCATTGTGTTGTTAGGATAGCAACGACTTTGAGCCTTAGGTAATCCGATCATTAGTTATTATTATTATGATGGTAGGCATCAATCTACACTTTTGGAACTTTTCGGGAAGACAGTGGGAGAGAAAAAAAAAAGCCGCCATGTGCGAATTGGACTTGTATACGAAAAGTTTCGTACCATTTTACAAATAAATTAACATTAACATCATCACCTATCGTTATGAATGACCTATTCTTGCTTGGACCATGATCTCGGATTTAGTCTGCATCGTTATTATTTAAAAGTGACTGCTAAGTGACCTTATTATTGCGAAGGCCCGATGGCGCTTGCTTAAATGAATAACCAAAGCCGTCAAAAGCTGACTTCTCCGAGAAACAGGACACATGGCTAGATAGAAGAAGTTAAACATAACATCGTAGGAACATTGAGTAAGACATGATGTCGGTATCGACCCGAGTGCCGGGAATGACTCACGTGATGTAATTATGTAAAGTAGGTTTTATTGTAGAAATGAAGCTAAGAGCATACTGTTAAGTAATTACATATCATTGGCGCTACCTACATACAAATTAATACTTAATGTAATATCACATAACTAGTATTTTCCGGAATACAGAAAGTTAGAAACATTTATAGTCCTCTATTATTTTTATTGTCTTACCTGTTACCACTAGCTATAAATATTTTAATGCCCAAGTTTGTTATAAACTAAATATTTTATATTTATAAACTGTGAAAATATCGTCAGTCTTTTGTCATTGTCATAATAAACCGCTATCCTATTTTCATGGTGATTTTGCGGTCAACCGACGGCGATGAATACCTATTAATCTACAACTTTGCATCAGGTAGTCAGCTGGGTAAAGTTGAGTCTGTTGACGTTACTTTGTTATAAATTAACGTTAATTTGTTTTTATAGGTCGAAACACAAACGAACTAAAAGTTTAAGAACCATATCAATGATGGGTTTTGAACATTTTACCACGTCTAGGAAGTAAAGAATTTGGTCTATATTAATCATGTGCAAACCCGTTTGATAGATCTGTTTTCCAAATACGAGTATTCTACTAATAAATTGTTTATGGTAATATGAATCAGAGGTCAACTTAAAATATATACATCTTATCAATATGTCAACTTATACTTAAATTAAGTAAAAAAAATCATTGGATAAATTTACTCTAACAATAATAACAAATTAGTTTAGTAACACTTTACTCGGTGAGATAGTACGTATGGTATCTATTTACAATGGCTCATTAAGAACGGTTATGACATTTTCGGCACGTATATGTTAGATTACATTAAAAGGTAATTATTCATAGTTGTTACATTGTAGAGCATGGTATTTTAATAATGGGTTTTGTTTGTCACAAGACCACGATAAGCGCCTTTTCAATGTTTGTTGCCTCAAACTGTCTTAAGAAACTTTGGCTCTACAGCCGTCCATGCAATGCGGTAGTATTGTATTTCATTGGTCTCAGATACGCAAGTCTAAAAACGATAAAAAGGTTATTGCAGAAAGGGAGATATGTAGTCTAAATTTGTTTCGTTATTAGGAATTTGACAAAATGGATTCATGAGAGTTACATAGACAAAAGCGAAGACCCAAATACTTTATTATGCAATTTTTTTTAATTATGCATGTTTTATGATAAACAGATGCATCTCGGGTTGAGATTTATGAAATACCCGGTCTAACCGACTTAATTAACTCAGCATGACGATATAAAACCAGATCCAGGATTGTTCTAGATGTTAGTTTTAAATATTTTCTTTTTTATAAAATAAAACAAATTGGCATAGGGCTTAAGGCTTTTATAGAAATGAATTGCGTTGCATTGCATGTTCTTTATGAAGAAAAGATTTCTTTTAAAAGTACCTGTTGGTTTGACCTGTAGAGTTATTAAATGGACTCGCTAATTCTAGGATCACGGCCATAGCGTACAAAGACTAGATGGCATAAAGATTGCTAAAATGTTCTCATCAAAATAGCGTTAAAGAAAAGCAACGTTATTTTCCCCAGAGAAATGATAATTTCTGTAGGGCGAATTGTTCAGGGAAAACCGCAGGCACGCGCGGAGGCGGGCGGCTATTACGCAACATCACTTTCCCCGGGAGGAGCGGCGGGGCGCGGGAGGGGCGGCAGATGAAGCGGGGCGTCCTCGGGCGCGGCCGTGACCTTGCGTGGTCATTGACCCGCGAAATGTTTTACTTTTCTTTCTAATAGTTTTTGTCTGACAGGTGGCCAGAACTTTTGAAAGCTTTGTGCCTAGAAAAGGTGATCGATGTGTAGTAAGACGAATGATGCATACATCTATGTATGTAGACTAATTTATATTTGGATTGTCTTTCGTAAGATATTGAATGATATGGATTTCGATTTTGTAATAAAATTTAAATTAGAGAGTGATTCCGGTTTTATGCAGCTTAATGGACTGACAAAGAACCTTGAAATTACGGACATTTTGTAACGAACAATAAATACCTACGCATTTAATAAAGAGCGTGGACAACAGAAGCGATGACTGGAATTTGTTTGTTATTTTTTACAAATAATAAGACCGTTAAAAGATTTTAGCTAGTGACATGGGAAATGTATGGGACCAAACAAAATCAAAATGATGAGTATACAAACTTTAATAATTAGGTATCTCTATAAATTCGTACAGTGTCTAGTCATATTACAAGTAATCAAGTGAGATCACTTATCGCTTCTATTCTGTTAACATACGGGTAAGTAAAAACTATATAACCTCATGATGACCTCATATCTTAATTTACATAAAATAGCGTGTTTGACGTTATTAATTTTATCACGTAAAATATTATCTTATAGGTATATCTGTAGCTAAATATCCAAATATTATCACTAGGATGTGGATTTTCTGAATGGCTCTAATTATCAAAGATTACCGTCGTGTATTGTTTTGCATTACATATGTACTATGGTTCTATACCTTTGTTAAGTTGGAATAGGTATTTCTACATGTGCGGAGAATTCAATGCTGCAATAAAGCAGACCATAATTAAAATGAAATACGATTTGCATATTTTTTAATACCACCTTTGAATACATGAATACATCAGCGCATCTGAGTTATGACAACATCCGCGATGCCTCGTACTCTACATACAGGTTGTTTATGTCATCTCGTATAATCAGAGGTATTTTAGTCCGTGACATTGCCCACATAATTCTTTATTTACATAAAATCTGTGGAATCTGTCTGCCATATGACGTTGTTTATTTTTTACACCATTTAGTGTTTAACACGTACGAAGTTGGCATCGATAAGATTGAAAGATTAATAATTTTAGAATATAACGCATGAAAAACGATAAGGGCGTAATGTTATGTATGGAACAACGTTATCTAAAATACTTTTATGATTTTGCAGTATTGGAACTAAGTATATTTTTGTAGACATGCATTGAGCGCACGTAAAAAGTACGAAATTTTTCAACCAATACCAATTTTATTTATACTTATATTTCAATTAACCATCTCTTGCTAATAATATTAACTCGGTTGCATATACACCATCAATAAATGACCAATATGTCAAAATCCATCGTCAAACGATCGTGGATGAATTAATTTTAAATAGTGCTGCATATACATAAGACATGTATTTGAATTTTAAAATAATTATGGTGTCAACTTTCTCAGTCGGAAAAAAATATGTTTCTTCGTTGAATACACTATTATTATCGTCAGCCTTTACGTATTCTTCCACTGCTGGACATAGGCCATTTCTAAAGAACGTTACTAGTTCCCATCTTTATCTTTGGTCATCCATTCTCTGCCTGTTATGTTTTGTATGCCGGCCATTGACCTGGCTATGGCTATCCTATGCCACGTTTGTCAAAAAAACCTATACTCCAGGATTCGTAAATTAAAAAAAAAAACTGAGCATACACGCTTCCTAGCTTGTTGAACGGTCTTAAACTTGTGGAGCAGAATCACTGAGTGTCCATTTTGGACGCACTGATTAAATGTTTTAGTTTCAGCATTCTCCTACTTACTATAGGCGACGATATAGCGTTCTAAAATCCTCGCAGAATTGCGGGTCCATAAAATCTGAACATCAATTAATGTTCACGATGTTCCGAAAAGTTAGCTATAGTTTTTGTGCCAAGTGATATATTGACACCCTGTATTTTTCGATTACGAAATCGAGACAAGGTTTTAAAATCGCCTGTTCCTATCGGAAAATATGTAAGGTCGTAAGGTTAATGACTAGCTAATAATAGGTTCAAGGTTATCCACTGTTACTAGTGGCAGATAGGACATTTGATTTTTAATTTACTTTTATCTAATGGCCACCGCCATTAGTTGAAACCGCCTTTTTTGTTAAAGGATGATTTTGTTTTAGCGATTTCAAACAGTCTCAAAGTTTTCATATTACTTTTTTTAACTCTTTGGTTATTTCCAGGTCAGACATACTTACCTACGTACTTTTAATAACTACAGATATTTGAATGTAAATCCATAAATAAGGTAAATAAAACATTTCACTGAGTCAATTAGAGATTTGTGAAATCGAGGATTGCAAATATAGTTCAGTGTTGGTTGTAAATAAAATATCTACGCAAAATCAATAATTTGACTTAGAGCTTATAAGTATGATTTTTTTTTTCAATAAAATTTAAACATAACGTATAATAGGTGTATAATATAAGTTGAGGTTGAATATGATGACAGCAATTAATTTCTACGTTAAAATGTGGATACGTTAAAACTAATTTTATTAACATATAAGAACCACCTAACATACTTACTTAGTTTTTATTACAGTTTGTAACCTTTATTTCACCAGAAACTAGTTTTGATGCTCTTTACATGAGAACAGCTAGTCTTATTTTTATGACAACTATTACATTAAATTGGTAACACAACAAATCAAATCAGGTAAAATGCTACTAAATTGGTCGGACTAGATATATTTATAACTTGTTTTAAATGTGAGGATGCAGGCAGATTATTATCTTATCTACATTGATGTTTTATTGCAAATTCTATGACACGAACACCTATTTAAATACATGTAATAAACAAAGTATGGAAAACTGGTTAAAATATAACGCTATAATGCAATGTTCATTTACTACATACTTTAAAGTTTAAACTACATTAATTCACGTAGTACACATGCTACGAAAACGCTACGATATCGCAGTGGTCTAGCTACTCACTTATACACCACTGGGTAGATCCATAAATTATGAAAAAACTTTCAATTTTGTGCCTATTAACAATCTCTAATTGTTTAAAATCGACTAGCTATATATTTCATTAATTTATATATTCGTAGGTATACCTGAAGGATTTTGTTGTTATACTTATCATTAGTATTGGGTAGCTTATAATTGTACAGGACGTTTAACATACTTCAAATTTTAACCTATAACATACTTAAGGATATTTAAAAAATAAAGTAAGTACGCATTGATTCGCCACCACTAGTCCCGTTAGTGTGGGAACATACTCGTATCTTGAAGAAACTTAAAAATTCTGTGTGCTCTAATATAATTTGTCTAAATCTTCTGCCAACCTTAACTAAGGTATGGCAGTCGCTTTATTGTAATGACCAGACTCGCTTATTATAAAATCATGGTTAATAAAGTTCACTCTTCTTTTTTTAAAATAACTTTTATTTTAAACGTCTAAGGGAACGTAAATCCAGCAGTCGTAATGCATCAATACTGTATATGGTGGAAGCGAGTACTCACTGTTAGCGCACTTTTGGGGCACGGGGAGGCTGAGGAATCGGCCCGGTTTCTGCGCAGCCGCCAGCGTCGCCAGCACCGCTGCGCACGCTACCACCAGCCACGTGTGCATCTGTGGACAACGTAATATAATGTGATAATGCTAAATTATTGCAGCGTGTAGGCAAAAAATATATATATTCAGAAGTGTTACCTTGCTATATTAGTATTATAGCTAGCTAACATAAGGTCACATTATCTACGGATATATGTAGATACGTATGGCACATTAAAAAATTATCAACACGTACCTATTTTCTCTTAGATCACAATTTTATTAGTTGATATATTAACAAATGGCCGAACAAATGCTCATGGTAACTTATACCTCATTTATATTACATAGTTGAATAATTTTTATTTTAGATGTTAAAAGTGGATTAACCCTCATCAATCAATAAAATCGGTTAAAAAAACAATGTAACAGAATACATAAAAAAAATTATCAAATGTCAAATATTGACATTAAAAATATTTTTATCTGGTTTTATAATAAGAGCCGGCGGTGCTCTCGTTTATCTTACTGATTATTTAATACGCCTAAAATGGTTAAAATGTGCTAGTAGATAGCTACTTTTTTTGTTCGTAATTTTATTTTTAATGTCTTCTGTTACAAAATCTATCATGTACTTAGGTCTGACTTAAAAATAATATATAAATTGGGGCCTTGCCTAGCATGTCGTAAAATGCAACTAAAGGTTTGTGTTTGTGTAGGCGACGAGCTAGCAATTTGTCTTTAGGTACTTTTTCAAAATTTTTATCTAACTAACTAACTAACTAAACTTCACGCCACTTCCCTAGCGGGGTAGGCAGAGAGAACCGAACGCCATATGGCACGATCACGAATTTTTATCTAATCCTCCTTAAGTAATATTTTGGCTGAATGGTTTAAGAATCTTATTGTTCCTTAGTCTCAGCCTACCTCACGAATTGTGGGCATGATGGTATGTATTTAAAGGCAAGTTCCAATATAGACTTTACTAGATTTTTTAAGTAGCGCATTAACATAAATTAGTCAAATATCTTTAGTAGTTATCGAATTAACTGCTTAATTAGCTACTGTATTTAGAACTCATTAACTTTGAACTATACCAAAAAAAGTAAAATAAGTAGGATTCTACATGAACAAGTTTATTTAAACACTAAAAAATCCATTGAATTTAAGATCAAGAGTTACGAATCCGATTGAAAATTCTACATAGTCTATATTAGGCAGTTTGTACTGTTGTAGCATTTTTGTATTTAAATGTCATACGCTGATTCTAAGTAAGACTTATCTAAGCTGTTTATCACACGTACAAATATGTATACCGGGTACTTAGAACATTTTACTTCGAAACATATTTGAATCCCTCTATTTTGTTGGTATTGTATGGCTGCCTAAGGCATCTACATTAGCTATATTTTTCAGTCGGTATAAGTTGCACTTATGTTTAGTGCTTAGCACTTTTCCTTGATAACCCTGATTAAAACGCGCATACTTAAGTACTGAGACCATTAAATAGCAACGTCACAGTGCCCGACCGGTTCCTATGACTTGTGCCCAGAATTGCATAAAGAGAACGTTTTACTACCAGCTTACGTTTATTTGTGGATAATAAACAAGGGACGACTGCCAAACCCTGTCCCATACGTAATGTCGATGTAAGTATCTTATTGATGAAATCTTTTCTAGCTTGGTATCATATAGAAGAGGAAAAATTGTGATGTCCTTAAATGTAGGTACGAGCCTACTCTTAGTAACGTCATGGTACCTATATTCTATTTTTATCAATATACATCACAAACATTAAAGTCTGTTATATGCAGTTATAATAAAAAGGTAAATATATAAATGTACACAAGAGAGCGCAAAATTCGCCAAGTGAGATAACGGTCAATCGCTTTTCTATCTTTAAGAATATTAATAATTATTAAAGGTACATACATATTTATATATTTTATACTATCGTGTACTAAAAATATTCATCTAAATGCCTGACGCTAACAGATGCTCACATTGCAACCAGTTACTATACTTTAAAGGGTTATAATTGGATTGTTTGTAAACACCTAACGACTAGCGGCAACAAAACAAATGACAGCATCCAATAGGTACACCTAAAAGGATTCTTCGCACTAAAACACGGTAATAAAGTAAGACGGGTTAGTGTCACGATTTTAGTATTTGTCTGTTAATCTGTTAAATCGTTAACAAAATGCCACAGAAGGGGCTAATTTATATTAAATAGATGGAGAGAATCCAGCTGATGATGGAGCAATGCAATCGACTCACGACCGCCCGCCTTAGTAGTTTTACCTCGTATATACTTTATCGCGCAATCCTGCTGCCACGTGATTATCTATTGCCAAGCAAAATAATAAAACATCTTAAATCGTGAATTAACTAAACTGCCGCCGTGGGGCAGATAATGCCAACTTTCCTAATATCTATAGCGAACATCAAGCCTCAAGTGATTTTAAAATACCTTATCCAGGTCACATTTCCACCATACAATTATTTTATTCTCCCAAATTTCTTTTTTATTAATCAGTGTATTATTTTATATTAAGTATTCAAGTTCTTCCTCGTGAATTATTGAACTTCTGGTGTCTAGTTTGATTCTACTAGTCACCTGAGACACTCCTTTATTGTTTTGTTTGTAGAACAGACAGTGTTACGTTATTGCAAATATATCCAAAAACGCTGTTCCAGTATGCAATACTGGTTGAAATTCCGTCACCCACGTTCGTGTGTCTGGGCGAACGCGACACAGTGCATATTAAGCAATTCTCTTCATATTCTGTATAGATAAGATAAACTTATGCGAAGGTACCGGAGATCTCTACCTGCCTTCTGGGCAGTGTGTTAAGCTAACTCGAAAAGAATACATTGTATAATCACCTCCAATGTTTACGACGATGTCAGGCGGGAAACAAAACAAATGCTTCGATTGTCTTCGAGACGTCCGACGCGGCAAGTTAGGCCGGTGACACATTGGTCAACTTGTCGTTACGTAAAAACGAGAGTTGCCGACCGGCCCTGGTGCCCCGGGCGACGTTAAAGAAATGCACGACCTAATAACCGTAAAACTGTGTCATATGACATCGGCAATATACCAGAACAACAATCGTTTTTACATTTGTAAGTTGTATTAACTTAAAAAAAAAACTTAAGGACTTAATACTTTCTACCAGCACAAATATTTAATCTCCTAAAAAAATATTGAAAAAGATTATTAACACTTGAGCTTATTAATCCTATTCTTACGTGTGAACTAATGTCAAAAAACGTGCTACAAAAGACCCGCATCCGCGATCTTAAATGAGGTAAAAACTAAGCATGAATAATGTCGTAGAATTGTACCCGGAAACCAGTGGTCGTCGAGCGGAGGTAGGTATCACGGAGCATCATATGAGGTAACCTTGACACGCATGTACATCTGATGGTATTACCGTAAGCGGATAATTGCGATCCCACCTCATCAATAAAGAATAAGGTGACGCGTCATCACGATCGGTTTATGGCGAGATGCATCGTGCAACCTCAGGGTTGACGCTAATTACCTTCCTAAGCCAAATATGGCAATTACTGTGTACAAGCATTTTGTGTATATGTTAGATATCGGCGCTGACTGCGAAAAGCTTTATATAATTTATATCTAAAAAATATTAAATTATGCTTTCAAAGTGATGTCGGATATGTACTGGCTTATTGGCCGTTTTCCTGAACGATGCTTACGTATCGTTGTATCTACATGCCGGAATGTAAATGCTATCATGTCTATGTATGGTTAATGTAATTCGGATGGGCTTATTTGATGAATGGAATCTATAGAAAATATTTTTTAAGAATGTGTTAAGTGGTCATCACACGGCAATGTAGCAATCCCTTTATTAAATCAATCAACATACAAGTGCTAATAGTCCAAGAAAATAGGCCTTTAAATACGAATGTGAGGTAAATACTTGAATTTTTGATATAAGTTACTTTGAAAGATTTAAAAACGAACTGTGTAAGTTTTTTGTAAAATCACCCCCGAGAACATTTGAAAAAAAAATAAAAAGTATTTGTTTTTGAAATTTTGGGAAAACGGTAAGTAGTAGAAAAAAAAGGTTCAAATAAAAGTTGTAGAGCATCAGATTTTATAAAGAAATGCCCTGTTTATGTTTTCGCTAACATTAAAATTATCCGAGATAGGGCGGTTAGAAGCTTGGGGATGATAGTAATAGTCCGGTCAGTTTTCCATTTTGATTTGAAAGGATAGGACCAACGGGAAAATTTGTGTGTGTACTAGATATTTAACAATCCAGAAATTCAGGTCTCTGACACATCAGGTTAGCTAAAAAAAAAGCGCGAAAGATTGAAAAGGCAAATAACTCATGAGTAGTGCAAAATATTGAAAAATGCTAAAGCTAAAAGTTATAGATAATTGAATTTCCTACAAAAATGGTCTATGCATATTTTTTCATAAGTGCGATACTTTTCGCAAAAAACACGCCTAAGTGTAAAATTATTTAAAAATGATTTTTTATCTTTCAAGTTTTTCTCAATAAATAATAATGCGTATAGCTACATTATTAAGTCTATTTTTCAATTATAAGCAGCACTTTATAAAATATTTTTTCCTTACTAAGATGCAATTTTTTTTTCTCATCTAGACGGGTTTTTAATGCAGAATTAAATCCTTTGGCTTATGCGATTTCCCTCTACTTAGTACCTGTAATTTATTAACTTTCATTGAATAAAGAGAAATGATCAGTAGTGACTGCCTGACCGAGTCAGGATTTCTTGCCAAAACCGAAACCGAAACCGAACATTAGGCAGCTCTCTTAGTTTTGGCTTAGGTCGACATAGCATGTTGAAATGAAGTGTATCTTTACTTTTATGTCTCCTGACCCGGTGTCTATCTGTAATAGTGAGATTAGAAAAAAATATTGGTTTCGTTTTTTTTCTTTTGTTCAAATAAATTTGAATGACAAATACAGCGCGTTAAAGTTACCTGTGACGTCACTTGTTCCGTAAATGCGCTGCGCTCTAGATTTTTGCAGCGCTGTATCTTTGTAATTTTCCAAGTATTCGATAAAGCAAAAAATACGTATTCAATATTTAGATAATTTTACTTACGAAACAAAACAAATATTTGAGTCAAGTAAACAGGAGGAATCACCAAAAGCAAAGAAAACCAAAAAACCCCTCCACAGTTTAACATTTTATCAAGAACAAAAGCCTAGAAATCCAACTCACTGAACAAGTTCTTAAGCTAGACAAACTCATCGACCAAGCGGATATACCAATATACCAATACTGAGGAACCTCTTAATAACAGTAATTAATAAAATTATAATAGAGTAATGCCAGCTTATACAGTTGCTTCTTGAAACATCAATAGCCTGGTCGTTTATGTTATTATGTTGAAATTCTACTCCCTTATCATACATTAATGTACTGCTTGTCTCTGAAGCACAACTAATATTCAATCAAATAAGTGCTTTATTGAATCCTATGTAAATAAAGATAAGTTCAACAGCATTACAATCAAGGACTATCACATTTACTCAATCTTCCATCCAGACGGGACTGCTCATGCAGGAACTGCTGTGATTGGGAAAAGAAATATAAACCATAAAGTACTACCAACATATAAAACAGTACATCTGCAGGTAACATCTGTCATGGTGCAAGATGAACATGGTCAGCTAAAACATATAACATAGGAAAATCAATGTCTATCTGTAAAAGTGAGATTAGAAAAAAATATTGGTTACGTTTTTTTCTTTTGTTCAGAAAAATAAAAATGACAAATACAGCGCGTTAAAGGTCCCCGTGACGCGCTCACTCCAGACACTCCAGATTTTTGAAGCGCTACCACTTACCATCGAGCTAGTGGTAATAAATACGTACATAGATTTGAAAAATACAGAGGTACATGCCCGGGTTTGAACCCGCACTCCTCGGTTAAGAGGTGCGTGTTCTTACCATTGAGCTCTAGTCTAGTTTAGTCCCATCAGTATTATTTCTAATGTTTGGTCAAAGCTTTTATCAAGACATCTGATGATGCAGTGGCACCAAGTTTCACAAGTCCCCTAGTCCCTAATGATATCCAGGCTTTAATATGTGACCTCGATGACTTCAATTGGATGTGGAGAATATCTCTTTCCCGACAGTAATTAACTCTGTAGACTAGCTATTTAGCATGCTTATGGCGTATTGTGTGGCGTATAATGTGGATATTTTATGGAGATATAATAACCCCCCTTTGTTTTACACAAAGAAACACTGAGCACAGCTTGTTCCATAGTAGTCGTGTTAATACCTTACTTCATGCAATGGCGTGAAGTAAATTCGCTCTGCCTACCCCGCTAGGGAAATGCCCCTCTAATAACCCCCCTTTGTTTTACACCAAGAAACCCTGAGCACAGCTAGCTTTATAGTAGTCGCGTCAATACCTTACTTCATGCAATGGCGTGAAGTAAGTTCGCTCTGCCTACCCCGCTAGGAAAATGCCCTAGCGGGGTAGGTAGAGCGAACTGAACGCCATATGGCACGGTCCTTACACACCTCACTCGCTTCTTTAACATTAATAATCCCTTCATAAAGCTCTATGGTTTTGAACTTAACTAAACTAAACTTCACGCCACTTCCCTAGTGGGGTAGGAAAGAACCAAACGTCGTATGGCACGATCCTTACACACCTCACTTGCTACTTTAACATTTTCACCTTCACCTTTCTGTTACCGCACGACCAATCTGGTCATGGTAGGTAAGCCTGGACCTTCTGCGGATCCTTCATTCTTCCACTTTCGCTCAATATTTTTTCGTCATCTACTTTTCCCACATGTCCGGATCACCAGAGCATGCTTCTTCTTACCTTAATTCCGACGTTGTCTTTCAGACCAACTCTTTTTCTTTCATCATTGTTCCGAACGCAGTTTGTGAGCGATACACCGCAGATTTTACGCAGTGCTCGCACCTCGACCGCGTGCTTATTCTACTTCCATGCAAAACCCGCAGATATGTCGGTACCCAATAGTAAAGCAGTGCCTCCATTATAGTTGAGTGGTAGAATTGAATGCATTATATCAAATGATATAGCGAAGATTCCATCACCCTATCCCAAGATTCTGGAATGGGCGACTTCAAACGGGATAGAGCGTCAATTATAGACCGCTATGTCCGGAAACCATAATATATGCCTCGTCGATGTCATTACTTGTCTTAAGTAGAACTTTTATAACTATATTTAAATCTATGTGTTTTCTAAAGGCGTACCGTGTCAGTCTGTATTTTTACTGAATGGGTTTTTCTATTATTGTATTGTAGAACTTAAAGTGGTAATGATTTGTGTATGATCTGAACTGCTATCATAACAGCTTTCAATATTTGAATATCGCTCTGAGAATCCATTAAAAACCAGAAAGTCTAGGACCTCTGGTAGTTTCTTGGGATCTGTGGGCCAATATGTTTGATAAATAAATATCCCACGACATCACATACATTGATCTGACTCCGAGGTAAGTAGCTTAAGCACTTCTGATACAGATGTCAAAAACAACAGTGGTAATACTAAAATATACTTAAATATTGGATATTAACACCCAGACCCAGCCATCGAATCAGGTTAGAATCCTCGTCCTCACCCCCGCGAGGTCCAAGCATGGCGGGATGAAGCGCGAGAAGCATTGCTCGTCATATGGTCGGAAAGACTTGATAACCCGGGACCTAGCCGGGAACTAGTTGATGTAATAAGTCCTCCGAGACTGGGTCAGCTGCAAACATGGCGAAATGATATTCAACCTGGCACAGACACTAACTGGCCATGGCTGTTTTGGTATATTTGTGCCAGGTGGCAGGACGCGAACCGACGGCAGTTTGCCATCACTGTCATACTGGAGCTATAGGCTCAGCCCAGCACACCCGGGAGCTGTGTTCAGCATGGTCAATCCCGCGCAGTCACCTGTCTGCGGTTATAGGTGGAGACCTCACACTGCTGACAATCACATGAGCTATGGTGGGCAGTGGGTAGGCGTGGAGCGCGATGGTGACATTTTGCGACAAAGGGAGCGGGAGCGAGACCCGAACTCCCAGCCCATGCGCCACAATAGGCCCGGTCGGCGTCGTGCGCATTTCACGGCACGCATGCCGCCTTAGCCTGCGCTAGCTAGTGATGAATCGGGGGGTCCATCACCGGCATCCTAGCCAGACGTAGACGCCCCTTGTGTTCCGGGGCGTCTAGTCGAAGTATAGCTCGATGGAGCAATGTTAAAGTCGTCCTCGCAAGAGCGACCGCAGGTGGGAGGGGTTCGTTGGTAGGCATAGCGTTCCCAGGGCTCCTCTCCAGAAGCGATGCGGCGGAACACCCCGGGTGTTTTAGTCAGTAGGAGTCTGACATACTTCCGCAGTTCCCCCGAGCCGTGGGAGATCCATAACGGATTACACCCGGGGAAAAAAAATAAGAAAATAAAAAACGGTCACTACGGAATGCACTATAGAGCTTGTCGAATATTTTGTGTGACCTGTGCTGAATACGTAGACGTTGTTCTTGTCAAGGCTTTTCTTCAGCTCTCGTCCTCTTGGAATAGTCAGACGTGACTCCCATGCAAAGAATTCAGACTTAAATGCAACATTCTTTGCATGGGAGTCTCGTCTGTACTGTTTTACCAAAATATAAAACAGTACATCTGTACTGTTTTATATTTTGGTAGTATTTTATGGTTTATATTTCTTTTCCCAATCACAGCAGTTCCTGCATGAGCAGTCCCGTCTGGATGAAAGATTGAGTAAATGTGATAGTCCTTGATTGTAATGCTGTTGAACTTATCTTTATTTACATAGGCTTCAATAAAGCACTTATTTGATTGAATAATAGTTGTGCTTCAGAGACAAGCAGTACATCAATGTATGCTATGGGAGTAAAATTTCAACATAATAACATAAACGACCAGGCTATTGATGTTTCAAGAAGCAACTGTATAAGCTGGCATTACTCTATTATAATTTTATTAATTACTGTTATTAAGAGGTTCCTCAGTATTGGTATATTGGTATATCCGCTTGATCGATGAGTTTGTCTAGCTTAAGATCTTGTTCAGTGAGTTGGATTTCTAGGCTTTTGTTCTTGATAAAATGATAAACTGTGAAGGGTTTTTTGGCTTTCTTTGCTTTTGATGATTCCTCCTGTTTACTTGACTCAAATATTTGTTTTGTTTCGTAAGTAAAATTATCAAAATATTGAATACGTATTTTTTGCTTTGTCGAATACTTGGAAAATTACAAAGATACAGCGCTTCAAAAATTTAGAGCGCAGCGCATTTACGGAAAAAGTGACGTCACAGGTAACTTTAACGCGCTGTATTTGTCATTCAAATTTATTTGAACAAAAGAAAAAAAACGAAACCAATATTTTTTTCTAATCTCACTATTACAGATAGACACCGGGTCAGGAGACATAAAAGTAAAGATACACTTCATTTCAACATGCTATGTCGACCTAAGCCAAAACTAAGAAAGCTGCCTAATGTTCGGTTTCGGTTTCGGTTTTGGCAAGAAATCCTGACTCGGTCAGGCAGTCACTACTGATCATTTCTCTTTATTCAATGAAAGTTAATAAATTACAGGTACTAAGTAGAGGGAAATCGCATAAGCCAAAGGATTTAATTCTGCATTAAAAACCCGTCTAGATGAGAAAAAAAAGTTGCATCTTAGTAAGGAAAAAATATTTTATAAAGTGCTGCTTATAATTGAAAAATAGACTTAATAATGTAGCTATACGCATTATTATTTATTGAGAAAAACTTGAAAGATAAAAAATCATTTTTAAATAATTTTACACTTAGGCGTGTTTTTGCGAAAAGTATCGCACTTATGAAAAAATATGCATAGATCATTTTTGTAGGAAATACAATTATCTATAACTTTTAGCTTTAGCATTTTTCAATATTTTTCACTACTCATGAGTTATTTGCCGTTTTCGATCTTCCGCGCTTTTTTTTTAGCTAACCTGATGTGTCAGAGACCTGAATTTCTGGATTGATAAATATCTACTACACACCCAAATTATCCCGTTGGTCCTATCTTTTCAAATCAAAATGGAAAACTGACCGGACTATCATCCCCAAGCTTCTAACCGCCCTATCTTGGATAATTTTAATGTTAGCGAAAACATAAACAGGGCATTTCTTTATAAAATCTGATGCTCTACAACTTTTATTTGAACCTTTTTTTTCTACTACTTACCGTTTTCCCAAAATTTCAAAAACAAATACTTTTTATTTTTTTTTCAAATGTTCTCGGGGGTGATTTTACAAAAAACTTACACAGTTCGTTTTTAAATCTTTCAAAGTAACTTATATCAAAAATTCAAGTATTTACCTCAAATTCGTATTTAAAGGCCTATTTTCTTGGACTATAAGTGGGCAGATTAGATTCCTTCTTAATTAGCCTCATAATATAAAAAAATCTCTTGTTGCTTCATCATAAGCATATAATAATTGTTGAGGAATTCATAATACACATATACCTCCAATTAGGTACCTATGGCGTGCCTATGGTAATTTCTATGTAATATAAAATATGTAATATATCACGCAAGGATAAGTAAGCTCGTTGTCACGCAACGCATCTGACGGGCGTTTGAAAAATGTGGACTGCCTTCTAGAGTCACATAGGCCTGGAGGCCGATGGACAACAATGGCTCGCGAGCTGAATGGTATTCTTCGCGATCTGTGTCCCAATCGCGAATTTAGTGCGAGGTATAATGTGTCGGGGTTGTGCAACCGGCCTCGCCGGCCGCTCGCGCGGTCACGATCCTGCGGTCGTGCATCGCCCTGCACTCCTGCGCCTTGCCAAACACCACCGCTGCGCTCCGCCTAGGGCTGCCAGGTGACGTGAGAACTAGATAAGCTATCTATACAATAAGTCTATTAAGCACCTGGTGGAATGTAGTAATTTCTCTGGAAAACACCGTGGGAGGTAGAGCGCTTGCTTTGATCACGAAGAACAAAAACAAGTCACAATGCTGCTTTTAAAATGCATATAAGAATACTTATCTAAAAGAAAATCAACAAAATTCGTGTTTTTTTGGTGAAAATTGGCAGGTCCTTAACCTACGCCATTTTCTTGCAGATTTTAAAAGGCCATTACGTGTTGTTTTTTTGCGTCTGCTAACTTTTACTTTTGGGTTTGATATTCTGTAGTTAGAAAAAGCATAAATCAAATTCCCGAAGACAACTTCAATTCAAATCTCTATTTTGTTACTACACTAAAATCAGCGGGATTAGCTAAGGCAGCCCTACCCATTACACGTGACAAGTCGCTGTTTGTTGGCGCGTCACTCCGGCAGTGTGTCGCAACCTTTACGAACTAGCTTAGAAATCAAAAAATGGGTGCATGCCAATGTGTATACCCACTTACTCATATTAGGTTTAGTTTCATGCGTATACTAAGAGTATGTACCTATCTTGTCAAGGTAATTTCGGAGACGTGTGTAATGATGTGTCTTTGAGAATTTAACTTTCTTTTTATCGTACGATTAAGCCATCAAAACAATCCAGGTATAAAGCTAGAGTAAAAAGTAAGTTTATAGAAATGCTAAATAATAAACTAGACATCATCATTTTTACGTATTATAAAATATAGCTAGCATTGAGTAGATGACAAAATAATTTTTGACATAATATGATAAAATTGAGACATAATGTACCTATTTAATGCGTTTTATACATGTTATTAGATATATTTGTAAATGATTGACTTAACATGATACCGTTATATTTAAATAAGTAATCTTGATGATCTCAACTTCTCTCATTACCTTCAAAGTTAAAAGTTTTTTAATACTGCTATATAGCATAATATACACATACATTTCTACTAACTCAACAAATGCAGCAAAAAAATAACAATGTTTATAAGTAAATGTTTTTATTTTATTATTGCATAACGTAATATGTAGTTACTAAGAGAAGATCCATATTTCACCTTTAAACAACACGAAGACGTACCGACAAGGTCTCGCTGTTAGTAAACAGGCGATCGTCCCCGAGGTCGAAGGCAGAGGTTCCGTATGTCACGCGCTCTCCGAAATCGTTTTATAATACGTCGGCATTGAACTTGTGCGGCCCTGCGACTGATATTAGCAGAGTTAGCGCCGTTTATTGAGGACGAGAAACACACGAACACTTGTACAGTGCGTCCCAAAAACGGATGTTGAATGCATTTTTTTTATTTTATCTCCATGTAAAAAGGTTTAAGTTTGGAAGAGAAAAAGTTTTTGCCTATGGTATTTCAGATTGACGTCCTTCATATTTAATCTAGATAATATAGATACGGTTTCTTATTTATAACACGCTTTTTTAATTGTAATAATAATGTCCCTAAGGTTTTAACATTATTCGAGCAATTGGAAAAGATATTAAAACCCTATCTCTACTATTTTCTCTAATTATTATAATTTAAACCCCAGAGTAGCATTGAATTTTGAATTATAACGAGTGTAAAGTAGGTAAATCTAGCAATTGTGAACTTTGAAGACACCTTAATATCATATTATTATATATTTTATTATTAACTTTTGTCATTGGTTGTACTTACAACCTCATGTTCATTATAAACTTGCATGTTATTAGACGAATTTGCATATCTTACTATTTTACGAGGTAGATATGTATCTAATATATCTCCATAATGGCTATGGTATGTAGATATAGCTAAAGCTACGCTAAGGATACTAAAACTACTTACATCCACTATGAGGGAATAGATAGACATGAAAAAGCCCTTATTTTTATGTTAATTATGTTTTATACATTGAATAATGGAAATCAAATTTTACCTACTTTCAACATATACCTACTTTACAAACAAGTATTTATTCAAATTCATGAAAAAAAAGTGAAAGCTTTTGTATTTGACTACATATATGTACTTAATAGCATTGTCTAAATCTGACAGCGATCCGATATTTCAATCGATCGAATCACATTGGACAAAATCTATTGATTAGTCAATTTTAAGTATTGATAATCAGCAAAAATTACTTTGTGATAAAACATCACAAAAAAGTTACGTAGGTTGCAATAAAAAGTTTCACTCCAACAACGAGAATGCGTCGCGAATCGACAATGACGCGTGAGCACGTGGCCTGCGTCCGCACGAACGCAATTACACGCGAGAGCTTTCGTCATAATTGTCATCGACACTGACTCCGCAATTTCTTTACGATTTTCACTAGTCAGACATCGCCACAACTCGAATTTAAAATCGGCAGAATGTCATAACATCACAATTTATCATTCTATGAGGCGTATCATTGGCTATTTATCAGTGCTCAAATTGGAGAATAGATGTCGTATGTCCTTTGATGGACCACGCACGAGACTAGTATACAAATAAGTGATATAAACGATACTACTAGAATGGGTTGCGGTTGAATAAATCATGTTAAACTTGATGCATTAAAAATCCTAACGTACGAGCTTTTCAAGAGCCTGGATAATAAATCAAAATGTTATCACTATTATTAGTTAATTCTACGCATATTAGCTTCAAGCAAACACTCGTTTCCACAGTAAACCTAATTATAATTCAATCATCGCCTCGTAATTTACGCCAATTTAAACAGACATTTTGGTAAACGCAGGCAATATGGACAGGCAAAGGCTTTTATCGATGAGGAAAGCTCCCCGATTCGCCTAATGATTAATGAGGCAGCTTGCGACATCGGGTTAGCCTCATTGCGGGCCAGGTCACAGCGATGGACGAAGGGTCACGATAATCAGACGCAATTTTGGCAGAAAAACAATTAACATTATACCCGATAGAGGTAAAGACATCAACGCGCGCAACTTGTTTTTATTTGGTAGTGTTGTTTTTTTCTTCCTATTTATTTATACTCTTTAATTAATAACTATGGATTTTATATTTCTCAATAGATTTAAAGAGCATTTTAACTTTTAATTCTGTCCTTGAATGTTGAGTTTGCATAATAATATATCTTTTTAAAAGTATATTATTATGCAAACTATAATTATTATTAATTTGTAAGTTATAATCATTATAACCTTTTGACATAAACTAAAAGACACGTGTCTTTATTTTCATTATTTAAATTGCATTATTTTTTATCTATAACAAATATTATTATGTAAGCGGATAATAACATCGTTAAGCGGATTAGTCAACATCCTCTTAGCGGATAACGTCCGCGGTTCCTGAACAATGGCGCGTATTCATAAGAATGACGTTTGGTATAAACGTCGCGTAGTAGCCTTGAACCGTTGCGCAACACGACATTTGTCCCGCTGGCGATGCGCCCGCCACCTCACCATCACCTTTCAAAACGGACAGACCCACCAGAGGAGTTACCATGACACCAGACATGATTGAAAATGTCTTATTTAAATAAATATGAAATCTTCTTGCAAAATTTTAATCGGGTCTTAATGTAAACAATGAAACTAAGTTTATACATATTTGTAGATTTACTGAGAATGGCTATTAGCGTACTCTTTTAAACATTCGAATGTAATACCCAAAATTATACTACACTGAACAATAAGTTACAAGGGCCATAGTAGGTTCTACACTATCTGTTCTACTTATTTCTGATTTCGCAGATGCGATCTCAGAATAAATTTCTACGAACTACGGCTGTTTAGTCCTCATATCAATTAACGATGAGAGATGAGAGAGAGATATTATACTTGATGTCCCTTTTAGTTTCTAATTATAATCCTAAATTTTCGCCGGAACAAGTAGATTAGTAATAACATAACGTGAGAACGCCCTGTAACCCCGTCAATTCATTAGTTCCCAGAGATCGTTCTAATTTCCTTAAAAACTATATGTTTCATTCAAAATTCACAACCCTGAAAATTAATTACTACCTACGTGATAATTGTCGTTCAACGAACACATTGTTATTTCAACAACCGTTTTGACCGTAATAATCTCGATGTTATCTGCGAGAAGCAGCAAATTTTTACAAAAGTTGCCGCTTATCTTAACGCGAATCAGTTTCCTGACCTCTGCACATAAACAATTTATCTATTGCAGTAACAACAAGGACGAGCGAATCTGTGGGTAACGCTAATATCAGATAAGGCTGAGATAAGATCGGCAGTTATTCGGGGTTACTCAAGACGACCCCGATCATACGCGACACGCCGTGTCGATCTAGCGCGACTGATATTGAGTTATTGCAGATACGACTGTATGAATAATTTTAGACCCACATCAAACAAAACTTTCACGCTTTAGCACGTTAAAGGGGTAAGAGTACCGCTTATAAGTAATATCAGATAACGCCGGTTAGAGCAACGGCTCTTTTTCGCCGAGAGCGACGTTACCCAAGACGGCCCCGATCATATACGACACACTCTAAATCGATCTAGATCATTTTTTATTACACGTCCAAGGTAATACAAAAGAAGGACCTAACGCTTTTTTAATAAACACTTTTTGTCGTTTTTCCATTTAAGTTCATGTTTCTCAACTTTACATTAGAATCTATATGTACGTTATTAGATATTTCGAAGTTTTATTCATGTTTTGCTGATGAAATTTTGTTTAGCTTTATTTGAAATTTAAGATAATAACAAAATACTTATAAACAAATTGTTGGCAAGTTCTATCTCAACATAGCCAACAATACGAACAGCTATTAATCTGTTAAGTGCGATTAAAATGCCTCCACGAACAAAAGGCATTTAAATAACAAACGTATCAAATTACGTTAGTTAAAACAATACAGACATATCTAGAACTGAGTACCCAATTGGGCACACAATTGTGTGGCACAAGTCGCAACGTACCGTGAGACCGGCTTTTTGTCGAACACGAAACTTAATGAAACATTATTCACTTGTAATAAAGCTTGGCGCCTTAGCAACTATGTCGGGTCCATAGCAGCCATTAGCGGGGTTCGGCGCGATAGATACCAGACGTCGCGCACCCATCATCAACGCTATTAGATTTACTGCCTAATTATCCAAGAAGCACCGGTTTCACAATAAATAGCAGCGTTCGTTTCATCAACGGTAGGACTATTTTGAAACTAAAACTGAACAAAGGACTTTTAAATTGTTACGCGAAAAGCCTTTTAGGTAAATCAGTGTGAATGTGAATAACATCGCTCTGCACTATGGTTTGAGGTAACGAAAATCTGTAGTCATTTAAATTAGTTTCTAAAGCCCAGTATTTATACGAAATGGTATGTTTGAAGCTTTAACATGGATCATAATTTAATTAAATGTATATTTAAAAAGTACAATTCAAGTTTATCACCCAATAATGCTAATACGAAAACAAATAGCTTCCACAATCTCAATTACCATGCAAGATCGATATCTCGCTCGCTAAACTACGCAACCAACTATGCGTGTGATCATTTCTTACTTGCGTATCGGCAATTGTTTTTTTAATCTACTGATTACGAGTACACTACTTAATACATTCAAGCATAAGTTGTATCCATTCGCCAAAAAACAATGAACAGAATAGACATTACTAAATCAAAGTGGTAAATATCACGATTCAGAATACCTATCATGTCGTCCTAAGAGCTTTTAGACCATTAATTAGTTTAGATTTTACTCAAGTCTATTAAGTTATTAGAAAACTACACTAATATAAACAACTAGGAGTATATTGGCTAATGGTCTACAATTTCAATAGACCAAGTTTATGGATCAGCCTTTTCAGAACGCCAAGTCTGAGACTTTTTAAATGTAATGGTCATAATTAGTGTACCTTAATACTTTGTATAAATATTAGTTATTATTTCATCAACGTAAAACACAAGTAAAGTTAAAAGTCAACAATCATGTAGCCCTACATGGGACAAATGCAAATGATTGTAATGCCCGTTGACTGTCAACGATATTGTTATGTTAGCATGTGCTTAGCGATGCGATGCGTAACAAACAACATGAACGCATGTGTCAGAGAGCTATGGCCATTACTTGCGCTTTCGTTTTAAACTGTTCAACCTATAACAATGTACAATTAAATGTTGTAGATAATAATTGCTGTGGAAGCATTTCTTGTTATTTCTGATTACTTTATTAAGGAAAAGTTACAATTTTAAGTCTTTCTATGACAATGAAAATTCTACGGAGTGGAAAATGCTTATGTACCCCATCTTCAATGGCATTGTTTTTGACAATTCTTGGCATTTTTGACAATGACATTATGTTAATACTACTTGATTCTAATTTTGAAGTTGGCTAAGAGCCTTTCTGACTTTGACACATGGCCTCAGTGTCAAAGCCAAACTTAGGTATTAACTTAAAATTTGCATTGGAATGTTTTGGGAGATACATGAGTATTACTTAACATTATTGAAATTGCTTGAACTCTGAATCGAAAGGTGTATTTTTATAATATACAAGTCTCAATATCAATATTGTAATTATACTCAATTAGCATAGTCTTTATAATACTAGCTTATTGAGTATACCTTATAGTCAATTACTTCGACGTAATGTTATTTCAAGTCTAAAGGGATCAAGAGTCCAAAGGGGACAGATAAGATGAACTTTGAATAACATTTTTGAAGCTAGAATACACCGAAAAGAGATATTAACAAATATCGTGTTATTTATGTTCTTCATCTTTATTTGGCAAGTTAATCCACCGCACATAATAGAATCGAGCATTTATGCATATAATTAATCATCGATATGCATGAACTAAATCCGAATATTATGCAAACTGTTATATTGAACTCGTTCCCAGCGCTTCTGGGCTTATTACAAAATTGCACCAGCTTATATTGTTTTATTGAAGTGCATTTACATTACTTTGCCAGTATTTTGCAAGAGGTATTGAGTTTTATACTACCGTTCCAATCTGCTTTAATTTATTATTTGCTATTCAATCGATCATCATATACGATCTTTGGTTTGTTTAATTGTGACAAATACGCAAATAACCGCACTATGTTAAGTAACAAAGTAGTAGATAGAAAAATAATACTAAACAGATGTTCAATCAAACATTTAAGTTTATTAAATAATTTTATTCAATTAAATATCTTACTTGACCCGTTAATGTTACAAACTTATAGAAATAATAAAAATATAATATTTTTCTTAAAATTTTATATAATATAACTCATTTATTTAGACATATTCCAACATGTTGTGTTATTAAAACTTTTTTGTGACTTTCGCATGTGACCAAATTGAAAAACTATGACTTTGTTATTTAAAGTTTTGTAAGCACTAGGTTGTCTGATCCACCAGGAGATGTCTTGACAGCTAGTGTACGTGTGTTGGAGCGATCAGAATGTTTGATAAAAGCGAGACGGGCCATGGCGCCCATTAGTGAGCAATGCCGGCTTTGCCAGAAACTATTAAGTGTTGAAACCGCCCCATAGAAAAGGGCTCTCAGTCATAATCTCAGCATCAACGGCGATGTCGCAACCGCGGCGTCTTGACACACATACTCGTACGCTCGTCGTAATCCACTACCGACACTTGGTGCGTAAATATTGGAAGGACACACATGAACACCGACACTTAGTAATTTTTGTGTCAGTCTTGACGAGAGCAGCGATTGCTCATTGGGCCGGATGCCGCAACGTCTGTCAACTTGACAGGTGGCGCCCCTAATTAGACTTCGAATTTTAAATCTATTGTTTAGTCGTGCTTTTGAAATTGAGTTTATGCAATGAGATGATTCACAGGATTCAAATTTAAAAGGTTTATTTCTTAATAATTTAAATTATGCCAATTATTTTTTTAGTTAATTATTGATTCTTGTTTTGATGAGATGTCTTGAAGGACGTATCCCAAATCATCCCTTTGCATCCCTACAACTGAAATTCACTTACCTTTATTTGTTGAATGAAATAAATATGACGGCGGGAAAAATCACACAGGCACTGTTGTAATAGCGCGCAGCAGGTTTGGCCGTTGTCTTATATAGCCGCTGTAGCGGGGATGAGCCGCGCGCGCATGGGGGGATCGCACGCGCAGACACGTATCATGACATTACTGACCAACTATACGTGACCTCTGATTGGACGATCTTATTTTTCTCCCCCATATCAGAACGGCTTTACTCACTGAAAGCGTCACTGAAAAAAGTTTTAAAGCATTCTCAAAGCGCTAGATTGTAATTTTTATTACGTTTTATAGTTGTTTCACGTTTTTTTTTGTTTAAAATATCGCATAATTGCATACATTGTGTTGTTTTGAGATCACAAATAGCCCTCTCAAATTGATTAAGCCTTGTTTATTTATTACTTCCGATCATCTGAACGGAAATAAATTTTCGTACAAATGGTAAGTTGGGAATCACGTTTTTGTGAAGTATGTAGAGGAGTTATTGTGTTTTCGTTACCGTTGTCGGTCATCGACATTTGTTTTGTAACTGTTTGGATGCGTGTTGCATTGCATATTTATGGTTATTAAATCAAGTTTCATTGGTTACATTACAATCAAAAGTTCACGTAAAAATACTTTAAATAACTATTGTAAAGATAAACAAAAAGTATTTTATTTTCGAGGTAAAATTAGAATATGACCTAGAGTCAGACGTTTTATGTTAAGATTTAAAAGGATTTAATATTATTATTATTATTTGTAATCGTTATGCAACTTATCTATGGTACACCGGCGTAAGTGAATATAAAAATACCTAGATATTATCGTATTATTTTTACCTTTGAGGATTCTTCAAACTTCGAACTTCACACCAAATTCATAGAACTAGATATAATATGGTATTTGCATTTATTTTTAGTGTACATTGTTTTTTCTAATGAGTTGGCAAAGTACAAAATATGTTTTCTACTTTACCATTTATTTGGTCCCTATGGGAATGCTTGATCTATTCATGTAAAAATATTTTTACCTATTTATATAATAATTTAGAAGGTAAATAAAGCAATATACTTTCTAATAATTCATAATACTTTAAGCGTAAACCGAATGATACGTACCACCTGGGCTCTTAATAGTTTACATTTGCATTTACCTAGGAGATAAAAAATGTCTTCAAATAAGTCTAGAATAGTAAACTAAATGTGTAATCGTACTAAACCCCCAATTCCACGAAGAAGTAATTTTGCTTGTACAAAGGAATTCATTGAATTGAATATCCGTCATCGCGACAACCTTTAACATTAAGTACTTTAGTGGAATCGGTAATCTTAATGATGACATAGTCGATTATAATCCTTTTAATGTTTTTGTCTCGTTACTGCGTTGACCGGATATTGTTTGCTATTATCAAGTGCGAATAGAGATGAGTTTACGCTTAGGCATTTTGGAACATTAATGTCCGTTTTCCTGCCCAGTGATTAGACATTTTTATGATGATATACTTATTGTTGTAGAATATACTAGAGCGTACTTACATAGGTTAATGTTAATTTTAACCTATGTTAGTACGCCCATTATGTTGTTATTATGTTAAGAATATGTGTTTCTCGGTAAGAGAATTATCTTTGTAATTCTTTTAGAGAAATAAATCTTTCTTTCGAAATAAGTCTTTGTCCATTCATTTTTGTCCTCAGCCCAGTGGCGTAGTGTGGTGGGGGCAAGGGAGGCGGCCCTTTTTTGGGGGCGGCAATTCTGAAATAACTGTTCAACTTTTAAAGATTTATTTAGTAAATCGGTCCTGGGTTACAATTTCGGTGAGGCGGCGGAAAACCGAATATTTGAACCGCCAAGGGCGCGGAAAAATGGGGACCCCATTGTCGCCCCGGGCGACCGGCACCCACGCTACGTCACTGAGGCTCAGCCCATGACTTAATTGGGCAATATACCTGTGAATATATAATTGAAAGAATTTAAGAGATATGAAGAATTAATCTATCTCACATTAATATCTATACCATTTTTATATAAATGTTAACAATACATTTTACATAATAAAATGATAATTTTAGGTATTTTGTTTGCACTTTTTCAAAAAAATAAAAAATATGTAGGCGAGTGAGGTGTGTAAGGATCGTGCCATATGGCGTTCGGTTCTCTCTGCCTACCCCGCTAAGGAAGTGGCGTGAAGTTTAGTTTGTTATAATGTAGTACCTACTATTTATACCTACCTTTTATTTACTATTTTGATAGGCTATTTAGTAAATCAAAAGCTGTAGACATAGAATAAGTAATAACAATTTGTTGAGTTGTAATTAATATTATTTTAAAGTCATGCTTGTGGGAAAGAGGTCATACCTGTAGGAGCGGTGGTAGCTCAATGGTAAGGACACGCGCCTCATAACCGAGGGGTGCGGGTTCAAACCCGAGCACGTACCTCTGGATTTTTCAGATCTATGTACCACTTTCATAATCATTTATATGATATGATCATTTATACCACTAGGTCTGCGATGAGGGAAAACATCGCGATAAAACCTGCAAATTCAAACAATTTTTGATCTTAGGGTTACGAAGGACAGACCGGCATTCACTTTAATGTAAGCCAGGAAGCCAGGTGTAACGTAATTACCAGACTCGCTAAATCTTAGATCATGGTCTAAGCGGACTCCGTCTAAGCATTGACATGACGCTAGGAAGATGATGACTTGAGGGAAAGAGGGCAGTTTATAAATGTTTACTTTATGTAAATAGCATATATCTTCATGTCCATTAAAAACTACAGGCCTATATTTGTTATTGGAACCTATAGCATTGTCATACAAGACAATTGAGGAAGAGATTGTGCCTGTATTCAGTACTAAGTTCAGGGAGACTCGATGCGTTGTAGTATTTTATTCTCGGACATGCGTTATTTGTACTGAGCGTTCGAGTCATTCTTTCAATCAAACACACCTAATTTTCATATTATTTTCCTAGTGTTATACCCCGTATCTAAATAGGAGCTGCGTAGATAGATAGATAGATATATTCTTTATTGCACGAAAAACAGATACAGAAATAAGGATACAAACAAATACAATACAATTTAGGCGGTCTTATCGCTAGAAGCAATCTCTTCCAGACAACCTTTAGGTAGAGGAAAATAAGCTATCGAAAAGAGAGGGGTAGGGCCGTGCAGTAAACATATTAATTTGATAAATAATTATAAAAGGGGATACAAAAGAAAGGATGATACAATACTTAAATAATTATACTTATACATACAAACATAAATACAACTGCGTAATTGTGTAAATATTAAATAGTATAGATATATGTTGCAGTAATATATCTATACTATTTATAGAGCGGTGGTAGCTCAATGGTAAGGACACGCGCCTCTTAACCGAGGAGTACAGGTTCAAACCCGGGCATGTACCTCTAGATTTTAAAAAATCTATGTACATATTTATACCACAAGCTCGACGGTGAGGGAAAACATCGTGATGAAACCTGCAAATTCAAACAACTTTGAATTTGTAACCATGATCCAAAAATTGTCTGGTTTTCCTATCTTAGGGTTACGAAGGTCAGATCGGCAGTCGCTTCAATGTAATTACCAGACTCGCTAAATCCTGGATCATGGTCTAAGCGGACCCCGTCTAAGTACGGGACATAACGCTAAGAAGATGATGATGTTGCAGTAATAGCTCGAACTATGGTAAATTTAAAGATTTTCCAGTAAAACCTAAGATTTACCAACTCTTAACGGTAAAAGTCCGAACAGGTGTACAATTCGAACTTTTACCACCATTTACTTAGTAAATCTTAGGATTCTTTACTTGGAAAATTTTACCTAACCAAACCTAACTAAGATTAGATTATATTATAGGTTAGGTTAGGTAAGGTATTTCTTTAATCAGGTTAATAAACCTAACCTAACTAACCCAAAATATAACCTAACCTAGAAATGTTTACATTTACAAATAGTAAAGTGTAAATCCTAACATTTACTAGTAAAACCTAAGATTGACCAATATACGGGCTTTTACAGTAACATATACAAACAAATACAAAGCTACAATACATAATTTATATTATACCAAAACTGTATCATGAGAAAAGCTCCCAACGACAGGAGATCTAATGTACTCTATCTGTACATTTTAAAGAGAAAGAAAATAGAATTCGACTCGGGACTTAAAAATCGGAAGACTATCAGATAACCTGATAGAAAGAGGAAGAGAGTTCCAGAGGCGAGTGGATTGGATAGTAAAGGATTGAGCATAATACTCAGAGGAATGGGAAGGGGATGATAGGTGAAGTATTCGGGATGTCCGCATTTCACGATCGTCGGTGGGTTGCAGGAATTGGAATCGTTCTTTGAGATAAGGTGGTGAGAGAGGATTAAACAGAATAGAAAACAGGAGCGAAAGAACGTGAAGATCTCGACGTCGACGGATAGGAAGCCATTTAAGTTGGCTTCTGAAGTTGGACACATGGTCAAACTTACGTAGTCCAAAAATAATGCGTATGCAGAAGTTTTGGAGGCGTTCAAGTAGTTTATGATCGTGTAGATTATGATCCTAGTCTAAACGACCAGCATAATTGGATTTCACATCCATGGCCATTTGAATATGCAGGTTTGTTCACAATATAAAAGACATTGTGAGGAAACCTCACTATCAAGCAAGTGGTTTAATCCGTAATTCCATTTAAAAAATCAGCATGAACCGGCCACCTTCACAAGTATGATATGATATAGATATAAATATAGAGATATATTCTTTATTGCACGAAAAACAGACATAGAAGTGAGGATACAGACAAATATAATACAATTTAGGCGGTCTTATCGCTGATAAAATACTTAAATTAATTATACCAACATATACATACATAAATACATAGTTAAAAGACATAACATATACTTATACCATAGATATTATATGTAGATTATTTATGTAAGGATTATATTAAGCCATGTGAAGTAATATCTAAAGTATTTTTATTCTGCCTATTAAGTAGGGCGATACTACTTAATGAAATACAAACTATTAAGCTTTTTTATTAACCCTGGTAACTTCTTCACTAATTTAAACTGAAAAATATTCATTATAATACTGATCGTGAAGCTAGCTAATTATATAAATATAATATATATAAATAAATATATATAAATTTGTACACATTTAGGTTCACTAAAATATCAGTTTAATTGCTCTTTAATTTTATTAACCTTTTGAGGTTTTTGTCTCTGATAGTATTAGCGGTTCATACTTATCTTCTTCCTATTAAAAACGTAGGCAGTACAGATTTCTTTTAAATTAAATTAATAAATTCTCCAGACTGACACACAAATTCCCTAGTCCCAAACTAAGCTTACTAGCTTGTGCTATGGATACTAGGTGAACGGATAGACATACTTAAACACGTTTATCAACATCTATGGCTCGAGTACAAATTCATGTTCATGACACGAAATATTTGCCCCTAGCGAAATTCGAACCCGCAACCCTTGGTTTAGTGGCTAGAGTCTCTGACCACTTTACCAACGAGCCAGTCAATCCAAGCATGACTTTGCAATTTAGGTAAAGACCGATTTTATCTGGCAGTATAATTATATTATTGCCAGTTTTTAATATCTTGTCTAATATTATTGATCTCCATATATGTTCCGATACTTAAACGCAGATCCTATTCATTTGATACAAAACCATAACATGCGTAAAGATTCCACAAACGCAATATTGTGAAATTCAAATTATCTAATCACAGTTGTTAGACACAACCGTAGGCTCTCATTACGCGTTCCTGACATTGATCGTGTGAGAGATCATCGATCGATGTTGAAACCGACGCGAGCCTTGCGGATCTCCGGCTTGGTACTAATAATATAATAAGAAGCGTAAAATGGTACAATTATGTAGTTTTCTTGATAGTACCTCATAGTGTGCCCATATGATGCGAAATCGTGAAAGAAGTAACTATACATACACGTATTTTTATGCATTTTACATTAAGATATATATATATATTTTTATGAATGTTTGTAAATAAACGGCGAGGGCGAGTACGGCGATTATAAACCTACGAGTTCTATAATCGCCGTACTCACCCGATTCTGTGTTAAAGCCAAAAAAGACGACAAGTTGCCTTAGACGCAATTAAATGTAAACTCCGTTGTTTCTCTAATAGGTAATCAATAATTCTTCGTTAATAAAATTAAAAACTTAGAATCCATAATCGAACGACACTCGTAATGCAGAATTTGTCGAGGTACTGCTGATAGACTTTAAGCTGTACTGACAAGCCCTTAGCCATGAGATCAAGAATTGATAACCTTGAACATCTGGGTGCCACTTCCACAGAAATCTGCAAAAATTCTGAAAATTTATATCTTAAACGAGTACAATTTTATTACGGGTAATACAATGACAACTAAAGCAATTACGTTCGTTGAGCTATCGCTGACCCATCAAAAGGTTTTAATTCCACTAGTTTCTCTATTTTAGTACAGGTCATTGTGCCTCATTATATCATCATGAGAAGTCCGTGGCTGTAACTCGAAGACAAAGGAAGGTGTGGTAACACCACATCACAATAATGCGACAATTTTATCTCTTTATACAAGTATAAATATGTAACATTACATGCAATTAATTAAGCGTTGCAGATATTTTTATTATAGGTTGCACAAATTAATGTGCTAATTTCGGATAAAAGAGTGTCATATTACGAATATTTAATATGCGACAACATTGCATTTGTTTCTTAGCCAATTTTTATATGATAGCGACCCGCCGACTTTGTACGGATGGATATTTATTATCTAACCTTTGTTTTTTATGTACTTGAGGAATGCATTTACGCACCGTCCAAATAGACCTGGATAGGGCCTACAGGGTGTGACGGGTTCGAAACCGGTAGCAAACTCGAGCCTCCCTACCGACTAAACCTCAAGGCTGCCGTTCTTCGGGCGCTATCGCAAAACCAACGGGATCCCCACTGTCGGGATTCATCTCGAAAAGTCTACGCAGCGCGCGCTGCCACCTTGCGGCCCATCTCGAGGTAGTGATATTCTCCCCCAGAACACCTAGGGTGGTGTTTCACGACCACATAGACAGCTGTGTACCCTATCCTAACGGACCGGGCGTAACACATGCAGTCGTCTTCTCTGGGGACGATAGAGGGCCGGGGGGTCCCCCCTCTAACCCCCACGACCCCAAAGGCCCTTTTAGTCGCCTCCTACGACAGGCAGGGATACCACAGGAGTATTCGGAGCCCCCCCCTGCGAGGCGCATTTATTTTCTAACCTAACCTAACTTTTTCAAAATATTCTATAACCTATGTTAATCAAGGATAATGTGGCATTCAAAGGGTGAAAGAATTCTTACATACATACAAATCATTTCTCTTTATAGTAATAGTATAGATATATAAATATATAAAACGTCTGTGAATACTAAGAATAGCAATAATAGTATGTATGAAACATAGTAGATTATTATTGTTAGCTAACTGTAATAACAAGGGAAACATTAATTGACTATTGCAGATAATACAAAACAAATTTTTGACTCCAATTCTTTTGTGGACTGATTTGATTTTCTCAGTTGCAATCGCTTAGGAAATTCTAAAGCTAATTACCTGGTAGAAGAAATAGAAGTTATCTTATTGACGCATGACTATGATTAGCTTTGTTTTTATTTCCATCCAATGAATACAAGATCTTCTGGTAGATCGTCAAAATTTACAAAATTGCAATAAATGTCGATACGCTAAATCAACCGTCATCCAGTAGCCTAAGGTCCAGTCAGTCATTGTCTAGTAAATAAAAGGTAATTTCTCACATGTATACTATAGAAACAAAATCACGTGACTTTAAAATTTTAAATTTTAAATAATAAAATACTAGTGAGGCAGTTCGACTTATGCGCTATAAAAGGATGTGTGGAGGTCTCACGGACAAAACAGTTACGTAAGTACGAGTAGGCACACAGATCACGTGAGGAAAAATGCAACCCGATCAATCACTGCATCGTTAATTTAGCTCATCGGCGCCAGCGAACTGTTTGCGAACATGTTTTATGAACCATTTTGAGGCTGATCGTCGACGAGCATGAGCTCAGACAAATCAAACACTAAATAAATCTCAAGAATTTCAAATTATTGGTATATTCATTTATTTAATGTTAAAATCTTCAGCTACTAACAGTAATTATTATTTTAGTATCAATGATCATTCCTGTTAACGTTTTTCTTTAATAATTGGCAGTTTACCATATATAATTTCGGATATGATAATTATTTTAATAGCCTAGATATTTCAAAGATACCCCACCTCTTATCTCCAAGGATTTTTCGTCGTGGATTCTAGACAATAAATTGTCACCTATCACTTAAGTACTATAAACACAATATATCTACAGATGTGCATATCCTAAATTTTCAGATATTAGTTTGGACAATTCTAGTTTTCTATTAGGCTTTTTTAAAGTTTTGATTCACGCATACACAACGCACTTACGCTTAATTTACAAATATTTCGCCCTTCTATCAGAAAGTTTTCATGCCTTATTTATATTAGTGGGTCACTTGATGGTAATTAATCATTACCACCTATGTACAACTGTCACACCAGATGAATCGTTGATGCGTTATCGGCCTTTGGGAAGGTTGGGTCTCCGGCACTCACTCACAGTGCGAAACATATCAGCACTCAGTGTCTACTAATTCGACGTCCGTTGGCAAAATTCTCTCAATATTGGGAAACTTTTTCGTAGATTACCTATGTTAGATACTATACCAATCTGATTTAGATATCAGTTAGATTTTGTTATTGTCTTGTCTATGTGTCATCCTAGCCCTGGTAAACATAAAGTAAGGTGACTAATCTAGGCAGCAACAAAAGAGTGGATAGTTTAATATCCAACAAGGTCTCTAAATAATATAGTTCATCGATATCATGTGATCGCAAAGGCTGTTTGACGTCACGCGCAGGTGCAGGTGGAATGGATCCGGCAGAGGTTCGATAACCCAACGGATTGTTTAATCAAATAACATACTTATTTTTATCACATGATAGGTGCTTTAATTAAGCATCTATAAAAACCGAGAGTGTACGATCGTCTTCCTTATCCGCTATCGTTGTTTCAACGGACCAGCTTAAAGATTTCCGTTGTTTATTGTACAAGGAAAAGTGAACGTTTGTCGTGTAAGTATTTTTGAAGGCCAATATTTTTTTCTGCGAAATTATCAATATATAATTCACTCTACTCATTTAGCTGATTCATTCTGCTCGTTAACTTAGAGGTTTCTACCATCATAGTAAAAACAGGTAACTTCAGTTTTCCTTCTAACAGATATACAAATCTGACTGTATTTTCATTTAAAATGTCCTGTAATATTCTTGTCACGATGTGAACACTAGGTTCATTATTTATTTGCACAGTAGCAGCTGAATGTATGTCATTTACAACGCAGATAAAACAGTCAAAACGTCAGCAGTCATTAGTTTCTTGCGTAGCTTACGGAGGCAATGCATTTTTTCGATACCAACAATAACGATTCTCACGAGCCTTAATTTTTTAAAGCACTATACAATAGGTGCCATTTGGCAATTGTTTGTCGTAAATAAGTGCCTGCCAGCTGAGATGGTGATCTTTTAATTACTATGCAGGTTATCCTTTTTTACAATTCCATTGAAACACAATATCACATTTGAAGATCGCACAGTATTGGTGTTTTTCACACTTAGATGGCCATTTAGTAATTTTCCGTTATAATTACAGGCATTACAAAAATGTGTTTATGTATCCTGTGTGAAGTTTACATTGAATAAAATACTTAGCTGTAGATTGTTTTTAAAGGTGTGCTCCTATAAGTTACAATTATTACTACCAACATCCTCAAATCAGCTGCATCCAACTGTATGCCTGAACGCGCAAAAAGCAAAAAAGGTTTTAAAACAACGCAACCTAAATTGGCCTAAACTGCGTAGGAGTGCATCGTATAGTTGCTATAGATTAGACATCAACGCAATCTATAATAATTAGGCACTTATTGCAACATAGATATATGAATATGAACTCATCTATTTATCAATGTTATAAAATGCATATTTGTAAGACTTAATTATGATTGGGATACATAGAATAAAGATGAGTGTATAAAATATAGATACTACTATAAAAAAAACTCTAATTGCTGTACTATTTTAGACCGATTAAAATACTACAGCAATTGGAGTTTGTTTAATACCTAGTCTAATGGCTAGAGAACCTGGCTACGAAACCAAAAGCCGAGAATTTGAATACTATACGAGACAATGTATGATGCACACGATCGTTTTTTTTTTCGGGATAATGGTAGTTTATAAACGTATTTAAATTTGTTTATCCTCCATATTAGGTAGGCAGACAAAACGCATCCCAGATGGCATTCGTGGTGTACTGATTCGTGGTTGCGTGCTTTCGTGGCACTTCGATGCGGGCAAGTATTATTCGTGTAAACTATTTTCGTGGTAGCATAATTTTGAGATGCAGTTACTCGTATTTCAAGTTTCGTGATTGAGAAGCACACTCCCTGAATCTAACCTACAAATCAGATCCTATAAAAGAAGGTAAGTATACTGTGACGTAAGAATGAAGAGATACCATCATGTGACTTTAATTACTGCTCCAAGAGACACTCATTTAGAATTAAGTATTTATTTATGCAAATACAAAGTATGGTTGTTACGACTTGAGAGGGTTATATTGTAGGAGTAAATAATCACAATACCATCGAGTATCTGATATCTGGCATTGACTTGCTTCATCTGGCATTGTATATTTTCAGTTTGAGCCATTATGAAATTAGAAGTAGTATATAAGGTGTATAAAACCTGCATTGATCTCCGCTGATTTAATTTTGTTGCAATGTTCTTCAGTACCTTTATTTCTTTCTGTAAACTATATTTATATGTAAATACGATTCTAATGTAGAATAATAATAATAATGTCCTCCTAGTCGATTACGGTCACGGCGGCCAATTTCAACGAGGAATAGCCATCTGCGCAGGAGATATTACCTATAGTGTGCAAATGTGTGCGCAAACACAGGTGTACTCTCTATTCCTTCACTCTCATAGTCCGGTGAGACGGCAATTCGACATGACCGGTGTGAGGTCAAGCGCATGACCAACGGCTTAACGTGCTTACCGAGGCACAGGGGTAATTAAACCTCCAACTTCCTGACTCCGGACTGTAACTGAGTAATTTCAGGATTTAAACCCGGAACCTCTTGGTTCTTAGGCGGCGCATGCTACCACTAGACCACCGAGGACACCATCTAATGTGGAATATCGAATAATTCGTAGGTACTACGTCCGTAGGTATACTCACATTGGAACAAATTAATTTGTCATTATAACTTTATTTGTTCTAGAGTGTAGTAATCCTTAATATGTACGCGCACATTAAGAATTACTGAAATAATTATGTAAAATATAAAAAAAAAGTACTTATACATGTGATATATTTGCTTTATTAATAAATGAATCCTATCACGTCCGTATTGGTGCGTTACTTACCTTTCATTATAAATATGTTCTGGTTGTACTCCAGCAAATGACCACAGTATGAATTGATCAACCTTAACTACTACGAGATGTTATCAAGGCGTCAAACGACCTCTGAGTTTAACGACTCTGTAAATTATGTCTTCCAAAGCACGTATATGATAATTATAATTGATAAACGTCACTAAAGTCGAAATCCATATAATAGACACCCATATAACAGACTACTATTAAAACCAAACAGTTTAATTTATTAATTTCGGGCACGTAAGAATCTATGTAGTTCACAATAGATGTGCAGCGATTGACGAAAAATATAAGACCAAATTTAATTTAGATTCGTTTGAAAATATTGCACATATTTCTAGACGTTATTATTTCGAATCATTATAAACCAAATTTATTTACACAAAAAACTTATAGAGTCAATGATATTGAACTACGACATTGATCATCCTGTCAGAATGCACTCATTAGATACTATGACACTACAAAATCAATTTATATATAAATTTTATGACTAGAAAATAATGAGTAGGTTTAAATTTCTTCGTTTACATGTCCCGCTAATGACTTTCCAAATGATGGAGATAGTACATTTACATTAGTAAAGTGAAGAAAAAGTTATTGTCTAATTTATTTCACAGTTGGAATATGCACAAATATGCTGTGTTCATTTGTAGTCGATTTTGTCGATGGTATGTTCATCGTAACGTCAATTCTTCGTATTGTCATGGAACAATGAAACTCCCACCTCCCTTTCTTTGGTATTCCACACAAGGACTTTTGTATTTGACCTCGTGATCATGATTAAGTGGGTAAATAAAATCAATACTATCCTATGCCACTAGAACATGCTATGCCAGTGGCATTCATTTTACAGTGCATCGCAAATTGTATATACTATTTTCGGCATTTATAAACAAAAGTAATAAAGTAGTTTGCTAATGTTAAAAATCTAATTCGGCCTAATATCGGATGGATGTCGGGAGTCTGTCAGTGGGAGGGTTGATTGCCATAATCAAGTCGCTTGCAGATCCGGCTGCGCGCAGCGTCACGCTCACGATTCGCGCCAGGGCTACCAACCTTGACACATTCGCTATGAGGACGGGAATCCACGACAATATTGAACAGATCCTTTATTGTTCTGGGTGATATGGTATTTGACGCCCGCCGCTGCAGTGGTTTCGATTTTGCGTCGAACGCAAACGGCACAGATTGGATAACGCTCTGGGACAATAGTTGTTGATGAAACAGGTAAATACGAGTAGTTGCTAATGAAGCAAAAATTCGACCGTTGGCGAGTCAAATGGTTAAGATAACCACATCTTCATATGCTACCTACTTAGAACCAAATTAGTTTATGTGACGTTGTCCGAAACTTGTTTTGGCATTTATTAAGATAGCGACTATGTTAATAAAAATAAAGTATCAGTACATACTACCTATATATAGTTCGGAAGCAGTCGCTTCAATGTAATTATCAGACTCGCTAAATCCTAGATCATGGGCTAAGCGGACCCCGTCTAAGCACGGGACATAATGCTAGGAAGATGATACAGTTTGGTAGAGGTCATTTACCTCAGAGGCAAAAAGAAGATCTATTGTAGAAGCCTTTCTAATGAGTTGGCGAATGTAATTTCTTAACAAAACATGATGAGCTGATGTAGCTGAACTAGCTTATACTGGTTTCTGGAGTTATTTGTCCTACAACCGGTAACCCTAAACGCCCAAAGCTCCGCCAGACACGGCAACGATTCGCTTAAGGCCCAACTTTTATCATACAGCATCATTATTGCACGCCGTTTTTATCAAAATACCACGGCCGTTGAGTTGCGAAATTGAAGGAAACGTTTTAGTAACTTCACTTGCGTACAATATCCGGCATAGTCGTATCCCATGACTTGTTTTAGCTGTATTCGGGGCCCAAAACTTCAATATGGAAAACCTATATCGATGTCAAAAATGTCAAGCACACGTAAATGTTATAGGCTGAATATTAAAATAAAAATAATAAATAAATTCGAACCAATTTATAAAAAGGTTGTTGTTCGTTTTAACTCGGCCGGTCGAAGATTGACCCCGACATCTCTAAATTTAAGGTCATTGAAATATACGTAGTTGCTACTTTTATATTATCTGTGTCTCGCACAAACATTCTGTGATGATGGTTTTCAGGTATTTATTTTGTACGGCCATTCCAGTTCCCCAATGGAATAAGGCCACAATGAATTTGTTTATGGATGCATAGGTAGATAATTTTTCGTAAATGTACGTACAGTTATTAACAAAAAAAAACAAATAAGCGTAGTTAACTTTATTTTTCGCTACATTTAGCTTTAGTTTTCCTTGGATTCTGCCTAACCCTTCGGGAATTGCGGACATAATATTATCTACGTATTTATTTACTTTGCAATTCAGCAATACAGTTCGGCAATAAGTATAATTAATGTGAAGACACAAACGTTATATCTACTCATATCACTTAAAATTATTTACCGTACGGCCAAAGTATTGCAAAAAAAAATGTATTTCGGCTTCTATAATTATATTCACGGAATATTTTTCTGAGATTCTATACGAGAGCGGACTGTAAATGTAGGCTTGGATTAATACACTTCAGGCTTACATATTAGATACATGTATGGGACTAATTTTTTATTACAATTTGGATTACTCAAGCTATTACAAGCGATATTAAGTGCCTTCTGCGATATTAACTCAGTTCGATAGATAGGTAAGTATACAATCTTCAAAGGTGAGACTCTTTTGTAAACTAGGATAAATAATATGAAAGTTTGAGTTACCATTATAAACTAAAGAGTAGAAAAAATATTGGTTCATTTCGTTCGACGAATAAAACTCATTCGCTACATATTGTGGTCGGGCCGGGCAATGCTACAAGCATTACATATCGATTAAAAATAACCCTTGACTGTGCGCGTCGCGTCAGCCGCACCGTGGGCGCACATAAACAATCACAATCACACGTTCACATATGACTGGCACGATCAGGGTTCTGTCGGTCTAATATGCCTATATGAAATGGGAAGTCAAACTTCTGAATACACATAATTACAATTGCACAAAACTTTTTATACATAAATCGTTATACATATACATTACTAAACAAACTTTTATGTTAGGAGTCATAGAAACCGTAGAGCTTGTATGAAAAGGATCATGAATGTTGAAGTGAGTGAGGTGTGTAAGGATCGTGCCATATGGCTTTCGTTTCTCTCTGCCTACCCCGCGAGGGAAGTGGCGTGAAGTTTAGTTAGTTATAACACTTTCAGTCATTTAATTAACAATCAATTAGTGATGCATACTTATAGCTTATCAATAATTGGTCTCTAATAAACTGGATAATAATTTAGTTACCATTCTGATTAATCATATGAAATTATTAAATTAAAATGACATACTGCGATGACCTATTTCTAAACATAGATAGATATAGTTGACGACCATCTTTTGCATGTACCTTATTATTACACCATTACTACCGTCATTATATCTGCAGGATTTAATAGCCAGATGGTAAAAAAGTAAAAAAACCTTAGCAACAAAGCTCTTTGGTGAGCTTAAGAAAATAGTTCCGAGAAATCCGATAACAGAGTATCGTTAATGAGATTTAATTATTCATGTTAAGTAGGTAGTACAAAGGCGGAAAACGATATCTATTCGCGTAAACAGCAAGTGCATCTAAGAGCTTACGTATATTCAAGTATAGCTGTATACTTGTGTTGAATCCTCAAGCATTATCTGTAATAGGTACCTGTGATTATATAAAATAGCTGTCTAACGCACGATCGCAAAGATTCTAATTGACATCCCACGACACGGTTGTTTCGGGATGCGAATTGATGCTGCAATGAACGTGTCGGCCTTACCCCGGTTGCGGGTCCTATCTACGTTACAATCTTCAGCTTATTCTAAGGCTAAATATGCATAAAAAATCATAAAAGACAATCACCGTTTAGACGCTAATAGCCGAACGCAATCTACGTCAACCCGTAAAGCTGATAATCTTCTTATATTTTAAGAAATTATTTAAATATCCTTATTTTCGGAAAAATATCGTATATCGCCAGTAATCTATACTCGTAGGTCGAAACCTTGTACAAATAAGTAATTCACAAATTCTACTGGCTTCTCCTTAAATATATCTATAATCGTAATATATCGTAACTAATACCTACCTATTATAAATGCGAGATTAAGTTTGTTAGTTTGTAAGTACTTCTAACACTTTATTAACACTCAACTAAACATTATTTGGCTAAAAGTGGTTAAAAGAGCATATTGCTTCTTCCTACTGATCATCATGAGATTTTGCACACACGTTGTCAGGGGTACGGAAAAGTATATACCTAGAATACCTTCAGTCCCATGTTGGTCCGGGACATAAGTAAAAAGAATGTGCCAACTGTGTTCTTTGCCTAGCATGTCGTATTTTGGGTGTGTGATTATGTAGGCGAAGAGCTCGTCAATATTTTTCACAATGATTTATCTAACTCAGCCCAGTTTTAATTCTTTGGCTGATGATGGTGCTATTTAACTTTGCCGACCCCTTGCGGGATTACGAGCGTGATGTTAAGTATGATTTCTTTATACCTTTTATCCAGAATAAAGTTCCTATCTAATATTCCCAACGAACAGTAGTGTCTTACTTATATGTCCCGTTCTTAGACGGGGTCCGCTTAGACCATGATCCAGGATTTAGCGAGTCTGGTAATTACATTGAAGCGACTGCCGATCTGACCTTCGTAACCCTAAGATAGGGGAACCAGACAATTTTTGGATCATGGTTACAAATTCAAAGTTGTTTGAATTTGCAGGTTTCAACACGATGTTTTCCCTCACCGTCGAGCTAGTGGTATAAATATGTACATAGATTTGAAAAATCTAGAGGTACATGCCCGGGTTTGAACCCGCACTCCTCGGTTAAGAGGCGCGTGTCCTTACCATTGAGCTACCACCGCTCCTTACTTGTATATCCATACAAAGTAAATCACTATGCAAAACTAAATGGATACTGAAACATGTAGAATAACATTCGAAAAGAACTTCAACTTAAAAAATTTTAGGGTTAAGGACAGTATTATTTATTTAATGTTATGGCAATTGGCCAATCTCAGGTTTTAAGAAAAAACACTTAACCAGAGTACCTACGTTAATAGCTAAAACGGAACGTATGTACTCAAAATGTCATCCGGTGTGAGTGACGTTTATGAATATGGCGACTGCGATTTGTCTGTCAGCACCATTAGAATTTAACAAAATACTCGACAAACCGAATTTTGCGGATATATGTTGCCGACTCGAAATTTTTATTTTTTTATGTTTTATTATTCAAGTAAGGTTTCGATCGAGTCTACCGTACCCCTGCACGAAATTATTAATATAGATTTCCGTTAGTTTTCGGGAGCTTGTGGTGGAAGTTACTGCTGACGGAAAGTGCCTGGCTATGTTGAATATTGATGTAAAATAGTATTCTACATAAAAATCATAAATAATAACATACATAAAAATCAGCAATCAGAATTTAAGTTAAGTCACAAATATCTTACCCTAACTTTCGCACCTGATACCTGCAAATTGGCCCACTACCCAAACTAGCTAGTAGGTACCCGTACGTTTATAGTAAGCAGTGATAGGTACTACCCTTTACCACACAATAAATTTTTAGAAAATAAGTAGGTAACGTCTGGCGGCCCTGGGACTTGGACTATAGTAATTATTGTTTAGCAATACTTAAGCTGAGTCAACAATGTAGTATCTATATAGATCTTTACACTCCGAAACCAATCAACATTCTGTAATTATACTACTTTATCGCCAATTGAGATCTGATGTACGCGTACCCGCAAGTATTAACATAGCGTTTTAATTGAAGCCAGTGACGTGCCGGCATTAGACGTTAAGGCCACGGCTCTAATTTCCAGCACTTGCTAATGCAAATGAGAGGAGACCTCACCTGCGTTATTAATATCCAGGGTCTCATGATTGGATGCGCCGCCGTGATTTATTTAATGACCTCCAGGCTACGGTACGTTGCCATGCCGAGCGCAAAAATTCGTGGTGCGGATTCGATTAAATAGTCTTTATGGCTTATCTAACAGACTAGCTTTGCCTGCGGCTCTACACGCGTAAATAGTTACCGTCGGCTACTAAACTAAGACTTGATCTTGCGTTTAAATTTTTCAGAATATTCAGCGATTAAGGCGGGAAAGTCTATTCCCGCGACAGACAAGGTTATTTTCATGATTATCAGGGAAAAGGATGTAATGTTCCAGACCATGTAATATCCACACACGTACGCTTCAGACAACATTGTGCATTGAGTATGACGAATGCGTAGGTATAACGACGTGGTGTATGCTTGTTGAACGTCAGCACACGCCGATAACGCAGAATAGTCTTAAGTCTTTGGCTTCTAAACAATGTGGGACTTGCCATTTCATTCAATTGCGTTTAACAGACGATTTAATATTAAATAAGGTAGTCGTAACGATAGCAAAGCGCTTCAACTATATGGGATTTAATTGGCATTCATTTATCCTATGAGATGTCTGTGTACGAATTTTTTAGAGCACGAAGACATTATTGGTAAGTATTACAAATAGATTAAGAATGTAAGTAGGTACTACGTAAGTAATCTACAGGTCTACAGTTTTAAGTAACGTTAAATTAGCTCATTCGTGATTTCTAAACATATCAGTTGGATCCTATAAATCAATAGTAATTCAAAATCTAACCTAATAATAATAATCTGTAAGAGAGGTTCATGAAATCGATTGCCTCATATAGATGTGCTTATCATACAACATTGAAGACCCCATTAAAGCGTGCACTTGTGTAATTAAACCGAATTAAACACATCGTAACATCGTAGTGCAAAATATACGAGGTGAGTCATCGTCTAAGGTCACCGCAATCGTGAACTTGCCGTGTTTTCAATTAACTATAACGGACGAATTATTTTTTTTTGACATTTAATTTTTAGGCTAAGGTACTAAGTCAGGAAATGTCAGGGCCACTTTCCTTCAATGTTATAGCACGATCGATTTATAATGATGCCATATGATGTAATAACGGACAGTCATCTTTAAGCGTAAATGTCTCAGAATCCGGTATTCGCAATCGGGACATGTCAACAGGTGTTTGTAAACAATATTGATTTTTTCCACCATGAAACATGAACATTTAGAACCAAGACTACCAGGGAATCCAGTGAAACCAGGACCGCTATGGAAAAATAACTGTAAATGTTTCGAAATTACTCCAACATAACTGTTTGTTAAACATTTCACACTTTTTGTGAAAATTTTATCCGGATTTATTTCAGTGTATCCTAAAATTATACTCTAATTCGGTATCACAGTTTCTATAATATAACCAATAAAATAAAAAATGCTTTAAAATTGTCATTGTTGCCGTTGTCGTATAGGGATTAGTTAATAAACAAGCTCATATCTTGTAAAAAAATATTTATTTCGTTCCACCATAAAACAACAACCAAAGTGACTATAAAACTTATTTCAAAGAAAATTATATTCCTTGTGCAAAAGTTAAACTTTAAATTATTGAGTCAACCTATCTCTAATTTAAATTAATCTTAATAGACATTAATGTAGTAAGGTACATTGAAATATTATTTAATATATTATTAATAGGTACTGAATTTGTGGTAATTGGTTTTGCATTGAGGTTTACGAGGCGTTTATACAACTAATTTGGCGTAAAGCTTATACTTGAACTGCCATGACGGTAAGTGCCGATAGTTAATTGTCGATCGATATTTATGTATCTCAATCATAACATTTGTGAAGGGTAATTGATTGAAGGAGTAGCGAGCAGCGCCCAGTCCAAATAGAGTAAATGGGAGGATTAGCGCATTGCGATTTTGACGTTACCTTAAATTAAATTTATTTCAAAATCATTTAAGACGAAACTGATGGGGCGCACAACATTGCAGATATCTTATATCATCGCCGAATAAGCCAGAGATTAAAATCATATGAAGTGTATTTTATTACCAGTAGTATAAAGCAGCCAATTAGTATTTTTACCGTCACATTTTGTTTGAATCCGACTTATCGGACCGGTTGACCGGATTCACCTTGCATGTGATCTTGTATGATTCGACCATTTTCACCGAATCTCTCACCAGGATCGTCGATCGAATAGTGAAGGAGTGCGAAAAACAAACAGTGTTGTCACAGAGGGCCGTGTGAAAGCTCAGATACAACCTATAATGAGTCTTATCTGTTCTCTGCTTAAGCTTCATTTCCACGCGACCGGGTAGGGCCCGGCCTTTGAACGAACATCCGACAAATTCAAAATCGTCTAAAGTAACATCTTTACTGTTTTCGTCTCTAACGCATACCTTCCAATCTTGAGGCGCTCCTGGAGTAAACTTGACATTCTTTATATCGGAATCCAAACTAACGTTGAAATAAATGATAAGGTTACCGCACTTCCTATTCACGAACAAGTCATTTTTGTACAGTATCAAGTTGTCTGGCTCCACAAATTTGTTTTCCGGCATTCTAACTTTGAATTCTTGACACACGTTTTTGACTAGATTTAGGATTTTTATGCTGTGGTGGTTGGTGTCCGCGATGTAAAGGTACTTGCCGTCACCGCTCACGCATAACCCCGATGGTTCATTGAACCGCACCGGGTCAGCCGTCTCGATCATGCTGGGGTTGAGCGTGGTCACCTTCTGAGGACCGACCTCCACTTTTTTGATCTTGTGGTTGTATGAATCGGCTACGTAAAGGACCTTGTTCAAATCGTTGTAGGCTACGCCGAGAGGGTGCTGGAATTTCGCTTCTAAACCTATATCGTCGACGTCTCCAAATGCGAATAAATTCTGAAATAAAATATGTTGTTAATCCAAATTGTACTCCAAAGTTTGAAATATATCCTTTGATAACCTACATGCAAATGAAAAACATTTTCCAAACATACCAAGGGATTACGGTCGCCACCGCAAAGTGTCAATACTTGTCCAGTAGACAATCCTATCCGCCTTATCGAGGAACTTTCGGAGTCTGCTACGAAGACCTCGGGATTAGAACCTGTAACATAAAGTAAGAACTTGCAGTACAGGAATTAATTTAACACTATTAAGTGCCTATGCACACGGAGTACTAAGTATAATCGTTCAGAGGAAGTAGATCATATGCAACTGAATTAGCGCAATTCGCCTCGAGGTAAACAAGTAAGAGCGCTTATGACGCGTAGAAGACGAGCATATAAGAATGCGCGTTCAAAATACGCCATGTGCTGTGTGTGTCTATTCCGACTTGTACTTGTCCCTGACATTTGATTTTCATGTAGTTGATAAAAAGGTACTTTACTCACCAGTCTTGAGCGCCAAGCCGGAGGGCTGCGCGAAGGAAGCCGTGTTGGGGTACGCGCTGTTGCGCGCCGCCTCCGCGCCCGACCCCGCGATGCACACGCACGTACCTGACAATTGGGAAAGTTAAAATATATCGTCACAGTTCAAGAGTTTCCGTCAAATATAATTAATTAATTTGTTAACCGACGCCAAAAAAGGGGGATGCTAAGTATTTTATTTACTAGTAAGTAAGCCACTATATTCAGATAGAATGTAGATCGATATTTAAATATTGGGATCGTTAAAATAAGCCAACTAGGGGAAGAGGGGTGAATTAGAAATAGATGTCATGTTGCCGTGTTGCATTAGTCAAGGTGTAGGTTATACATACATAACATCACGTCCATAATCCCTGAAGGGGTAGCAGAGTCAAAGGGACATCAGGCCCCTCTAACCACATTCAGCCAAAAGTAAAACCAGGCTGAGTAAGATGGAAAATTGTGAAAAAGTAGTGAAAAGTGGCTAGCTGTAAAACCCCATATACCATTAGTCGCATTTTACGACATGCTATGTGTAGGTGATGACTACTATAAACGGGCCTTCTCTTAAATGTCAAAAGTTTCCATTTACACTATAACTATGGTAGCTATTATCATCATTGTATTATTCTCGGCACTCATATAATAGGTATTGGATAGTCTTATTCCATTGCTACAATTTACGTTACGTTTATTAAATAGGTACGAAGGCGAAGATCCTTACCTTCGGTAAAGGTCTTGTACTTCCACCAGATGGTGGTGTCGAGAAACAGCGCCCAGAGCTGGTGCGAGCCGGCGCACGCGATCAGCAACACGCGACGTTTCTCGTCCTTTTTCTCTTTTTCTGCAACCAATGTCTTGATATTTTGAACAAGGTCGCGCTTCGTGCATCAGCGACGAAATAGAAATTGACATACCTACCTATATACATACCTTTGGCATTCGGTCTAGAGGAGGGACACACCTTTACGAGTCTTGGGCTGTGCCGGATTTCATACGCTAGATAGTAGATACACTACACTGATCATGTTTTATCCTTATGTCGTCCTTAGTAATGAAGGTTAAAAGTGTCAATCTATATTTATTGCCGCTGTACATAGACACAATAGACAGCTTGAAAGATTCAAAGGGAAGATAGATACTCCTACTTTTTGGGAAATCAAACAATTGGCCACAAATTGAGCGACAGCCATGGGCTCCAAGGAGCAAAATTCACATCTACCTACCTACTTATCCTACTAATGTGAAACTGTATAAAAAAAAAGTAGGGACGGTGAAGGCGAACTACCTATATCTAAGACTAAATCCGGCACTGGCGTAGGTGATCGCCAGCGGCCATCCAACAGACAACCTACTACATGTTCTTTGACAACTCACTCTACTTCAGGGACAGCAGTTTCCCAACAGTCACACCACTCACTCACATCAAGAGTCGTAGTGAAAAAAAACTAGCATCAAAAAAAAATGTGTCGTAAATCGACTTGCAAAATGCTTTTACTTTCACTTGCGGTCAAGTTTAAAATGAACAGGGGCGTAACCAGGATTGTCTTTACACATTAGTATGTACCTACAGTCGTTCCGAGTGAGCAATATCTCTAAGTCAAAATATATTCTGCAACTGTACGACTGCCAACATTGTTGTCAGATTTTAATTCGTATTTATTTACTTTTTAAAACCAATACATATATACATTTTAGAGATAATATATAGACTACTACATGACCGACCGATATTATATGTATAATATATTTGACACAATTAGAATAATACCTATATAAAAACACAAAGTGAGAAAATTTATCTAGTCGAAATCCGAACTTAATGTAAGTCAGAAGACCATTTGCAAGATACTTACATACGAGACTTAGTCGGCTGATGCTAGCCGCCGAGTATAATCTCTAACTAACTCACCCTTAGTGTCGTCCTTCTCCTTCCCGTCGGCTAGCGGCGCGTGGCCGGGCGGCGGCGGCGGCGGCGGCAGCAGCGGCCGCACCGACATGTCCAGGTCGGGCGTGCAGTACAGCACCACGTCCCACGGCGACGACAGCGCCTGCATGCCCAGGCACTTGCCGCCTGCGCAAACGCACTCGTTTCATTTGAAGATTGAATTAGTAAACTCACTCCTGAGTTTACTAATTCAATCTTCAAATTGCATAGTATTTTTAGGTTTATTTACATACATACATAACATCACGCGCATAATCCCTGAAGGGGTAGGCAGAGTCAAAGGGGCAGCATGCCCCTTCAACCACATTCAGCCAAAAAATAAAGCCGGGCTGGGTCAGATGGAAAATTGTGAAAAAGCAGTGACAAGCAGCTAACCTCTCGCCTACACAATCAAACACCCAAAACCCGATATACCATTAATCGCCTTTTACGACATGCTAGGCAAGAACCACAGTTGGCATATTCTTTTAAAGTTCCAGACCAACATGGGACAGTGGGCTGGGTTGGATGGTAAGCTATGAAAAAACAAGTGACAAGTGGGTAGCTCCTCGCCTACTCAGTCACATACCCAAAAGCCCGTAAACCCTTAGTCGCCTTTTACGACATGCTAGGCAAAAATCACAGTTGGCACATTCTTTTTTTTTTTGTCCCAGATCAACATGGGCCAAGTCCCAGGCCAACATGGGACTAAGGTTTATTTTATTTTGAAAAGAAATAGCTACCGAGCTTAAGATGTTAAAGTAGGCGTAGGCATAGTTATTTCTTTTACTAGGTTTTTTATATTTTATTTATGTACAACAATATAATTATTACGAAATCAATTAAAAATTCAACATAAGATTACATACTTCAATCAAACTGATGGATACACACCCATGTCTCCGTGCGCTGCCTGCACGCCGGTCCCGGCCAGCACCTCGACGGAGCCCCCCTCGCCCTCGTCCAGGTGTATGGCGCGCAGCGAATGGTTGTTGGTGTCGCACACCGCCAACACCTTGCCCGACAGCCAGCACAGGCCCTGCGGCGAGTTGAACCTGGCTTCTGTTAGCTCTGTCATAATAACACTTAGTCAGTATCAATCTCAGGAAGTAGAATTTGATTTGTAAAATAAGATGAAGAGTAACATGACAATTACCTAGTTTTAGAGATATATAGGAGCTTATAGAAGTTTTATAGGAGCTACTGCACTATACTATAGTGTTAAAATTGGACCTGAATGAACATACTAAGACATGCCCATGACCTTAGTCTTTACATATAAACATTTACTCCTAGTAGGATGGAACTTCAGTTTACCGCAGCCTATTAATATGGAGTAGGGAGTTAAATCAAAATGTATAGATAAATACAACAACAAATTCAGTATTTATAGTGCTTAATTGAAAGTGAAGGTTAATTAAAAAGGAATTTGTAAATAAAAACTACTTACTGCCATCCTTGAACCCAGGATCTGGTCCACCAATAACCTTTAGAATAACTCCAGAACAGTCAGTGAGCAACACTCTGTGATGGCCAGTATCAGATATAGCTAGGAAAGGTTCTTCATTGCGTCCACGGTAAAATGGATTCATAACCACCTACAAAACAAATCTGAACATTAAAAAGGTGCATCTACAGTTCTACACACATACCATCACAGATGCATTCTCCATAGCAGCAGGCAGAGACCAGGGAGCAGTAAGCTCTTTTATAAACTTTCAGCCAAAAGAAAAATTTTTAAAACAGAGTGTAACTTATGTGTAAATTAGTAAGGTGACAAATAAACTTGCATCTCTGAGGTATCAAAAATCTAATACAAACCTTACTAGGAAATAAAAGTGGTCCGACAGATTTCGCCTTTAAATATTTACTTGGGGCAATGGGCAACAATGCAGTAGAGATGCGGGCATCAAAATGTTTTAGAGCTGCATCAACATAACGGGCTAGTATATCTTTGTGTCCTTCACCAGTCAACACAAATAATGGCTTGTTGCTTGGGCCTGCAATATGTGACAATTTTAATAAAAGAAACATTCAATAGCTTAACTAAAAAGCTTTTGTAAATTTATATACCCAGTATAAGGAGTGTAGGCCAACATTTGATGCCTAATGCATCCCACATGTGACTTTCAGCATCATTCACAACAGGATGTTGAATGTTATACCTCTGAACAGCAGACAACACATTGGCTGATGCTTTCTCATTAGAAAACTTGGCACAATGTACTCCAATCTGAAAATATTATAATGTGATTTAAATAATTTTTACATAGACATGGTATATTATATTACTATGCAATATTTAATAGCAATTAAACATATTGTATTAGGATATATTTATTCTAAAGTTTAAATTCTAATATGAACAATATTAAAATAGGCGACTAAAGAATTCTTTTTGGTCTGTCAGTTAGTTTAAAAAATATATTGAATTTATATTGTTTTACTTATTTGTCAAACATATACTAATGATACAGTAAATAATAATAAATAAATAAAAAATCTTGAAGCTCTTACTCTGAAGCATTGATGCCCTTTATCTTTGTATTTTTTTGTTAACTGGATAAATAATACTGTATAATATAACTGACAAATTAAATAGAACGATGGTTTTTTGACCTAGTATTTATCCTTAGCTTAATTCAAAAACAAATATAAGGTACATGCTCTTATGCAAGTTAGTAAAAACTAGCATCAATATAATTAACGTTCATACCACAACAACTCCTTTCTCTACTTTGTAAAGTTTCTCCAAGTGTGCCAGATCCGGCAACACATGATAGCAATTGATACAGCAGTACGTCCAAAAATCCAGCACTACTATCTTCTCTGAGCATTGGCTTGCTATGGATATTGGCTCCATTACATTCACCCATTCCAAATCTAAAAATGTGAATAATATGTACCTACTATTTATATATGCCCAACTGTGGTTCTTGCCTAGCATGTCGTAAAAGGCGACTACTATGGTATATCAGGTTTTGGGTATGTGATTGTATAGGCGACAAGCTAATAAAACTAAAGCTAACCCAGCCTAGTTTTATTTTTGGCTAAATGTGGTTAAAGGGGCCTGCTGCCACTTTGACCCTATCTACCCCTTCGGAGATTATGGGCGTGTTGTTATGTATATATGCAATAGTTGGGTGTCATGGAAAAGGGTTCTTATTAATAATTTAGAGGCATTCTGAATGTAAGGATCAAATGCAAATTATTCTTTAAACGATTAAATTTCGCATTCTCACGATTATTAAAGTATACAACAAATTAAGGCTACCCTCTGACCAATCTGCTTTATTAATTTACATACTCTTTTTAAAATCATCAATAGGAGTAACTGTAGACCAAACTTTCTTGATATGATTATTAATCAAAGTATCTCGTTCAGCGTCGTCGGCCGCCGCTGCCATAGCCTCGGTTAAATCCATGCATGCTTGTGCTACATAATCTAATGCACTCGGCTCCATTATTGTATTCTTTTATTAATATTATTTGAAAAGCAAAAAGTAGTTGAAGAAGTCTTCGGTTCCCAGACTTTATTTGCCAATTGGCGAAGTAAAACGTCATTTGTCAAGACAGCTGATCAGTGTTGCCAACCCCAAAAAACTTAAAAACAGCAGCTCACCAGTAAAAAAACAGGAAAAAACAGTAGGTAAAGTGAAAAAAGCTTTTCCATTTTCACAGCTTTCCATCCAACCCAGCCCACTGTCCCATGTTGGTATGGGACTTAAAAAGAATATGCCAACTGTGGTTCTTGCCTAGCATGTCGTAAAAGGCGACTAATAGTATATCGGGTTTTGGTTGTGTGATTGTGTAGGCGACAAGTTAGCCGTTTGTCACTACTATTTCACAATTTTCCTTCTAACCCAGCCCGGCTTTATTTTTGGCTGAATGTGGTTGAAGGGGCATGCTGCCTCTTTGGCTCTGCTTACCCCTTCAGGGATTATAGGCGTAAAGTTATGTATGTATCATACTTTCCTTGTATAATTAAAACAATTACCTACTTTTACTAGTTACCAGGACTAACATACATCGTTATATCATAATATTGGTCACAACACAACATAACAAAAACAAAAATCAAAGTAAAATTATTCTCCACTTTCATTCTCAATTGCCTCATCTTCAATATTTTCTTTCAGACTCATTTTCCTTTTGGTTGGGAAATTCCCTCGAATTCCGACAAGAGCAGATAATTTAGTTTCAATATGGTATATTTTATAACTATACATTTAGGTTGTTATCCAAAAATATTCGCATTGTGTAATAGGTGGCGCAGGACGCTAATTGGTTACTTAGCTACTGTTAAAACAGTAGGGTTGGTAACACTGCAGCTGATATTCGCTATTTTTGTAGTGATATACAAGATGAAAACATAACACAGTGAAAGAACATAGAAAAAGAATCCTACATTTTTTTGGTGCACTCGAGTCATGGATGTTTATAAACGTATTTAAGGATGTCTATCCGTTGACCTAGTATCCATACAGTTTTGGCAAAAATTTAATCTGATTAACGATTGAAAATTACGATTAAAATTTGTTAATCCTAATACATTCTTCCCGACTACGATTATTAATCGTAATTATTAATCGTATATCACGATTATAAATGTATGATTATAAGAGTGGGAGCAAGTTTAAAAATAAGAAAAAACAACTAGTTAATCAGATTTTTTATTTGAGTATTTAAGTAAAAATCACAGGAATCATTGAATTACTAATTGTTACATTTTGTTATTAAAACTTTATATAATAATAACTTAGATAAATGATTTAAATTACATTTCATAATCACTCTCCTCCCAAATAATTCGTCAGATATTTTGTGTGACCTAGATATATTTAGCACTGTTGCAAAAGAAAATATTCTTTCAACAGAACTGGAGGATGGCATGGGTGTGTTATGTGTTATATTTATATTTATTTTGTTCTGAAAATTTATAAGAGCTTTTTGTAAGCCTATATAAATAAAGATCATTTCATTTCATTATATTTAATAAATACTCCTTTTCAAATCGTGTAGCATTCTAAATGGTCTATTTCTCGACTGCTTTCGGCAAAGAAATTGGAAATTATTTGTCCCGCTCTTTTTCTTAAATCAATCGTTTCAGCTTCACTACCGGAATCTGAGTTAAAATAAAAACTGTGAATTACTTCCATTTACAGGTTGGTTTTCAGCATTCATTTCTGGACCTTCTAATAATTGCGCCTTGACCACTAATTTCAACAAGTTAATACATTTTGACTGAACAGCAGGATTCAGGCACACCAACCACTTGTTAAATTCAAATACCTTTAATAGTCGGATTTCTTGGTATTCCTACTATTACTGGAATTTTAGTAAATGGTATTTAAATCTAATAGATTGGCAAATTAAGATTATTATTGTTTTCCAAATCAAGAAATTATTATATTTAATAACATACATACATATATTACTGAAATTAACAGTTTCGTGGAATTTGGTACGTGCTTCGTTTAGAGTTTTGAAAATCCTCACAATTATTTCAAAGGTTGGTACGAACACAGGTTACAAAACACCCTTAGACTGTATCAAATCAATTTTCATTAGAAGCCTATTTGACGTAACAGGCGCTATTATCACATGTAAGCTAGCGGTTAGTATGGTTCTTCGCAGGGCCGTTTATTTAGGATATAGGTAGCGGTACGAAAAAAACCGAGCAGTTGATATGCAGGCGACCTGCCTTAACAGGTGACAGTAAGCCCCCAGGGTCTCTGACCACTTGACCAAAGCGTCTGTCACTCTGAGTACTGAAACCAAGTTAGTTTCAGTACTCAGAGACTGGTTTCAGTACTCAGAGGTCAGTTAAATTTACTTCGGATCACACTATTTAATTCGCATGGTAAAAGTTGAATAAACGCAATGTTGCCAGCAAAATTCAATCAGCTGTCAACTGTCAAAGAATTGTCATTATTGAGTTTGATTTCATTTGAGTTGTCATCCAATGGGAATTTTTTTATGTTTATTTTCCGATCGTTGTCCTTTCTTGCTCTCTTGATTGTTTTAAAACTATCGTTTTTTAATAATAAACTGTTGACAAAATATGTTTAACTATGGATGCCATGTTTGATATTTGTTACCTTTCCTCCGATGGTAACAGCGTCGAACCGGATGATATTCCTAAAACAAAGGATAATGTGTGGGTCCTCGGGAAGGAGTACAGCGCTATTCAAGGTCTGTATAATTCCATTTATGTTCTCATTATTTATAAATAAATTCTATTTAAGGTGCGCAAAACCATAGTTTTAATATTTACTGACTGTATCTTTTGTTAAGAACGTTTTGTAACATCATTTAATGTTTATTAGGCCTGATTTTACTTCTTTGAATACAGTAAAAGTATATGTTTTGTAAATGTTTTAAGTTTCCCGTTTGATTCGTCTATCTTGCATTTTTTGCGATTACCAATCAAGTATCTGACCAGTAAAAACTGCTGTAATATTTTTTTTACAGATTTAGATCGCATAAGGCGTGATATTAGTTCCGTCATTTGGTGCACCTACAGGAAAGGATTCGTGCCTATCGGTGATGAGGGGTTGACTTCTGACAAGGGTTGGGGTTGTATGCTGCGCTGTGGGCAGATGGTACTTGGTGTAGCACTACTCAGAGTGCATTTATCTGTGGATTGGGCATGGACTCCAGAAACAAGGTAGGTACATAACCATTGCAATCCAACAAAATAAATTGATAATGTAATACACCATTTATTTATTATAAGCTTCTATTGGTATATTATTTAATTAGCAAGTAGGCTGAAGTATAAGAAATTTGTATAATTACAGAGATCCTACATATCTGAAAATAATTCAAAGATTTGAGGAGAGAAAGCAGGCACCCTACTCAATACACCAGGTGGCCCTCATGGGAGCATCTGAAGGAAAGGGTGTAGGCCAGTGGTTTGGGCCCAATACTATTGCACAAGTTTTGAAGTGAGACCAATTTATTTTATTTCAAAAAGCTATTTATACAATTAAAAATGTATCACAAAAATATTGCTTATTACTTTATATGATGCCAATGACTCATTGGCACTAGAACATATAGTAATACATTTAAATAGCACATCATTATTTACAAAGTAATCTGATAGTATTGTCATGTTCTTAATGTGTCATAATTTTTTGTCTAGACTTCATAATTTTAATAAACCTTTTACTTTTAATTTCAGAAAGTTGGTTGTTTATGACAAATGGAGTTCATTGGTTATCCATGTAGCTTTAGACAATACAGTTGTTAGAGAAGATATCTGTAAGTATATATACAAATTATATAGATTATGATTGGACCAATGCAAATTTAAAGCTTAAGGAAACATACTCTTTTTCCTGTATAAACATAACAAACAAGTTTGTAAAACTAGTTCTTTTTTAGGTTTCCATGAGTAATAAGCATTTTTTAAAAATATATTGTCAGATATGTTTTACTTTATAATTATAATTCTTACACCCTAGTATGTAAGGTTCTTATAATATGTATATTTTAACTTCCAGTACAACAATGTGTTGTGAATAATGATAGAGGGGACTCCTCATCAGCACCTGACAATACTATAGTATCAGACTGGATGCCACTGCTACTGATTGTGCCTCTTAGACTGGGTCTCAGTGAAATCAATCCTGTATATGTCGATGGACTGAAGGTAAATCTTGTATAAAATTGCTAAAATACTTTCTTACTTACCAGGTACGGCCTCTGTCCAATAACAGATAAGTGTAGGCTTATAATGGTGACTGAATCTGCCTACCCCTTCAGAGATTATAGGCGTGATGTTATAAAAATTATGACTGAATATTAGTTTAATTTCAGAAAAATGCTTTTAACTGACTTTATATTAAATAAAGTCTAACTAGAATCTTTTGCTATATATTTAATTAATATGAATACATGTAAAATTATATGTGTATTATTTTTATTATTCCAGATATGTTTTCAATGCCCTCAATCAATAGGTGTAATAGGAGGTAAACCCAACCAAGCCTTGTATTTGATTGGTTGTGTAGGAGATGAAGTTATATACTTGGATCCACATACCACACAAAGATCAGGATTAGTTGAGGTACTTATACTTTAAACTATATTTTAATACAAATATATATTTTTTTGTATTGATGTTTATTAAATTAAAATTGTGTTGCAGAATAAATTGACAGATGAACAGAAAGAAATGGATTGTACATATCACTGTAAATATGCTTCTCGGATACCAATGCTTGCCATGGACCCATCAGTGGCAGTTGTGAGTGTCAAATGAATGTTTTGCTTAATAGGTATATTATAAAGATAATTTATTTAGGTATCATTTTGTTTCAGTGTTTTCTTTGTCGCACTAAAAATGACTTTGAAGAGTTATGCAATACCATAAAAAATAATTTGATGACTGAAAGTCAAGCTTTATTTGAGATATGTGAGAAGAGACCATCTCATTGGGGCCCCAGTGCTGCAGAAATAGATCTTCAAAATACAACTTTGTTTACAGGTAAAAAATTATATAATTTTTTATTTTGTTATAAAATATATTCCATTTAATAAAGTTTCAATGTCGCCTTTACCTCTAAGCTACTGCGTATTCCGTGGCGCGTGGCTATTAATCGCTTGATCTCAGTATTTAACACAGGCATCTAAAGTACTTGCGTTTGCGCAGTATCTAAGGTGCTCTTTATTGTAAATAAGAGACTAAAACGGCAGCGATTATAGCACATAGCAGTTTGCCGCACCTAACATTTTAAAATCATTTGTTAATTGAAAACTATGCTAATGCTATCATTTAAGGTTTCACATTATTAATTGTCATCATCATCCTAGCGTTATGTCCCTTACTGAGTCGTGGTCCGCTTAGACTAAGCGAGTCTGGTAATTACATTGAAGCGACTGCCGATCTGACCTTCGCAACCCTTTGATAGGGGAACCGGACCATTTAGATCATGGTTACAAATCCAGTTGTTGAAATGTATAGGTTTGAGCACAAAGTTTTACCTCACCGTTGAGCTAGTGGTATAAATACGTACATAGATTTGAATAATCAGAGTTACGTGCCTGGGTTTGAACCCGCACTCCTCGGAAAGAAGCGTGTGTCCTTACGATTGAGCTACCACCGCTCCTCGCACATTATTAAGGGTATTTGAGTTAAAGTTGAGTACTTATAAAATCATTGAGCCAATATTATTATCACCCGGAGACTACCATGCTGGGGAAGAATTGTGATCAATTGGTCCCCAGATTAATATTCGATAAAATAATAATTTACGTGCGGAGGTTGGGTTTTGTTATTAAAAGTAAAACACTAGATAGTTAACAGATCAGTAAAGCCAATAATGAAATGGTTGTGGTGGATTTTTATTTACAGAATTTGAAGAGGTAGATCGACAATTTGACGATTCAGATGAAGAGTTTGAAATTCTTTGAGTCGGCACTGGGATTCAAATAAAGGAAAATACATCACATATGGAATTTTATCTTTTTGAATTATAATAATAAATAGCATCTATATTAATATATAAAAAGGTTAGGCTTATGATACTCGTATATTTTAGTACAAAAATGTTTAAACCAATTCATGTGAAAAATGAATTTGTTAAGCTTTTTATATATTGTGCCTACTGAGAAAACGCAGCTGATGCATCATCGATTAGACTGGAATAGCATAATACGCGTTTGCGGTATATTTTGCAGTGCCTTGGAACGGTAACTCATGTACTAACTGATATGTTAAGATATTTGTACTAATTATTCCCATTAGGCAACTACTACTACTATTACGTTTATTTGATTAGTTTGCATATAACTGACCACACTTTTATTTTTGGCTGAATGTGGTTAAAGGGGCCTGCTGCTCCTTTGACTCTGCCTACCTCATCGGGGATTATGGGTGTGATGTTGTGTATGTTTATCTATTTCTATGACAATGTTTATGTCATAAAGCATACATTCGTTTACGGTTCCCTATGGAGGAGAACCTAGCTGTACATAAATTGTGAAATTATGAAGTGAAACGTAATTAACTCTTAGTTTTAATACTAAAATTTAAATTGAATTTAGAATTCGGATCAGAGGGCTTTAGTTTGTATTTCTAGTCATATCGAGATAGGCACAAACAGTGGTCACGTAAATGCGATGAATAAATTAGGAAAATAGTTTCTCGCAACATTTACTATAACCATTCCGATAATAGCATTAAGCTATATCTTCAGAGGTCATGGGTCAGCGGTAGTTTGATATGTACGTACTATCAGATCGGCCCAAGCAATATATAGATATGTAATAAAATTAAGAGACAAGACTAAATTGGCTAACTTCCTACTTTTGTCTTGAATAAATGTTTTTAAGTTTTATCGTTTGTTATTATTTACTCTCTCCATATACAAAAGTTAGAATAGAATTACCTATGTAAGCACACAGTATACAATAAAAGCACCTGTGCTATTTACATGTGTTTCAAATATCAATTTATTAATACTAACCGCCCTAACAAAGAGACTTTGTTTGTGGTCCAGCCACCCGATCTCCTTCTTACCGCAAACGATATGTGATTGCAGTAAAGTTGTTCATATTCATCCATTACATCTATCAATGAATCATCATGAAAAGTGTGGATTAAAAAAAATAAACGCAATAACAAATTACACAACGGTTATTAATTCACATTACCATTTATTACATACAATTATGCTTTGGTATTAACAACAAATGATTGGACAATAATGCGATTATTCATTATTATTATTATGAAATGTAAATGGAACAACTACCATCTTTAGGGACAGCATGAAATACATTATGTTACAACAAAAACATTTCAATGAAATGTAGTAAGATAATTATAGACCTGGGTCACAAATACTGCTTGTAATAAATAAATACCATAATAATGTGTACTGAGATCGGCCCTATATGTACATTACTACAGGTATCCATGGAATATAATAAACTTCGTAAGACGCGGCGCCACAGGAATCAAAAATCGATATCGTTAAGGCGACATCATTATTAATTACCTCATACATGCACGAGGGAGAACTAATCGTGGTGCCCCGCTTGCTACCGCGATGCAGACTGGTCACCTTCCTTATAAACATAATATACAACATGTCATAAATATGGTAGAATTAAGTTAAACAAGATTTTATAAAATCCTATAGGAGAAAACTTCTAATAATACTTACAACAAAAATAAGCCATAATTTGGCACTTCAACATTAGTATTTAAAATATTATTCTATTAATTGAAAAGGTACATATGTGTATGCTATCATATTAAGAGAGTTGGCCAATCACAGTACTCACAAGATAAACAGCACTAGATTTGGCCCCAGTTATATGAAATGATTACCTGTCAGTAAGATTAGGCATTCAAGCCCTTATTGACTACATAGATAAACAGTATGGATATTATATGTATATTACAAAGGTCAATTATATTGATTCACACTACACAATTTTTACATACAAAAATATTTCATTGTAAAACTTTATCTCAATTATAATAATGTACCTACATGATGTTATAAACATATTATGACATCATCAACAACACAAATGTACTAAAAGCAAGGATACATAAGGATTGCAAAAAAGATATTGAAGTTCTAAAAAACTAATGTACATTACAGAAACTTGACTAGCACCAGAGGCAAAACTTGCAAATAAGTAACATTTGATTGAAACAAGAGCAAACTAAGCTTTTAAAATGAAAGAGGTGTGATGTTTCTATTTCCTTCAACATTTAGTAAACTATAATTAATACAGAGCTAAATAACTATAATGATAGACATAAATTTTGTTTTACATACATATACAGCAAATTGAAAACAGGTATTTATATTAATTAATCATGTGATTTTAGGACCACATCAATCAATATAAAATAAAATAACATTAATTAGTGCCAAAAACTGTGATTTTGTAAGAAAACTCTGTCCTCTTCACAACCATACATAACTTCAAAATTTACAATTTCAAAAATATGACATTATACATTTAACATTAAAAAATATAATAATTTTTGCCTAAAAGATATTTTCTACTGGACGTAAGTATATACACACAGCTTCAAATACATATAAATACCAATTTAGAAATGTATAGTATGGATTATGTTTGTTAGATTAATCACATTCAAAATCGTAGTTACTCTTGCGCTGATACCAAACTAACACCGCAACAACCACATATAAGTACTTCTATAAAAAGATGGTCTAAATTCGAACATTAAAATGCTTTTTCTGTTGAATTGTTAGATTTTGAGCACAGCTTTAATAGGAATATAATGGTCATACTTTTATCTGTTACCACTCATTAAAAACCAATGGTATGGTTTCATACATAGAGTTGAATATAATATTCATCAAAGACTGTGCACACTTGCTACAATAGTCACATTATAAAATATAAACCAACATTGGGTAAGACATGGCAAGAACCTTTCTAAAAAGAAAGGTGTCAAAATTGCGTTTGGGGACTCATTCATTACTCAGTTATACTTGCCGAGGTCATTCTACTACTTATGAAGTTTATAACTAAAACAGTTATATTATCAACTGATCCTCGATAATAAGCCTGAAGAGTAAGACTCTTAGCACCAAAATCAGGTTCATCTAATCTTTCTTTAATAAATTTTACAGCTTCTTCGTTTGAGAAAGTGTCCCAGAGACCATCAGATGCCAGTACTAAAAACATAGGTTTGTGGTCATCAAGGTTAAATGTAAGGATATCAGGATCTGCAATTACAAACTTCTTGTCTTTTAATGGATAGTCTCCCATGGCGCGTGAAGTAGCCAAAATACCAGCAACCCTCCAAACACCATTGAAGGCAATATAACCCCCTGCAGCTTCAATCCTTTTCTGCTCTCGCACCTGAAGAAGAATAAATTATTATTTTATTTTGAATACTTATAATAATGTTTGTATTATAGATATTAGTATTTACCTGTTGGGGTTTGTGATCAAATGAGACAGGTATAGCATTTCCTCGAGAATCACACATTACGCCTCTTGAATCACCAACATTAGCTACTATCAAATTATTATTTTCCATAACAGCAATAAGGGCAGTTGTTCCAGCGACATTCATAGACCTCTTGGCAGCCTCCACAAGCAGTCTGTCAGCAGCTAGAACCTCATCAGTTAAAAGTTTACCATAATTAATTTTTCCTTTGTCTAAATAACTAGATACTGGTATAGCTATTTGCTTTACAGGTTTGGCTGTAGGTCTCACTTCCCTTGTGATGGGTCTTGCTTTTGACAGCTGAGCTAATAATTCTGGATCAGTTATTTCTTTCCTAGATGAATCATCTGCTGTACTCACAGCCTTTTTAAAACTGGTTTTTCTTTCTACACTAACATTACTTTCTTCTTTCGGTTTAGGCTCTTCAGGGCTTTCTTTGGGTGGTGTACTTAGTATTTTACCATCTCTAAAAGCATTCAATTCAATAATTTTATTGAATAGATTTTGTATAAGATGGTCTTTTGCATAATTGGCGGCAAATTCACCGCCGTGTCCATCGAATATAGCAAACAGAGATATACCTGTGTTGTTTATGTTTTCGTTTATGATAAATCGGTCTTCCATGTGCATTCTCCGTCCTTTGATTGCATAAGCTGCACTTAGGGATCCTTTGAGTTCCCAGCTTTGCTTGTCAGCATCAGAACCTTCCATAAATTTCATTCGCTGAACAGCTCCTATCGGGCTCATAGCCTGCGATAATCGGCTTAGTAAAGTACGACTCCACAATTCTATCGTTTGGAGATACATGAAGAATATTATAACACCTAAACTGAACACTAGTACTTCTGATCGTAGTAAATAAAGACGCACCATTTTCCATAAATAGCTCACAGGAGTATCAAACGGAGCACTGCTTGTGAATCGTGACAAGATTTTCATAAACGATAAGTACGTTTGGTGCAACACTCTATCCTCTAATTCGTCCTCCATGTCCTTGAAATGTTTGTCGTGAACAAGCAGTAAAAAGATATTTCAATCAAATAAAATTGCTTAGATATACGCCTCAGAGTAAAACGAATTCACTTTTTTAAAAACATTGAATCATTTGACAGATTCGCACAAACGTATATGACATTGACAATTTATGATCTAAGGAAGCATAGACAACATATCTGCTTTTTTCTGTATAAGGAATATCCTAATATTAATCATAAAATCTATCAATACAACTCGAGTTTTGAGATATGTAGATCAGTACGGTGTTACCGTGATAATTTGTGTCTACTTTGTTTGACCATAAATATAAATCAGCGGGAAATTTAAGCACAAATTGTTAATTAATTAATTTTGTGAATTAATTTTCGGTTAACGAGGAAATCATTAAACGAGCTAGCCACTTGTCACTACTTTTTCCCAGTTTTCTATCTAACTTTGCACGGTTTTATTTTTTGGCTGAGTGTGGAAGGGGCTAGCTTACCCTTTGACTGACTATGTCGCCCTTTTTCGGGGATTACGGTCATGATGATACTATATGAATATAGTTAGGAACTTAGGTATGTAATAAAATTTCTTAATGGATATTATCATTCAATGTTATCTACATTCATCTTCATCAATTTACGTTCTTCTTCTTCTTTTTTTACGTAAAGAAGAAATGTTATCGCGATATCAAAGGACCATTTAAACATGGAGACCGCTTCTTCAGGCATGCAAGTAATTTCTCTCCAGACTGGCACACCAATTCCCTTGTTCCAAACTAAGCTTATAAGCTTGTGCTTTGGATACTAGGTGCACGGATAGACATACTTAAATACGTTTTATAAACATCCACGACTCGAGTAAAAATATCCATGTGCATCACACGAAACATTTGCCCTTAGGGGGATTCGAACCCGCGACCCTTGGTTCGTGGTCAGGATCTCAGACCACTCCACCAATGCCTGTCTTAAGTGGTTACATACACAATTATCTAACGAAAAAAACGTAGTACCTATAGCCATAGTATTTAGAGCTCTGAACTCATATGGTGTATTATGCTATGAACACTCAAGTGTAGATATTGGTAGGTTTTGTATGTGCGTGTGGACCGAGGGACCAGTCCAGTGATTCGCAAAAAAACTTTACCAATTATTAGTAGAAGTCTTAAAATAATTGTAGAAACTATCCAGGAATTTGTAAAAGATATAATAAAAAAAATACAGCTCTTTACAATTGTTTTAAGACGATTGCACATGGTTTTGTGTCCGTAAATAAAATAGACTGAGTATTTTTAAAAATGTATTAAAACAGAGTGAAATTCCAGATTATAATCAGAAGATACAAAATTTGTTCCATAATACGTGCATCGATAATATTTTAATAACATTAATGTGTAATAATGACTACGGTACTCACTAATACTATTCACGCTTACATATGGCGTTTTTTTTTCCAAGTGATTCAATAAAAGGGGTAACCTGGAAGGACTAAATTTAAACAAATTAAGTACATCGTATGGAAAAAAAATAAATGGAAAAAAAAATAATTGCTTTTTCAAATAACAAGTACATTTTAAAAAACAGGCTATCATGTTTTTCTCCTTGAGGGCGGCATTAAAACGTGCCCAAATGTTATTGTGAGCCTAATTTAAAAAAATCTATAGATTCTAAAGTAAAATGATCATCGAGATAAGCCATTTGAAACAAAACAATTTTTTTTTCTATAAACAAAGTTATTCTAAATAACTATAGAAATCAGCGAATTGAGATTGATATATTCCTTCTTTAAAAATACATCATGTCAAAATTTATACTTTACCCAATAGTAATGTCCCATGTTGGTCTGGGACTTACTTTTTAACAATTTTCCGTCTAAGCCGAGTTTTATTATTTGGCTGAATGTGGTTAAAGGGGCTAGCTGCCCTTTGACTCTGCCTACCCCTTCGGGGATTGCGGGCGTGGTGGCACGTACACGCATATGTAAATAAACCACGTTTGGAGATTTACCCGATACGTATAGTAAATACCATACAGAAAGACATTACTTGATATGATCCATCAAATCTTATGCCCTCAATGAGTTTTCACGATGATCAATAGACATAGACGTTATTTGGGCATAGTAAATTAAAATAAAATACACAATGTTACAACACAATCACAGTCGGGCAATAATGTTTATTTTTATTAAGTTCAGTTCAGTTCAGAACGATATTAGATAAGCGTGTCCTTAGACCATGTAACAAATAGCAATAAGAAAAATGGAATGAGTGGAGTATTTTAATGATATTAAATACTAGTAAGAGGTCTTAATTCATATTTGATAACATTACTACCAAGAAAACAAGTGATTCCTGTTATAAGTTCAGCTATATATTTTTCTAAATTTTCTACGAAAATATGTAAACTGACTTAAAAAGTCAGTATGTAGGCATTATAAAGAAATGCTTTGCATCTCTGTAAAAATGGCCAGACTAACGTTAACAAGTATTGGATGGCAATATCTAGAATGAACTAAGTATTTTTACGCAGGCACTTCGTTTTCGTGGTAAAATGTACTGTTAAATAAAACTATTTTTGTACGTGACAAATAAGCGTTTTGAAAATCAACAAAATAAATAAAACAGTCGTAATAACTCTGTGTATAAAATTTGTTCACACAAAAAATAAGGTACTTAAGAATCTAACGTAATGCTTAATTTTATAACCACTACCATTGTATTGTAGTATGAGTTAATATATTAAATAATACATTAAGAGTCGCTGAAGTCCTACAAGGTTTTTTACTTCTTTAAAAAATCGTCAAGCGCCAGGATTCGCATTAATAATCTAGTCATTATGCAAATAACTTTTCACAGTAAAAGAGATTACATACGCCGATCGATTTTATGCTTTTTCCAGTTGGCCAATAATATATTTGTTTTAAACAGACTATGATGATTAATAAATAAGTATACTCACAAATAAACGAATTACATCCAAATATATATATTCCAATATCCAAAGTAAATATACTTTCCGATTATTCTATTACACAAGACGAACAAAGATGAAAGTACTTAACATAATACTTATAATAATGACAATAAAGGAACTATAAAATTCAATGATAGAGAGAACAGTCGAAATATAAATAAAATGGGATAAATGCTTAAAGACTAAAATTATGATAGGCATGGCAACCTTGAACGCATCAATATATTCTTTTCTTCTGTTCACATGACTCAATATATTCTTAGGTTCATACTATAGGGAGGTTTTAAAAATCCTATCTAAGATCTAATATTTGTGCTTCAACATTATTTTCCTTAAATACAGTACAGTGAACTTTACCAATGCCCTTTCAAATCGCGACCAATACCTAGGTCTAGGTAGGTGCTGGCAACTGCTTAACTTTCAAGTGAATAAGTTAAAAACATGAGTAAATTACTGGCATTAATATACCTTTATCGATTAAGTCAGAATTTCAGATCTTAATTAAGATTCTACATCAACATCGCCGAAGGGGGGCGGGGGGAAAGGATGGATTTGATAATTGACTGTTGATGCGCATCACTTTAAAACTATTAAGTACATGTGAATATTTTAAACGAGCTCGTAAATATTCGTAAGCTTTTGCCTTCAGTCGGTATATGAGAGGTAATTGTCCAGTCTTATATTAATCGCAATAATTGTAAATTTGTGTTATTGAAAAATGTATTGATTGACCTTTTAAAATAAAAATTCAATAATTTATTCTATTTATGCAAAGCGCGCTTTTAAGCGGCAAATTTAATTCTATTTTTCGGGGAGGTCTTACCCCAGCATCAAACTCTTGGCATAGATACGTAGGAAACGTGGTACTATTCGGTATATTATTAATTTGTGCATTAAAACGGGTTTATATAAACAGATTTAGTATTATATTAGCGAGGCAACCGCATGTATTAATTTATCAACATACCTAAGTATATCGATTTTGCAGTCCAACTTGCAGTCCCAATCGATATCAGAATTGATCTCTCCGTTACCTGTTTGGTTGCAAGACCTTTTTTTCTAAAAATGCCTCTAAGATTTCTATTGACAGTCTCTTAATACTAGCGTACATTATGTATCTGGAGACATTGTTCAATCGAAACTATATTGTAAGCGCAATGCTATATCTCAAGCATTACTGGATTCCAATTCAACGCCAGTGACGGTGGTGCTAAGGCTCCCATTGACCAGGATGTCGTGCAGAGGCTGCCCCAGCACGCTGGACAGGGAGTCGCTCAGTTTGTAATAGTTGGTTTCTAGGGCTTCGTGGTATGACACCTGATCCGAGCTAATCAATTTCGCGTTCAGTTGCAGAGCCGCATGGCACACCGTCAAGAACTCTCTGAAAGAATGGATGGAAATTAGAAATGGAAAACGCAATGATATAGTTATGTAGGCATGTAGACATTTTAGACTACATACATAATATTTATATATAGCTCTTACAAATAGCTTTGAAACAAAGAGTGTTGTTGTCGATTTTTTTGGGACACTGATAAATTTTATCTAGGGTAGACGCCAACAGCATTTTATGAATTTCATAAAAATAAAAGGGGTAAGGTTAAGTGATTAATATAACTATTATTGTAAGTATTGACCAACTGTACTCACTTGAATGTTGTCTTCAATTTCTCCACCATATCGTCAGGGTACATAGGCGCCAGGGTGGGGTCCAGGAACGCGTTGGCGTACGCTTGGGGGCCAGCGTTCACTTGCACGCAGATGCTTCCTTGTAGCCTATAACATCGAATATATTTTAAACTGATTAACCTTCACATTTATGATCTAATCTTTATTACCGATTTAATATTTTCTGATCATAACGACTTAATACTTCTACAAATTTTGTAATCTCAATAAACGACGTTACCATTCAACATACTCACCTGCACAACTATCTAATGGCCTATAAAGTAATTAAACCCAATTACTTTAAAATTATTCACAAAATAATGTCTCAAACAACAGTTATTTTCTACCAATTTTTTTTTAACTGTTATGCGCGCCATACTTGATCTATGAGGAATTTGAAAAAATAAATATATTTTTTTTATCCATATTTAATCATAGCAGGATCTTGTGGCGTGGTCGCCACATCATATTAAAGTCCAAATCCAGAAATAGCCAAAAACACTTCTTATAAAACCAGTTATCTTTCCGGAAAATTCCGTTCCGGAACAAACAGACTTACAGGGTACGTATGTTTGGGTTTAATTCTTAACAAGTTTTCCCAGGGTGAAACCTGTCTGTCTAGTCACCTGAGCTGCAGCTTCTTGATGTCGGGCGCCTTCGCGTTGACGATCTCGGTGAGCTCCGCGACCTGGCTCTCCATCTCTGCCACAGCCACCTCTATCGGACTTCTTTCCTCCTCTTGCGTCTCTATCACGGGCACGCGGCGCTTCACGTACGGGAACCAATTTTCCGCTACAAGGTAAATAATCAATGAATAATAAATGTGTATTAGAATTAAAGTTTTCAACAATCATACTCTATGTATAATAAAAGGTGTACCTTTGGTTTTGTGTCTAGAGACTGGACCAAGCGGCGTGTAATGTGAAAAGCGCGGCAACATACCAGTGAGATGCGTGAGCCGCAGCCTTTGGTGGTGCACGGGGCCGCGGGCCGCGCCGTCCCGGGTGAAGGGCGTCTCGAACACGAAGCGCCGCACGTTGTGGACCCGCTCGAAGGACCCTTCGCACCCCGAGCTGGCGATGGCGACGCCCTCGGGGGCCGCGCGCACCCACGTCACTTGGATGTACGCAAGCTTGCTGTCCAATTCATCGCGGTTTACCTATAGTAATACAAACACAAACATTTAGATTTGTAATGATGTACGTTGTATAAATTTCACAAACTTTTATGCAAAATATTGTCAATTAAATTATATAACACATTTTTTTACATTGAACGAACGAATTTAATGATTTTACATTTGTTTACAGATAGACGAATGATTTGACGATTACATATTAAATTGCGGGAAAGCGTTACGTATTACATAAGTTTCTGATTTCCGTCGTTTTTTATTAATGAAATTTTAATATTTACCGGTGCGGAATCCATAATCATCTTCACGTGTCCCGCGCCGAACTTTTGCTCGTAGAAAGTTTGTAGTTTCTCAGAGATCTCACTAAGTGACGTCACTTTCGGCTCTTTATATATGAACTCCACGCCTTCCTCGTCTTCCCCAAAGTGGGCCTTGCCGAAGAACGCAACGCGATAAAACCTACCCAGCAACCGTTTGCCTGAGTTGGTCACTTCGATGACTTTGGCGTAGGCCTTCGTGAGGTGCTGATAGCACGCTAGCAGGGCCTGGTAGTCCTTCCTTCGCTCGTAAATCGGAATCACCAACCGGTACAGAGGCCCGAGCAGCTCGTATCGTTCAGCTTTGTCTACGTATTCCGTGCATATCATCAGCTGGTCCAGGAGAGCTTGTTCGTTGTATTGGACGTCTGTCACTCCTGTAACAAGCAGGTAGAAAATAATAGGCATGTTGATTAACATTATACAACCTTTCCCTTTTAACCTTTGAATAGTTCATTACCATATTTTCATTAACTATGGTAATGAACTTTCTATTTATATTTATTTATTAATTATATCAACCGAATTTAAATTTGTTGAGGCATGGGGGTGATTAAACCGAATTCCTGACTCCGGGCTGTTACTGAATAATTTCAATATTGAAACACCCAGCTACATTTTTGGCTCTATCCGGATATGAAACCGGGACCTCATGTTCGTTAAGCAGCGCATTACTAGACCAACTAGGCAGTCGAGTATAATGGGATGGAATTCAAAATAACTCACTCGCGGGGAAGTCACACCACGTTCATTGTGTTTGCATCTGGTAACGCTGATTCTTACATTACTAAACATGCCTAAAACGTAAAATTAAAAATACTCACATAATTTTAATTAAGCGGGTTTTTGACCCGGAAAAGCAATTTGATAACGTTGTCGTATTACGAATTTGTGTCACGAAAAAACTATCAGGCCAACAACGATGTCTGGTGGGGTGATCATCGGACCACGTCTTATCTATTATACCTTGCGATGGCACTGTTGGGCAATTATTATCTAGTCAAATATAGTAAACAAAGTTAGATATAGTTCATAGTAGATGAAGAAGGGCTTTTCCTCAAATTGTCTGGGATTTGAAAGGGCCAACTCTGCTTTTTTATTTGTATTGTATTTGATGTTGGCTTTGTGATTGTCCAGTAGGCAACAAGCTAGCCACCAGTCACTTGACATATTTTTGGTACAATAATTCTGTGCACTTGGTTTAATACGCGGGTTAAAAGTGCATAATAAATTAACAAATTTTTCGTACTTTTAATATTATCAATTTAATAGTTAGCCGTTTTTCCTAGTGATTTCGGTTAGCCGTTTCATCAGATTATGAGAGCGAAAGAACAGAGAGTGCATGTGGTCACACAAACTTGTGCACTATACAGCAATTTCCGCCGGGAATATAAACGTAAAAGTGTGTGAGAATTTACGCAAAAACTACTGAATGGAATTTAATGAAACTTTACAATAATATAGCTTATACACCCGAATAACATATAGGCTATGTTTTATCGATGTACCACGCGAGCTAAGCCGCGGTTAGAAGCTAGGATTATGTAAATTATGCAATCATATTTTGCCCTCTCCTTCTTGATCACGGTTTAATTCATTTGGGTTACACTAGGTTTCTGAGGCTTCTTTAATCTGTTTTATTAGCCATAAGTAGGTATGCAGTATGTAGTTTCGACCTGTTGCTTCACTTTGTATGCACTACTCTGTTGCCATTACGACATCAAAATTGACTCGGGTAGTTAGACAAATTTCATGTTATGCCAAGCTCTGGAGAGTATTTTGGACGTAATGTTAAACAACATGTTCAGCTAAAACTATAGCTTGACTCGCTTAGTGTAATGTCGACTACAGTTATTATGACTTTGATCTGTCACCGTAGGTGTTATCAGTCACGTCGTGATGATAATGCAATATTTTACACATACATACATACATACATACATACATACATACCATCACGCCCGAAATTCCAGAATTGGTTGCCAGAGTCCAAAGAGCGATAAGGTCCATAAACCACATTCAGCTTAAAATAATATTGAGTTGGTTGGTAGTGACCCCGCCCCACGTGCCAAGACCCAGGACAAACATTCGTGTAATGAATACTAGTGTTTGTTCAGTGTTTGGGTGTTAATATCCAATATTTAAGTATATATTTGTAATACCACTGTTGATCCTTATATCCGTAACACTAGTGCTTAGCCTACTTACCTCGGAGTCAGATTAATATTCAATAATACCACGAGTGCCGAATGCACTACACAGTATTCTACGGGCAACTCAATAGGTATAGTAGAGGACCTTATATCTAACTAATGCTAAATAGGACATTTAAATTGTTTACATCCTATAATATTCTTTCGCTATCGCCTGCTATTCAGTATTTTTTTTCAGTAGGTTTTGTGTGATTATCAAGTGTGAGTCAAGACGTCACATGACACCGCTCTGTTGCCAACATACTGAGCGACACGCGTACCGTACGCGTTCTTACGCTATCGCGTCGTGGTCCCTTTGTCACGGGACAAATAACCGAGAAAAAAAAGCGAAGCTGCGGAAAATATGCGTAACGGGCTCCACATTACGTGTTCACGCCTATTTTTTGGTTTCACGCGCGAATCGCGCCTAATCGAATAGCCTAATATTTTGGTAACTATATTATGATACATTTTAATACATCAGAAGTATTAGGACAAGATTATGCTATGGCTACGCGGATATTGAGTTTTTATTTTATTATATTTCTATTTTCGTATAGCCAGTTCATATAATTAAACAGAATCAGATGAAGAAACAATAAAGAAAATATAATCAATAGGTTATTTGAAAATACAGTACAATTACAGGAGGTAAACACACAGTATATTGTAATTTTATAGTAATCAAGGATAATAAAGACAGTAGTCCGAAATAATTATTTATGAAATAACAGGTATTTGTTTTGATTGATTATTTTTTCATATAATATAAAAAGAATTGTTTTCTTTGTCTGATTTTATTTTATTTACATAACTATTGACGTATTTCTAAATACTTTTGTACAATTATTGTAAGGACACAACACCGTTTGTAAGAAAAAATAACATTAAAATGAATATATGATTAAAATGACTTATACATAATAAATTGCTAGATCATTGACTCTCGGGTTAACTAGTAGTTTTATTAATGAAAAAACTTTTAATTTGTTTTATTCTTCTATATTTAACGTTTATATTCGAATGATTTTGATGGGTTTGATGGGTGGTGAAAAGCAATCCGGGATATAATTCTATATCCTAAATAATATAATCTAATTAGAAAGACAAGTTCTGTTAAAATTGCCTATTTAAATCGTTCTTAGAAGCGCGAAAGCAATTAGCAACAAAACTTAAGTGAGGGCAATCATATCTTAGTCTCGACGCGTGGCAACAGGGAATATCCATTCCCATTACTATCCGTAGGTAGTAATGGGAATGGAAACTGGTCATAAACGGAGCATAGAACCAAGTGAAAAACACGATAGTAATAAATTCTCAATTGAAATACGTTTGTGAACATTTACTAAAAAGCACAATATAGTTATACGAGTACAGTAATATTACCTACGCAAAAGGTAGAACCGAGCATTTTACGTGTAAGTCCAATTCGCGTAAGTCGAGGTCCAACTTTCCATATAAATACATATAAAAATGTTTAATGGGGAGAAGAGTCTAAAGTAGTCAATAATAAATAGAAGGAACTTGTTAAATAAAATGTTAAATAATAAAACAATTATACCTATTTGAATGAGTCATATTTTAATAATAAAGGATTTTCTACTTCTCACGTAAAATTTTCTCGTAGTATGACCGTATATTTTTATATCTCTCTAAGTTTACACTGGAAAGATAGTGGTTAGATTTTTTTTCTTTTGGATGACATAACTAGAGATTACTTTAGATTGAAATTGAGATTAATGAGATGAGAGAAATAGAAAAACTGCGTAACTCCGAATTCGTGTAAGTCAGGGTAGCATAAGTCGGGGTATTACTGTACGCCAAACACAACGTAGAACCTATTCAACGACAAATAAATCCATAAATGTCTCTGAATGTGTCTAAAATCACACGCCTACTTTTCAATAATTGTGTGATTACTCGACAAAACTAAGTTGTAAGAATTCATTAAACGCTATTCAATGACACATTTTATAGTAGGTCGTTAACTGTATTTTTTTGCAAAAGTTGTTTGGTTCTTAGTTGTTCTTAAATTACATTTTAATTGTCTAGTTTGTTAATTTTAACGAAATTCTGGTTAAACCCAACTAAGTAAGACATTCATGAGACTAATCTATTTCCAATTAATTCATTTATTGCTAAAAAAAGCCTAAGATAAAAAGTCGCAAATAAAGATTTGGAAGTAATAAATCATCCAACCTACTTCAAACTTAAAATAAACGATAAAATTAAAAAATCTAATACGTAATTACTTATTCAAGACTGCAAAAATTCAAACCTGTTTGTAGTACACCCAATTCAGGAATTCTAAAGTAAAAAACTAACTCCTTTATTTTCGGAGATACCTACATTATATGAGCATTTTCCTTGTAAAAAAACTAAGCAAAGCTTAGCAAAAACTACGTCGCGTTATTATTTCTTTTAGTAAGCGATTTATTTTATTTGGCAAAAAGTTTTAATTTTGTGTTGTCGGATTAGATGTGTGTACACTGAGCACGCTACATATGATGCCGCGGCCGTAGGAGCGAATCGACTCCGACCCTCTTGAATGATTATTCTATTCTATGTATCTCTATATAAATGGAGCAGAGGCTCTGTTTGTTGCAGTCGAAACCAGCCCGCGCACGCGGGCGTATACCGATAACGTTCGCGTGGCGGGAAAATACATCGAAAAAAATAAAACATGGGGTTGATGTTGGTGTTTGTGATTGCGCTGGTGGCGGGGGCGTGGGGTCAGGAGCAGGGTCAGGTGGTGGAGCCCGACGAGAGCCTGGGGGGACACGACGAGGAGCTGGCCGACACTGATGTGGTGCTCGCCTTTGTGGTACGTTCAGCAAATGGTCAATTTCGTTATTGACCCGCCGGTCACGCCCGGCAAGCGTGCACTCGGCTTCCTATACGGTCGCGGATCATTTATTAAATAAGGATCGCAGGTCAACCATCCGCGACCTGTATTTATCCCATGTTTATTTGCAAGGAATATGTATGGCGAAGTAAAAAAATACACATCATATAAAAATCTGAATGTTAATGTTGTGTTAATTATAAAAAAATATATATATTTCTGTTTGCCCAGCTACAAGTAGGTATTAGAGATCATTTAGTGTTATATATCTTAAAGATTTTATTTAAAAAGGAAGTATTCAAGGTGTCATCGGTATCTTCATATCGATAATCCATTCGGATCTTGATGCGTCAATATTAAACTGAGCTCTGTCAAAGGTGTAATAATGTATGGATGTGCTTTGTCATATTCATTATAATTAAATGGAAACCTCAATAAGAATTAAAGTGATTATATACCTATATATAACATTTGCTGAACATGAATTATGTAATTATCTAATTTAGAATGATTTAAACACTTTGTTTTACTATTAAGATATCATTTGATTGTATTCCTTTCTACTGATGAAAACTTTCACAGGTCTTTAGGCATGGCGATCGCACCCCTGATGAAGAGGAACTGGCATTATACCCCACACACGAAAACTACAAAGACATATTTTTCCCCTACGGAATGAAGGCATTGACTAAAGTGAGTAGACGTACTCGACTTATAGTTTAAACATTTTTGGATCAGCAAATTAAAAAAAAAAAAATTGTATGAGACAGCCCGTTTATCATCATCATCGTTCAGACAATCTACCCTGAAAAAGTGGCGGACGGCAGATTCGTTGTTAATAGACATTTGACATAATTACTTCAAGATAATAACTAAATACTTTACTTGCCTGTATTTCCCTCGACTACCTTCGCGCAAAATTTTATTTTAATTATATTCCAAAATAAAAAACACTGTCCTGCAGCTGTTTTGCGTGAAATAGGATTTTGAGGGTAAGGATGATTACGACATAAACAAGTAATAAGCAGTGATCGGAGTAGGTAGATTGAATTAGGGTCACTGATCTGAAACGTACATATATATTAAAATACGGATATTCCTCCGGAATTGGTTTTATCCGGAACTTTAAAATGAAAGAGAAGCGACGTAAATTATACCAAAAAGGTGTGGCGCATGCGCCTGCACCGCATCGCCGCCTCTTCTGTATAATTCACGCCTTAGATTTGTATGTAATTTTAAATTTCATTTCAATTCGATTAATTTATTCGACTGATAAATGAAAATAAACTTAAATAGTTTTGATATCTTCCTATAGCATTTGAGTAGTAATAATATAATTACTAACAAAAACATTTGTTATTTGAATTCGGAAATACCGGAGTAGTTACGGTATTGGGCTTATCCATGTTATTTTTTCTGTGAGCAGTTTTGATACAATTACCAAAAATCTATCTACCTACTCCGATCACTGGTAATAAGACATAATTAATTTAAAAGAACAGATCTATTCAGACACAAAATCATTAATAAATTGTAATTTTTGGACATTATTATTAATTCCATTTTATAGTAAGACAGTTGAGAATGTTAAATAATGATATCATATTTTTTAAAATAAATGAGAGTATGAATTAACAGCTCATGAAAGTATGTTAATAATTGGTGTGCTGTAATCTGGGCAGAAGTTTTCTTTGTAATCTAGGCAAAGTTATACAAAATGATGAGCAAATTGGTTGGTTAGGTTGGTATGCGGAAATTCACATATAAGCCGTTATTTACAAAAAGGCAAAAAAGTGCTTTTTTTAGATGACTTGCAAAAAATGTGGAAATACCCTATTCCAATTGTCTGTGACAGACAGGAAAACGGCGCGGATACCTGGTCGGGCAGTACCTGAAGCACCGGTACGCGGAACTGATATCACCCCTGTACCTCCCGGACGAGATAACTGTGCGCACCACGAACTACGCGCGCACCAAGATGACCGCACTGACCGCCCTGGCCGCGATGTACCCTCCAACGCCGGCCCAAAGGTGGCACCCCTTGTTAAACTGGCAGCCGGTGCCCTACGACACTGTTGATCCTGACTCAGATGACGTAAGTACGGATGAGGAATTTTGTGGGCAGTTAAAATTGAAGAACTTTTATTGTTATTCTTGTAAATTGCACATATCTCTATTTAATTGACATAATTAGCTAGACATAATTTTTTTTAGTTAGCAGAAGAGAAATCACAGCGTTAGTCATAGTACCAATTTGCCATAAAACAAACATATTTTTAATTTGAACAAATATGTTCATATGACTACACTCTATAATGTGTTACTCTTTTCATTTCTTCATATATAAGGCTAGTGTCTGACGTATAACTAATAACACTAATGTTTAGATGCCAAGTCAGGCTTTAAGAACGAGTATTTATTTGGGAACTGGTTTCTCAACATACGCAGCTCAACTACTAATATAAATGAGTTAAATGTTACGTGCCGTTTAGTTCAAAGATAAAAGGATGACAAATACAAATTTTTTCCTTTGATATTTAAATTTTGTGTATTCAATTGTTCTTAAATAATAAAACAAACGTACATTATTGCATATAATAATCGTTTCTTTGAAAACAGAGTCAGGTAGTAGTCAGTCCAATTACGTGAAATTAAAGCTTCATTACAATATGTAGTTACTATGTTTATGTTTTATTAGCCGTAGAAGTCGTTGCCGTTGTTGGAAGCACCATGTTGGTAATTCCTATACAATAACGACAATATTAAAACATTAATCTGACAATTTACCTACCATACTAAGTAAAGGGTTGATAATCTTATATAAGGGGTTCTTTACGTAGAGTGGCCAATTCCTGGGTAGGGAATGGTTGAGACGTTGCATGTTTGGTGACGCTTTTTGCGGGATTACGTTTCGAGGGATTCCACGTAGACCATCGTCACAAGGTGGGCTACGTAGCGCGATAGGCACTCACTGAGTGGATCCGCCATCCAGATTTGCACGTGGGATTGTCGATTTTTCCGACATTGTGCTAATGGAGACTACTATAGTCGGATCGAGTATGACGCACTATTCTTGTCACCCCGTGGCAGAGAGTGGCGGCTCGTGGTACGTCTCCAAGTAAAAAAGAACATACCTCGACTACAAACAACAACATTTATCTCCCGATTGTTAGTCTTTAGCCAGGATCTGTAAGACTAGTCCAAGCGGTTTGTTTAAAAATAAAGTTTATTAGACTCAAACAAACACAATTTCCTAATCTTATCCGTGTTTTCAGCTGTTGTACTGGTACAACTGCCCTCGGTACCTGTGGCTGCGTAACCAAGTGTATGAATATCCCGAGTTTAAGGATCTAATGAAGCCATATGAGAACCTTCTGCCTTATTTAGCTGAGAAAACTGGCAAAAACATCTCTACGTCTGAAGACGTTTTTTACTTGGACAATCTTTTTCAAACGTTGGTACGTATAATCTATACTACTATTATACAGAGGAAAGATTTGATTGTTTGTTTGGTTTGTTTGCAATGAATAGGGTCCGAAACTACTGGACCGATTTGAATAATTCTTTCATCAATGGAAAGCTACTTTATCAGCGAGTAGCATAGGCTATATAAAATAACTTGTAAATTAAAGAGCAACTTTAGTAAGACACGCGACCATCACGGGACGGGTATTGGACCAACACTGTCGGCTGAAATGCGACTAGGTCCGTGCAGGCGTATACTTGCGTTTAGTTTAGATTCTATGTGAACATTATAGCATTAGACTAAACAAGTAGTCCCTTGTCAGGCTTAGATGGCAGTTGCTCAAATATACAAGTAGACGCAGTAAATTTAGGATCATGGGCAAAACAGAAATGAAATATAATTCTTGGAAAAAAAGAAACATTTCAAAATGAACTACTTTAAGTATTTGATCTAAATGATCATCTGTTTTGCCTATCACATTCTGATCAGTGATTTTTTTAACCGACAGTGACATGAGAATGAAACGCAATGCAACGATGAATACACAAAAGATTAGACCATGCACAAAGCAAATCTGCAAGTGTGGGTAGGAATGAAACTCTGTATCATGCAATGTTTATACAAATTGTATGTAAAGGTGTATTTTTATATTTTAGGAAAATGTTAATCTAAAGCTGCCGAAATGGGCTCAAGAAGTGATGCCTCAAATAAGGGAGGTGACAAAAGTAGAATACGCTGCACAGTTTTTCGTTCCAGAATTAACAAAATTAGCTTCAGGTAAGAGGATGTTCTTAGTGGATGCTTCGACTAGCCTAAGTTTACATGAAGGAGTATAATATTTATTTTTATTTATATTATATAATCCTATTAATATTATAAATGCGAAAGTTTGTACGTATGGGTGGATGTTTGTTACTCTTTCACAAATAACCTACTGAATGGATTTTAATGAAACTTTAGAATAATATAGCTTATACACCCGAATAACATATAGGCTATGTTTCATCGATGTACCACGCGAGCTAAGCCGCGGGCAGAAGCTAGTCTTTAATAATCTCTGTGCCAAATTTCATCCATATCCCTTCAGCAGTTTTTGCGTGAAGAAGTAACAAACATACACACACACACTTACAAACATTCGTCTTTATAATATTAGTGTGATTAAATACTAATACTCTTTTGTTTATGTAGTCGAACTGAAAAATAATATCGTGTTATTGTCCCATGTTGGTCATGGTTCTTGCAAAGCATAGTATATCGGGTTTTGAGTATGTGATTGTCTAGGCGACAAGCTAGCCACTTGTCACTACTTTTTCACAATTTCTATCTAACCCAGCCCAGTTTTATTTTTAGCTGAATGTGGTTAAAGGGGCTTGCTGCCCTTTTGACTCTGCCTACCCCTTCAGGGAGTATGGGCGTAATGTTATGTATTTGTTATTGACTGCTAATATATGAGTCAATGTGAAGAGCGTATAAAACACTGTTTTACATAAAAAATAAGTGTCTGGCAGCTCTGGTTTATTTCAATGGCGCGCACATTAAGCACTTATTTTTCTTACGAAAAAACTCCTCCAGTACAAAAGTAATGTTGAAATGTAATTGTAGGCGTATTAATGGGCGAAATACTAAATGCTACGGATGCAGCGATTGCCGGACACAAAGATCAGCCCAAATTGAGGATGTATTCAGCACATGAGAACAACGTCGCCGCCCTGTTGTCGGCCGCCAGGGCTTTCCAGGCCCACCAACCGGGCTATGGGGCCACAGTTTCTATAGAGTTGAGGAAACACAAGAAGACAGGAAAATATGGATTCACGGTAAGATTAGTAAGAGAAACTGGTTGGAACGGGAACGTCGCAACACCTTCACTGTGTTTGTAACTCGAAAGACGCTGGTCTTTCAGCTTGCCGAGCAACTTTCTAAGATTTCAGTTGTGTACGATATTGTATTTTTTTCCGTCATTGAACATACGCAAGTAAACTAATATGGTGCATTCGTATTGGTCAACTGGAATATTTATTAAAATATTTGTCTAAGCCGAAATAATAGTAATAATAGTCAGTGAAACATTTATAACTTTATTACACGAAATAATATATACAAATAAAAGTGAGACACTAGTAGGCAAAGTGTTATCTAATCTAACCTTCTAGTAGTATTTATTTAAGAGCATACATGGCATTGCTGCATTGTAATAATTATACATGTTTACTTAAAACGGTTAGTACTTTCGTGAAATAACAATTTAAATAACAAATATCGAGATATAAGAACTATAATATATAATATAATTCTACCTCAATTAATAAAGATAATGACGTTATTATGAAACACGCCTAATATGTGGAAGTAAGAATGGTCGTATAGACCTTATTCAAGCGGGCTTTTGACCCGGAGAAAGCAATTTGATAACGCTGGTTGAACGACAAATTTGTGTCACGAAAAGCTATCAGGCCAACAGCAACGTCTGGTGGGGTGATTATCGGACCACGTTTTTATACCTTGCGATAAAGCGGTTGGGCAGTTATACTAAATAACTGCCTAATTAACTATAGTTAGAGTAAACAAATTTCAACGTTTATATTTATTTATTTATTTAATAAGGTACACTGACAGATTACAGTCATATCCTGGCAACAGTAAAAATTATCGCTTAAATAAGGCTAGACAGCAATCCATAAATAGTATACACAACATGAAAAAAAATAAAGATAATTGTGAATATAAAATAAAATAAGAATATAATAGTAATGATTAAAATTTGAGATTCAATTAAATATCATTCAAGTATAAAACTAAAACTATTAAGGAGAGAGGATATCATGTTCGAGATATTTACTTACCGCTCTTTTATACGACGAAAATTTGTCATCAAATACATCTATACCTGTGTCTCTGCTACCACACGCTACCTCGTTATAAGTCCTACACATTCGAACTAACGGGTTGTAATAAGACGTATTGTTTTTATAAACTTTAATTGCGAATGTTTTTGAAGATCTTATTTTATGTCGAGTGTTGATAGTAAGCGACGAGAGCAGACCAGGCGCGTCGATAAAATAATGTAAGATCTTATGAAGGCACAGAAGATCATACCTCACTCGACGGGTTCTCAGGGAGAACACCCTATACTTTGAGAGCCTTTGTTCATAATTTTGAAGGGTGCGGCCGAGATTATATTTACGGGAGATATATTTTAAAACTTTTTTCTGTACTCTTTCGATGTTATCAACATGAACATTGAAATATGGAGACCAAATTTGACAAAACATTGAAATATGAAATATGGAAAGTTTATAGATGTATTATAAAGAAGGGCTTTCCCAAGTTTAAGTCTGGGACTTGAAAAGAATATATCAATTATGTTGATTGCCTAGCATGTCGTAAAAGGTGATGCATTCATCACACAGCATTGTATAAAAGGGCTTTAGGATTGTCTAGGGGACCAGCTGAGCATTGGTTATTATTTTTATTGCATGTGTGTTCCCATAATAATTTTCGTCAATTTTCCGAATCAAGACCACAACTATTTATGATTTTTTTAATTATTTGGAATTTCTTATTAGGACTAACATTAATATGATTCAGTCAAGGCGCAATTTTTTACGAGAATCGTTAAATAATGCAAATTTTTTTTTACAGGTGGTATACGTGAATATTGGGGGCGGACTTGCTGAAGTAATAACACCGCAAGGTTGTGATAGCACGTTTTGCGACTACGACACTTTCGTCGCCCTCATGCAAGACGTCGTTTGGTCCAAAGAGGAGTTTAGGAAACAGTGTCCCCTCCGACCCTAGTATTAACACCGCCTCGGATAGTTTTTGAATAGCATTTTAAATTCATTAGTAATAGTAGACATTGTGTAAACGTGACGTTGGATGTGCAATATTTGTGAATAAAATGGCTGTGAATATATTATTTGGCATTTTGATTTTTATTTAAAATAATTTTACACCAATGTTTTTAATCGGGATTGGACAGGACAGGTTGACCTCGAATAATACTCTAAATAGTTAAACCTGCGCGCGCTCTGCCCTATATGTCGAAAATGGTTCAAGATATAAAGAAAATGTTTAAACAAAAATTGTAGAGAATTTAATCCTCTGCAATATTTATAATTAATATAAACAGCATAAAACCCATAGGAAACGAGATATTTGCAATAAATGTGTAAAATATCGTTTTTTTACCTTTGACCTTGGAATATCTGAAGACGCGGACACCCTACGATAGGTAGGTTTTGAGACAGGTTTTAGGGTACCAAAATAAAGGTTTATACATGTTTATAGCCAACTATTTCTCATTCCGAGATTCTTGCCTTTGTTTGACTAATTTTCTTGGGCTATAACAGGCAATACATTTTACGACCTAAATTAACACAAAAACCAGTCACCAAACTACAAATGAGGTAATTGAGTAAGGGACATTTGGTATTCTGATAGGGTATAAATCGGGACTAGTGACGTGCCGGATCGTTAAAGTCAAAGTCAAAATACTTTTTATTTATATAGGTTTGAAACAAACACTTATAAATCGTCAATTCAACAAGAAAATCAACGAATAATATGAATCTACCACCGGTTTGGAATATTGCTTCTACCGAGAAGAAACCGGCAAGAAACTCGGTAGTTAAGAAACGTATATCCGCGGTTACGGATCCGAATCAAGATCCGCGGATCTTTATTTTCTTACTCAATCGTTGTCGGCGCGCGAGAGCGTAATTGGTATATGTATGTAACTTATTACGATAGATGTTTGCAATGAAAAGGTGCCAAATATTTGAGTATAAGAAATAAAAAATACTGTGAATGGAATTTAATAGCTTTTTAATTGTACCTAACCACCTATACAAAAAACATTTCATCCAATCAATAAAAAAAAAGTAAAAGATCCGTGAGTCTCGGATACGTATTTTTCTACTCCCTCGGATATCCTCGGATGTCCGCGGATACGGATATCCGAAACACCACTAACGGGACATCCTGCGCAAGCGCAAACCGGGACACTTGACAACGATTTGAGCGATGAAATAATCGAGGATCACGTTCACGTGCAATGTTAAAATTGTAGAAATAACACAAGTCAGATGTACACAAGATATTGTTATTAGGTTGCTAATTAAACTCTGATTAGATATAATTAAAACACCCGCGGAGTGTTGCAAACACAATGAGACGAAAAGCAAATTATATGTATTATGAGTTACGTTTACGTCTGTTGTGTTATAAGTTATTTTGTCTTACGGTTATTATTTCACGAATTTAAATGAATTTTCGAAAATATATAGTTGATAATTATGGTGCAGCTGTTAAGTATTATTTGCATCAAGTGAGTATTGTATATTATTTTGTTTTCCTTTTATATTCGTAAACTACTACCGCCACTTGCCGACGTTATAGTTATTTAAAAGACAGCCTTAAGCTGTTGGAATAATATATTCAAATTTGTTGATGGCCTTGCTTCCAGTCTCAGGGTATTTTGGTAATTAGGATATACGTTATGAGAGTATTTTTAAAATTCGCGCAATTCGCAAAGATACTCTTCTTCAAAACAGAACTGATCTAACAGTAAACTATTCAAGAGTTTCATGATTGATTTTATATGCTGTCTTTTTTATGTGTACGGAGCTGCGACCTAGGGGACTAGTGAGCTACAATGAAACAGTATAAAACAATGTTTGGACGGAAACACGTGAATAGATGAATACATGACCTAGCACCATTTACACCATAAAACTAGAAACCATAACCAAACGTATCAGTGATTAGGTTTTCGATTGTGTAAGCGACAAGCTAGCCACTTTGTTTTGCGGTAGTTTCGAATTCACACAATTTATTTTTGTTTATAAGTGTTGTTAAAGGACATTTCACCCTGGGAAGCCCTTCGAGCATTGCGGGCGTGATAGTACGTATGTTTAACCAAACGAAGTTGTCTATACCGATTATAATACTACATTGATCACACAGCAGCTAAATATATTGAATCTCTTTTGCTCAGGACCTAAGAATAAATACCTCCTGTCATATAGAGTAGGTGAAATCTTTCAGGATTACAGTGTAGGTGCTCCGACTAGACGCGAAACTAAGAGATAACATGATTTGCAAACAAGGATATCTATACAATGTTCCGTACTCTTTGAGAGCGCAGGCGGAAGGCATGGTTGGATCGCACAGCGAGGCGCAGGGGTAATCTTCTAATTTACACTAACGGAGAAATAGCTAATGGACTAGTGGGGCTCTGTTTGTATTCAGTATTTTACCACTTCGTCAAATCCGTTAAATTTAATTTGTAATGCCGCCGTTGTGTAATAACTTGTGAAATAACATTGAACATGTTGCATGTTATTAATCAATTATAAATCATGTCAAACCGTGAATGTGTAACATACCTATACATTGATACTTTTCAATATGCTATTACGTTGTAATAATCAATATAAATATTATGTCAATATCGTCCTGTTTATCGTTGAAACGGATGACGATCAGCAATGGTCAGGGCCGCTGTCTCATAAAAAAGTCTATCTAAATTGCGATCGACATGCAAAACGTACTGAATGAATTGTTGGGAGGAAATTATTTATTCAATGACTATCAGTATAAATAAACGCAACACTAACGGGCGGCCGGAGTCGGCGCTTCCCATTCAGACTGACGTCGGCAAGGGCGTTACACGGGAGACGGATCGCACAAAACGTTGGATGATGCGGGCGCGCATGTGTAGATAGGTACCGCGACACAATCGATTGGACAAAGTTAATCATCTGAGCGGGCAGGTCGCAGCGACCGTGAATCCGGCTGAGCATCCCGTGCACATCTCAGTGGGAGCCCGCCTCGCGCGCAGTGCACTTCCTGCCTCAAAGGAATTGGAACCACGACAAACGATTATTGTATATGTGCCCGTGATCAAATGCGACGTTCGTAAAGACCCAACGATATGCAGCGTCGTAATTGACTGGACACCGTTTCGGGATAGAAGCACAATGTAGAGGTGCCAACGCGGCGCAGGAACATGTAAGTCACAGGTTTTAGTGACATGAAGCGAATTGCACCGCACGTGTAGTGAGTGATTATGGGTTGATACTGTAAGAGATTTATTATCTATATGTTTCGTACTTAATTAGAATGTAGGAAAGCAGTTAACTAAATTATGCGTATAATTAGCACTCAGCTGAATATCTATTAAATCTAAATCTATTGTCACATAAATGTTAATTTCAATAAACAGCACTTAACAATTTGCAAATGATGATCGTTTAGTGTAGTCAATTAGTAGAGGAACTAGAGTCTGTAATGTCTTGCATAAGCAATATGCAAATAAATTGATGAGGCAGATTTGAAGTGTAACACGGTTGATTGACATGATGACCACTAGATGAAACATAAGCGATTGCAGTAGTAGTAAACTAGTTTTTTTATATTTCATTATTATCCTTTATGGCGCATTCTACGCGGGTGGAAAAAGAAGCAAAACATATAAATAAATTAGATAATAAAGCATCACTGGGTGTTTAAGATATTATCGCTCTTATACTACAACTATTAAAAAGTGAATCTGACAGTGCAAAAAGGAGTAGATGATAATTATATTAAATAATAACTGACCCGGCGCACTTCGTAACGCCCTGTTCTCGGATTTTCAATACCCATTTTTTTTTATTTATCGCGCAATTTTTTAATTTTTTTCTTTCACAAGAACCTTCACTTGACGATAACAAACACAACTAAAAAATAATTAGCGAAATCGGTTCAGCTGTTCTCGAGATTTGCGCTTAGCAAAACATTCAGCGATTCTTTTTGTATAATAGAAGGTATAGATAATTTTTTAAATAAGTTTGATTATTCTTACCGTGGTAAATTAGTTGAAAATGTGCTCTTTGTACATGACGAGTATGTACTGTGAATTAGTCGCATTGAAAAGATTTCAATCAGAACCTAAATATATTTAGGCATCCAGGGTTTTATATGCTCATATCCTCGACTAGTGTATGAGGGAGAAATAATAATGTATCCATAATATTTTTCCTTTCTACCTACTTTATATCCTTATTTGGTTACCTATTAAATATCCTGTGAAATGTCGCTATTAAGCTAAAAGTAAATCGATTTGAGATTGTTTATAACATTGTAAGTGTAGAATAAAATGTCTCAATAAGCTTTGACAGTTTGCCAAATATGCAGTATGGTGTGCTACCAATAAGCGAACGACAGTTACCGTACATTTTAACAGAAATATAACTTATTGGTTCGGGAAATACAATGTATTTGTCTCATACAAGGAGGTCCGACACAGAAATCCTTATTGAACGAAATACATGCCATACAACGCTTTTAAAGAGTCCAGGAACGACATCTAAGTCGTTGGCGGATGTTTAGTGGCCGATGTATAGATGTCTGGTGCGTGTGCGCAGGAAAGAGGGCGGTCGCGAGGAGGAGCCGACCAACGCGGCGGAAGCGGCACCGAGCCAGGGCATGCGCACCGAGCACACCTGCTGCTGCCTCGGCGTGTTGGTGGGCGTCTCGCTCATCGCCGGTAACATGCATTATAACTGACATATTTCAGCTAAGGTCTATTTTGTTTAAAATGCAATCCGTTTACATTGTAAAAGCAATGAGCTAGCTTCTTTTGTCATTACTTTTTACTATTTCCAAATGAGGTTGCTAAAAGTGATGTTCCCCTGATAGAGTTGCTAAGTTTCGATGGTTAATATATGTACGTACACAAATATTCCAAGAATATTTGTGTACATTTAAATAAATAAATTCTTCAGACTGGCACACTAATTTCCTAGTTCCAAACTAAGCTTATGCTTGTACTATGGATACTAGGTGAGACATACTTAACTACGTTTATAAACATCCATGACTCGAGTACAAATGTCCATGTTCAACCCACGAAACATTCGCCCCTAGCGGTATTCGAACCCGCGACACTCGGTTTCGTGGCCAGTCTCTCTACTCGACCTATGGGCCTGTCATAAATTTGAAAGCTGGTTTCCATAAACTAAATATTCACTTTCAAAACTTAATACAAACATAATTTCCAATTACAAATTAATTTATTTTAATTTTTGATCAAATTGAAATCATTAATTAGTTGCGACACATACATGACACTCATTAGAAGTAGAAATGCATTATGCAAACTCCGCCCTATCCGCACAAGTTCCCATTAGCCTCATGCATACAGCAATGTTTAGTCATTAAGAATATTAATAAAGATGAACGCGGGAGCATTCTCCGCAGATGATTCCCCATTAGGCCGCGTTCACAATAAACACCGCATCAGCGTAATAGCGGAAAGCCATTCGCTCCGCACTCTCGTAGCTTCCGTACAACTTTCATAAACACGATTCGTCTTTATTCATACTACAAAAAAGTTAAGGTACATCTGTTGTGGCTATATATGTTAGTTAACTTGCTATAACGTGTCGCTACAATATGCTGCAATAAACTAGTAAATTAATTAAAATCCTGTTAACCAATTTTGCCTAAGTCGTCAAATAATATTACTCAAGCATTTTAATTACGATTTGTTGTTTTTATGCAAAAAAAATACCGACTCTGCAATCATGGGTTGGTATGAAGGATCCGATTTAGCTACATCTAATAATTATCCCGCTAGGCGGCGTCTCTTAAAATGTAATATTTAATATGAACTGTGTATATATGAGAGTAACTACCTAGTTACTAGCCGGATTCTTCTCGGTAGAAGCAATATTCCGAACCGGTGGTAGAATATTTGATTTATAAGTGTTTCTTTGAAATCTATATAAATAAATAATATTTTGACTGACTTTGACTTGTCCGTCCGTCTTTTTAGCCCTCGTAGCAGTGATATTGATGAAGGATTCTACAGTCGAGATTACAGCGCTACGACAAGTGCACGTGGTAAGAATATATCATTAATATATTAATAAATAATCATTATAAAATATCATAAACACTAATTGATTTTTTTGGATTGAACATAGATGTACGATATGGATTTTAACTGGATAAATACACAAATTCTTAATACACATACACAAAATTGTGTCAAATAGATTGACAGAACCATTGGTGCATTGAATTAGGGTTTGTTCTCGCACCGGGACAAATATTTGTTCATGTTGTTACATGAACAAATATTTGTCACAGTAATCTACATATGAATAAAATTCAACAGATTTTTGTTGTATTGACGCATACATCATCATGTAATAAAATTGTGATGTCCAAAATATATTACAAAATTTTTCACGGTTTATCACGAAATTTCTTGCTTAATGCAGCACAAGCCTGGAGCTTAGTGCAGTAAGCAATGTAATTGAATAAATAAATAATAAATAAATAAATTCTCTAGACTGACACACCAATTCCCTTGTCCATGCTTGTACTATGGACACTAGGTAAATGGATAGACATACTTAAATACGTTTATAAACATCCATGACTCGAGTACAAATGTCCATGTTTATCACACGAAACATTTGCCTCTAGCAGGATTCGAACCCGCGACCCTTGGTTTCGTGGCCAGGGTCTCTGACCACTCGACAAACGGGCCAGTCATGTACATGTCACATGAAACTTGTACTTATACAATGTAACGTTGTAACGGATGCACAATGTTAATAAATAAGTTTTAATTTTAATTTAATTTAGCTTTCGGATATGGCTATATGTGCTATGAATAGAAAGCCTTAATTATTATATTTTTGTGTCACAGCTGATGTCGCATGGAGAGCGGACGCCCAGCGAGCACGAGCTGGCCATGCTGGGGGCACCCCACCCCGACCACGTGTTCGCACCCTACGGCGCCGGCGCCATGACCAATGTAAGGGCATATTATGTACCAAACATATATTTCATTATTGTAATCGTTACCTCCTTGTAGTCTAGAAAAATATTATCTTCCCTACACGTAGGTATAGAGGGGATTTTCATCCCAACTCGTCTATCTACATATTTATTACTGTCTAAACTTACTTATTAATTTGGTTCGTTCATTTAGTCGTAGGAAATGCTATGCAAACTGCATTGTATTTGTGCGGTGTCACCATATTCAGCGTGGTGTGCGGGACTCTCCCGCGTTGTAAAAGGATATAAGGGTCGGAATACCCAATAAAACCGATTCTTATGTCCGCCAATGCCTTTCCAATACCAAATATTAGTTTTCCCAGATGGCTATCGACCTATATCGATAGTAGATAGTTTGTGCTCTCTACAATTAACGGCCGATGAGGGGATTTTTTTGTGATGATTCAGCTTGCTTTTAGATGCATAAGATTAAAACCACTACAGTTTATTACAGGGAATAATGATTAGACATCCTCTTAACATGTAATGTTAACATACATGAATGGCGGTTAGCTAATCTACATCTGAATAAAATACAACTGACTTTTGTTGTATTGACGAATACATCTTCATGTAATAAAATTGTGATGTCCAAAATATATTACAACATTTTTCATGGGAATCACGAGACATCCGAATTTCAACAATAGCGCTTTTGAGCGTAGTTCCCGATTCATTGGATTAGATGGCCGTAACGAATGAGTCTGCCAGCGCAGGCGCACACATAGATATGACCGTATTCAGCAACGATACGAATCATACGATGTAAAACGGGATGGAATTTTGCCTTTTTAAGTTATCTATCCGACAACATACTCGTAATATCAACCACGACGGTACGTACACCTTGATGGTATGCATACGGGCATAACAGAATAATATTTTTTATATTACACAGATTTGTACGCGTTGCCACACCTCAATTCTAGAATGACGTTATTCTATTGATCGGTGCATAAAAGACATGCACTTAAAGAATTACAACCGACTGCACAATTCTAAAGTTATCGCGATGATTTTTCTGTAACTATTGCTACGAGTCATTTATTTGTGTTACGGTCAAGGAAACGTATTTCATCGACTATTGACAATGACATTGAACTTTAGCCGTAGTTAGGGTTAGCTGTTAGGGAAACGCAAGACAAATGAGTTTATAACGAAGCGCCTACTTCCCTGTCCGGCTGTGGGGGAACCTTCGTTCCCGAAGGTCACGAGGTGCTAAACGGGAACGAAGTGTCAGCAGAGACGCAAATTGCCGTCGGACACTAATAATGATTTATTGCTCGGATCGCACGTCATGTGTGAGGCAGAAAGCGCGAGTAAGGGGGGACAGCGCTTCGGAAACGCGGGCATCATCATACACAGATCGTCGAAATATAAAACATTTATTTTGTTTCAGGAAGGTAAAATGTTAACCTTCGAAATGGGCGCTTTACTTAGAAAGAGATATAATGAATTTCTCAAACAATATTACGATCCTGGTAATTGTTTTGCAAGTAAATATTTCATCGCGTCATTCTCATATCGCCACGGTCATGTCGTTCCGCATGTTCTCAGCAAAACATAACTCATTCACATCATTTACGGTCATATACATCAATGCATATGTACATAAGCGATAAATACATGATTTATAGTCGATAAGAATTTTAATCAAGATTGGTTTTATTATTTGGCCAGAGTCGAGTATCGTTATAGCGTCGGACACGAATCTGAGTAAGATGACAGCTCTGCTAATCTCGGCCGGGCTGTGGCCGCCGCCGCTGGAGCAGACGTGGAATGACTCGCTCGCGTGGCAGCCAGTCCCGTATACATACCCCACACGTGATGAAGATTTTGTATGTACATAAGCATATGAGATATCATGACTTAAATTACAGCCGAAAATACAAGTGGTTTATTAACGTTTTCTGCCATTTAGTTAGTTATTAGTAAATAGGTGTTATTCGAAATCTAAGTGTCTGATTATTTTGTTATATTTCCTAAACTGTTTAAAAGTTTGCATGCTAAAGCCGGTATTCTTTGCAGAACCATGGAAAATGGAATTAACTTTTTAGGTTACAAAGCTAACGCACCTTCGTTGATTTTATTTAAAAAAAAAAAAAGGAAGTCCTTATAGAGTGTCGAGACGGAAGCTACATAGTATACAGTGATTATTGATTCCGACAATATTACATTAATAGATTTGACGACTTATAGAAATTGCCTATGTGGTTATAGCATACTATATCTTTTTCAGCTATTGTACGATGAAAACTGTCCTAGCTACAAGCAAGAGAAGCAGAGGATATTGAAGGCGTTCACAGAGGAAAGCCTGTTGGCGCCGTACCGGGACCTCTTTCACAAGATCGCGCAGTTTACCGGGACCAATTTTAGTACACCGCAGGACGCTTATCATCTCAACAATCTATTTTTGATACAGGTTATTTTTTACATTCAACAAGTCCATTTATAATTGTAAAAAAAGAATTTCACACGCTCAATTCGTATTAAACAAATTCAAATTGAAACATATTAATCAATACTTTGAAACTTTCAACTATAGACATTACCTATAACAGTATATATAAAAAAAAATAACTATTTCTATTTACAAAAGTAACTCATATCCTAACGACGGAATAAACAAGATGGTAATATTATAGATAATTTATATTACCTAGACTACGCTCTATACAATGTCTATTGCTCATTTATTCATCATTGACATAAATAACTCAAATCAAGCAAAACCTGAATGCCCGGGCTATAATTATACTTATAAAAAAGAACGGTGCTTTGATAGACTGTTAAAAAAAACAAGGCACAGCCTACTAAGTTTGGTGGCACATAATTACGAATGACATCAAGCTAGGGTATATTTTTGTATCGATTTTAAAGAAAATTGAAACGTGTATACGAGAAGTTACACCATCAGTACTAATAAATCTGTCAATCGGTTCACAAGGACAGAAGGTGGTCGATGAATTTGATCCCACAGTCAACGCACCAATTGGTCTAACATCTAGAGTACTCGTAGCACGCGATCGATGATACGATCTTCTACTTATTATTCTTCATATAATATACATAGATAGAACAGACATAAAATACATTTTATTTTATACCAGCAAGAGTTCGCAAGCTGATTCCCATTGGCAGGCAGGCACTCTATAGCATTTCTCGATATCTGATACAAAAAAAATATAATTTGATAGTCCCTGAAAACAGTATTTAAATAGAGAAACAATAAAATGTTCCTTTTAATTGTATTAGTACAGAAGTATATGAGACATATTAAGATAAAAATATGTTGGAATCTTGATAAATAATATAACACACAGCATATTATGTTTTGCACTTAACCTTTATCAGGCCCGGACAAAAAGTATTACTGTTTAAACACTTGAACTTACTAAACCTATAATGTTTACTAAGTACATGCCAGAGCGTAATGCGATTAATGCTACTTTTTTTCTTCAGGATGACATTAAAGTGCCTAATCCTAAATGGGCTAAACACGTCAAGAGAAAACTTATGGATGTAGCTCGGCTGGAGTACTCAATGATGTTCCACAATAATCTGTTACGGAAACTAAGCGGTGGTAAGATCACGATTCATATCTCTTAGACCTGTCAATTCAATTTTACAAGATACGTGGCCTACATTTCGACAAATCGATATGTAGGTTCCCAGTGGATTCTCAAAAAATATGTTTTGATATGAGCACTTGTTATTCTTAGTATATATCTATATTTTAAAACAAGTTAGTGCAGAAGTTCGAAAACAAGTTGAATCCTCATTTTGTTATTATAGTCGAGTCAATAAAGCCGTAAAACTAGAAAGTCCTCAGAAAGAGCTCCGATTTTGATTATTTTATTTTTATTTTTGTAGGTTATTAAATACTATTCAAAATCAAAAACCTTTTGAAGCGGGGATGGAACGATTTATATTCTTAAATAAATATTTAATATATAGATTTTTTTTTCTTCAACTATATCCATTGAAAACGAAGAAAAAGAAGAGAACCATTTTTGCATATCCCCTTGGGGGGTTGCGGGCGTATGTATGTTATTACTTCTATCTCAGTAGTAGGTACACAACAATAATTCGTACTAAACCATACATAAAATTTTTCAAAAAAATATATAAATTACCTTTTGTTTTCAAAATTAACGAAAATATATATCATAAATGTCTCCTTTTTCTTTTTTTGATTCTGAATAGTATATAATAACTTACAAAATAAAAATACAATATTGATATCTGGGGACTTTCTAGTTAACGGCTTTATTGACTACTAACACACATTATATTGATAATGTAAGGGACTTATTTTTATTTTCCACCATGTCTAACAATGACGTCAAAAGCCAGATACTACAAAATGTTTTTATTGATAATATTTTTTAAATGTAAATAGTCTTCAGGCGTGACAAAGGCTCGGTACCTACTAATTAATATAATTCTGCATTTATTTTCCATACTTATCGTTTCAAAAATAGAAAAAGACGCAATTAGCATTGAACGCTATCCAAGTATATTATTACATGCATAAGTATATTCAAAGCGGTATAACTTTTGAAATTTTGGTTATTACGAAACTTGCATAAAGTTTATTTAAGTAAAAACAACGACAATATAAAAGCCTAAGAACTGTCCGGTATTTCAAATTTAAAACATCAAACCGTATGATTATAGATATATCTCATAATTATCATAATACAATTGCTTTACAAAAAGTTAAAAAAAGCACAAGCTAACATTTAGAAAATCCATAGATTTGGAATAGGGATTTTACATGCTAAAATTTGTAAATGTTTCCTGTTCATCGACCTTCCGTGCTCCGGCAGGGGCTCTGCTGCAGCAAATCATAAAGGAGGCCGTGTCGAACACCGCGCACGCGCCGAGCCCGCGCGTGATCGTGCGCACCGGCACGCCGGTGTCGGTGGCCGCGCTGCTGGCCGCCTGCGTCGCGCCCCCGCCGAGGCTGCCCGACCCCGGCGCCGCCCTACTCTTTGAGCTCCACGAAAAGCTACCTTCCAACCAAGGCAAGAAGGACCAAAAGAACTTGACTGACGGCCAGCGATTCGGTTTTAAGGTAAATTTATCGCCACGTTTAATATTAGCCTCACTAGGCATGACCGATTAGGGAAGCATGAACTAGTGGAGATTTACCATTAGTAATAGAAGTGACAATGGATTTTCAAAGTAAGCTATTTAAGAGTTCAACCCAAACCAATTTAGTCAGTATTAGAAATGAGCTTCAGGATATTTTTGTTAGAAACAACTAAAATATCCATGTTTTTATGATTGATGTTTTTTTTACTTCAGATATTTTACTGGGACGACGACTCGGCCGAACCACGCCTGATGGAAGTGCCGGGATGTAACGCGTTTTGTCCTTTAGAAACGTTCACGGAGCTCACAAAGTATATTGTTTCACATGACTACAAGAAAGACTGCACTCTGGATCCTACGACATCGTTTTGATACGAACGATTTGGGTGAAATGTGAGGTAGCATATTAGCATATAATATAATTTGAGGTGAATAAACACATAATAAACGTAATATTGTGTGATAATAACACAATTTTAGGTGACATTGAACATGCGGTTGTTTTTCTTAGAGGTGTTTGAATTCGAAATGGCATCGTTAAAACTCATTATAATAATTCGTCAATAAATGGTTTGATAACTTTCCAGTCTCGATAATATTTCACTTTACATTCCTATAATTAATTAAAGTGAGTTAATTAAATTTGGGTATTTCCTTATCTACATGGCAGGCATGCTATTTGTCACCTGTATCAATACAGATGATATTATACTTTAACTACAGCATTGAAATTAAAAGCGTACGTGTGTACCCCTCTAAGTGAAAAAACGATAGAATGGCTGTGTTATAGGAAGTGGACTATTATAATGTTAGTTAGTTAAAATAAATGATTGTGTGTTATTTACGTTTTACTTACCTCTGTAATCACACACGGCGTTAAAAGTAACAAATAAAAAGTTACATTTTCTCTACAAGCGAGGGGGCAAATTTAAGGATACGCTGCTTACATAAAGAACTAGACCGAGCTGAAAGATCTATACGTTAAATCCAAAGTGCTTTTACACGGAAGATACTCTTACTAAGTAATTCATACTATAGTTTCACTATAAAGCGAATTCGAAATCATTCATCACTCATTAGTTGTAAAAGTATTGCTAAACATTTAAATTTAATAAAACTTTTGGAACTAACTATGACTTTTGATGCTAAAAACAACATCTACAACAAAACTATTCGGGTTTGTTGTAAATGTTGAACCCAGAACAGTTTTATTTTTGGCTAAATGTGGTTAAAGGTGCCAGCTGCCCCTTTGAGTCGGCTGCTCTTATGACTCTGCTGTCCCTATGGGGATGTTATGTATGTATGTACGTATCCGCATCATTAGGCATCCAGTCAAGCAGGTCAAATTACGGGTAAAGTGACGTAGTATACACGTTCATATTATTAATTATGGACGTCAAACGAACCCATTTGCAAAGTATTTGAATTTGACGGACACGTTATCTTCTGTAATATAAAAATGAATCGCTGAATATGTTGCTAAGCGCAAATCTCGAGAACAGCTAAACCGATTTCGCTAATTCTTTTTTAGTTGTGTTTGTTATTGTCAAGTAAAGGTTCTTATGAAAGAAAAAATAGTTGCGCGGAAACTTATAAGAAATGGGTATTGAAATCCGAGAACGGGGCGTTACGAAGTGCGCCGAGTCAGCTAGTAGTCTATCATAGACATATGCAATACACATACATTTGCTGTTAAATAATATGCCTACACTTAGGCATGATGCACACTTACCTTCGTCGATCTGCAGGCCGCTCTCGTCCTTGGGGATGTTCATGGATATGGGCGCGAACTCGTCGGCGCCCCACGCCTGCGCGCCGCGCTGCTTCAGGTACTCGGCGATCAGCGCCGCTATGTGCAGCTGGCAGCACATTGCCTGTTGATAAATAAACTCTTATAAGAATATAATGTTCACGTTTAATTTTAGTGTAGAAGGTCGAGGTCGTAGCTTGATGGTTCCGACGGAATTTTTTTATTCATGTACCTATTTATTAGCTTAATATTTTAAAATTTAGTTGTCCGCATATCATTAATGAAATAAAATGAAATGATCTTTATTTACATAGGCTTACAAAAAGCACTTATAAATCGTCAGAACAAAATAAAAAATATAAACCGGTTCAAACAGCAGATTCTACCGAGAAGAAACCGGCAAGAAACTCGATAGTTACTCTTTTAAATGTCAAGTCTTAATAGCTATTATGTAGTTAATTTTTTTTTGTAAATTTAAATCTATCAGTGCAGACGAACAGCCTATTCTGCGACTGGCCATATTATATTCTTATTATTTAAATAATCTTCTACCATATAGTAGCCCTTTTAATCAAATAAGTTTTAATATATAATTTAAACTTATGCTCAGGTAGATCAGTCAGACTTTTTGGCAGTTTATTAAACATTTTGATACTTAGACCAATAAAAGAATTACCACTCCTATGAAGTCTATAACTTAGAACAGCAAGCTTGTGTTTATTCCTAGTGTTAAAAGTGTGTGTATCTAATTTTTTACAAAAATGTGTACGTTTTTGTACACATACCGTTTTTGTTCTTCATCGATTCATTCATTCGTTGTATGATACAGATCTGGACTGTATCATACAGTCCAGATCTGTATCATACAGTCCAGAATGAACTGCGAGGCTATTGTTAAAATATTGATTTCCTTAAAAATTTCTCTAAGTGAATTACGTGGCCGATAAAAATGGCTTGAATATCGGCCGCAGATCCCCACTGTTATACGTATATTGAGTAAAAATCTTGTGACCGTTCTCCGCCTTATGATCGATTTGAGACTATTTACACTTGTGAAATATTACAGATCTCAAGAAAAAAGTAATTTCTCACTAAAAATCGTTTACATTAAATCTGGTATATGGAATACTTAAATAATGAACGAATTGCAAACGCGAGGGGTTTCGTTTCAAATCCAAGCCCGAAGGCGTTTATGAGTTTTGAGGCTAACCACTGAGTCACATAAGAATAACATTATAATGTACAATTCGCCCGCTTTTGAAATAACGTTCTCTATCATAAGTGGAATATTCGATGGACACAAAATATTGTTTTAATAATTTTTCCGTTGATAATTTTTTATTTAACAATTTGGCCTAAAACGAAGAAAAAGTATAGCAACCTCGTCGTGGTCGTTATGGCGCGCGTGGTGGTCGGCGAGCGTGGCCAGCCAGGCGTGGCGCAGGCGCGGCGTGGCGCGGCACGACGCCGCCAGCGCGTGCTGCAGCTCGGCCAGGTGCACGCTGCCGGCGCCTGAACGTCATATAATCACTTCAGTTCAAACAGGTCGCGGGTTCGATTCCCAGCGGGGGCAAATGTTTCGTGTGATGAAACAGGAACATTTATACACGAGTCGTAGATGTTTATACACGTATTTAAGTCTATCCGTTCACCTAGTATCCATAGCACAAGCTTATAGGCCTATTTTGGAACTAGGGAATTAGTGTGTCAGCCTGGAGAATTTATTTGCCACTGGACATAGACTTCTCCCAAGGCCCTTCTCGACGTTTGGTCATATGTTGATGCATACATCGACTTTCCGCGACCTTTACCGGATCGTTGATAAGTCTTGGCGGGGCCTCTATTAGCGTAACGCCTTCCGACTCGCGTCTCTCATTGAAGGATCTTACGGCGGCTTATCGACTTTGTCCGTATAAAACAAAGACATACAATTAAAATAGGCATATTTAATTTAATTAGTATATACCTGCTCCCCCTGTGCCGCCGACGCCAGCTAAACGTGCTCGGGCCCCGACTACAGTACGTACCCGACGCATCAGCTCTGCTACTTCACTTGATAAACCTACAAAAAATATAAACATGTGAATGGGTAGAAGATGTTTTTTAGGAATTAGAAATTTCGTAAATAAGAGTAGGAGATCATTTTAATGAACGGTCAATTAAGGTTGCCTCAACTTACCTGTTCCTTTCATGGCCTTGTCGCCCGTCGCAAAACAGTTGATAACCGATAGGGATTCTTGGAATCGTTTGCAGTTGAGCACTGTTGAACTGTCGTCGTACAATTTCGATACGGCAATGATCACCTGCAATTTATAACTAAGGTAAAAGAGAGTTTCAAACACTGCTGAATCGATAGGGACTCGCATGAGCACACACGCATGTAGGATATCTCGTTACAGTATATGCTTATGTACTTGACTTAGCTTCTGTTTGAGCAGGTAGAGCGCCGCCGCCGCCTCGCGCCGCACAGACGTATGAGATATGTACCTGTAGGTGCACGCGCGTGAGGCTGCCGCCGGCGCCGTGCTGGAAGTTGGCGCGCATTAGCAAGTAGAGAGCCGCCGCCGCCTCGCGCCGCAGCCGTGCCGCGCGAGCCTCGCACAGACGGACCACGGCGCTCACCACTCCTGCGCATAGCGTACTGCCGCCTGTGTACCATTAAACATTATTTTATTAACTTCTTTATTGCTGTTCTCTAGGGGGTTCTTTTGTTGAATCAGAAATAGTCACTGAAATAAGCTTTTAAGTAATGCAATATTCTATTATTTACCTTCGAACAGTGTTTCAGAAAACTGGTTGATATAAGCCCGAAGCGCAGCAAAGAGATGCTTATACAATGATTCGCTTTGCGGGTAGTGCAATAGTTTCAGATACGGCTTGGCGGCGATTCCGTCGGCGGCGCCCAGGTTCTTCATAAAGAGGCACGCTCGGTCAATGATGGTGAGGCCCACTTCTGTTGCAAGGCATCCGGCAGAGAGAATCGTGTGTTCTGCTATCGCTTCCAATTCTAAATAGTAATGTTCGAAATAATTATTACCATAATTATCTGAAAAACATATATCTAAATAAATTAAAGTTATCTTTATTGTTCTAATATTTAATTTAAAACTTGTAGTTAATTACTCTATTTTGAGTATCAGTACTTTTGATGTATTTGACAGTTGCAGGAGACGTTTATTAGTCTTGCGGAGTAAACTCTAAAGTCCTGCAACAACCGACCGAGACGAATCGCTAGTTTTTAATTGTAATAATTTAACTAACCTGTTGTGACTGTGTTAGTGACTAGATTCTCCCTATTAACAGTGTTGTTCTTATTCTCGACCGCGATGGGCGGTTCCTTGGAGAAGTCCGGCGGGCTCATGCGGGCGGGCAGCGTGCGCGCCTTCAGCGGCTTCGGCTTGCCGTTGCAGTCGGGCGTGGTGGCTTTGAGTTCAGAGAGGATACGCTTCCTGCCGATGTACTGGAATTGCTCGGCGCATATCCTGATAATAAACGTGTATGATTTTGCCTATTCGGTGATTGTGGGCGTGATGACATCATAAATTATTGTTATAAAAACTGGTTTAGAGATTTTTAAGTATTTATTTTTCAGTTGTGTGATATGTGATGTACACCAAAGAGTGGCCACATGAATTTCTGTTCACCACATTAATACGGATTCAACATCATCCTCCTAGCGTTATGTCCCATGCTTAGTCGGGATTCGTTTAGACCGTAATTCAGAATTTAGCGAGTCTGGTAATTACATTGCAGGGACTGCCGATCTCACTTTGTAACCTTAAGATAGGAGAACCAGGCAATTTTATATATAAAAGTTTATCTATACAAACTAGATAGTTTAAGTAGTTTTCACTTATGTTAAATCTAAAAACGTGTGATGAGTTTCTGATTTTCGTTTGTATGTTATAATACCCCTACTACCATCATTTAAAATACTTACTCTAAAACGTTGAAGAAAGACTGCTGTTGCGCTTGCGAGTGAGTCTTCCACCACTCCACAAGCCTGTCCTCGTCCAAGTACTTCAACACAAACAGGAAACACAAAAGCACATCCCGCACCTCCTCAGCAGACATTACACCAAATCTGTCGTATACAACACAAAGTAACCCTTAATCCTTATCACATAAATAGACATTTAGCAATCTATTCTCTATGGCAGCAGATTGATAGTATACAGGTAGGGACTACAATTTCTTCCATACATAATATTCAAAGGCTGCGGAAATCGTAGCAGCGGGAAACAGGACGAGAAATGGCAACAATCACAAATAAGACTATCATACTGTTTTGCTTCACATGTATACATCAACAGCTTCCAATATCATCGTGTTGACGTCTCAGTAGCGTCGTCAAAAGCGGATTCACGGTTAGACAAGCCACAGTGGCAAAATACTTGTGGTAAGGTTCTGAACCGGTCCATACAATTACCACGACTAAAATTAGATTAGATACATATATATATATATATATATGTCCTATTCGTAAAATGTGCTTCGTCAACATTTAATTTCAATACAGATACCATTATAATAAGATAATCTTTAGTCTATCGGTTTTTAATTAGAGATTAGAGCTGCGAGTACGAGCCACAAAGTAGTTTTACCTGTTAACTTGATCGCCAATCTCGCCCAAGTCTAGCCGTCCCATATTTCTGGGGAGTGAGTCCCCGCCAGACATTGTGGAGACTGACTCAAGCGAGCTTTGAGACATATTGTTTGCGTGATCTACAAACAAAGTGCGGGTGTCATAAATTTAAACGAAGCGGAATTCAACTGAATATGTGCCATAACAGTAAACATCTTTAGGAATCTATCTTTATACATTCATCGATGATTGTAAGGGAAGCCATTTCCTCATATCGTACAGACACCATAAGATAAGTAAAAGGCTAGACAACACAAAATAAGAATGAAGTACCCACACGTTACCAGAACAAGTAGACAGAAGAATCAAAAATAAAAGCATGCAGATCGCTTCGTTTTGTGAATAAGAGAAACATTTAAACATTGACATTATTTCAGAAGATTTAAACGTACCTTTGCCGTACATCGGATTAGCCTGTATGATCGGCGGATCTTTGAAGTGGGCGGAGTTTCGGATGGGTGTGTGGTCGAAGTGAAGAGTGAGCCGGTTCCGTCGCGGCGTGCTGCTGGCCGACGTGACCTGAGCGCCCTCCTTCTGCACGTGATTTAGGATGGAAGGCGCGGTCGCATCGCCGTCTACCTTATCGTGGCCGTTTTCCACTAGCGGGCTCGCCAAGGATTTTGTTACTAGACGGTGGGCGTTCTCTGAATGAGAAAAATGAGATATTGAAACCGGCTTACATGTTTCACATCAACATAATATATTTAAAGCAAATCAACGCGGAATAGGTACAAAGTAGTAATCTAAAGCCAAATTATGCTCAAATTTTTTTGGGAGGTACTGAACAGGCATGTGTAAAGTCCTGAGCATTTAATGTCTATCGATCTGGGACCTGTCGTAAAAAAAGACCATCTGACCCAATTCCACAACTAGTAATAAATGGGAACGAGAGCTTCTAGCAGCGCACCCGGGAAATAGCATCACGCAAGTACCGGGTCATCTTTCGAGATTCGGTCCGAACATGTCCCAAATCTATGTAATATTTGAAATTTATGGAAAAAATGGTGAGGAGGTTACTGCTCCTTGGACGTCGCCTACCCCTTCCGCCATTGCAGGCGCAATAGTATGTAATGTATCGCTCACCGAGCACGATGGTGAGCCAGGGCGCGTAGAGGTGCGCGAGGCGCGCGCGGCACTGGCGCGAGCGGTAGCGGTCGTCGTGCTCGTGCTTGGTGAGCAGCGCGCGCAGCACGCCCAGCGCGCCGCGCCGCTTGCCCGGCGCCTCGCGCAGCGACTGCTCCACCTGAACACCATATTGGGTTAACTAACACCCTATAGCGTCTTTTCGTTTACATCGCTATACATTAGTCACAGTCAGCTTGCTAGCCTTTTAATTGCACGGATAGTCCTTTTATTGAACGAAATGAAGATAAAATTCAACGTCACGGCTGACTTATGACCCGCCGAAACAATGAATTGGTATTTTTCTCCGACAGCGCGGCGCGTCCCGATGTCTTGAAGATAGCAGCAAAAGCTGGTGTTCCTAAATCGTTGCGATTTATTTGGTGGTAAAACCAAAATAAGTTCCAAATTTGCAATGATTAATCTCCGACTAGTGACTAGAAAGTGAACGGTTCACTTTAGTAATTAGGCGAATTAATTAAGAAAATATTACCTGTTTTAATAGAGTCCCGGCAAGAAAATATCGCATTATAAAGTCTTCTGTTAACTTCAACTTCGCAGGATCTGTAATCAACATTTTATGTCAATACCAGAATAGATCAAAAACTTAACTATGGCGAACATTACTTAGATAAATACAACTAAACCTACCTTCATCACAGTCTTTGGCAAGCATGTTGGCGTGTAGCGGTAAGTTGAATGGCACGAAATGTTCATGGCTGCATATAGTTTGCAAGAATGTGAATTTGAAATCGAACAGCGCTTTGGGGTCGCACGGTTTGAACTTTTCCAAGTACTTCTTTATTTGTCTGAATACAAATCCGCGATCCATAAATGAGAGGCAAGACTGAAAACAAATACGATAGACTATGCAATACGGTATGATTGATAAGTATTATTCGTTTACTTACTATACAAAAATATTTTATTTTTGGCACATCATTTGATAATATGGTAGGAATTCACTTTGGATAGCTGGATATAATTTTTACTTACCTTGAAAAACAGGGCAAGATTTTTATTGAATATGTGAGTTTGCATTGGCTGTTGTAAAATATACGAAGGCTCAACAACAGTGATCAATTTGTCAATATTTTCTAATAGGTCTGCGTGAAACCTCTCATGGCGCGACATCTGGAACAAAAGAAATAGGTTCATTTATATTTTCGCATTTTCACATCGAGAGAGGTATAAGGTAAGAAATGGATATCATAGCATAATACAAGATAATATCAGCGCCACGTTGACCCTGCATTATGACAGATATTTTAGCTCTATCTTGATTTTTAAATATCTTGTATATTTAAAAATCAAGATAGAGCTAAAATGTTACATTGTTTTCTTCTAATATAAAATTTATACTAATATAGCTGACCTGTCGAACTTCGTTCCGCCTAACAGTCAATGACACATAATCGGGTTAAATAAATTGAGATGTAGGCTATCCTATCTTTCAATCTGGATCAAGCTGCACACGGTGTGCAAATTTAATAAAAATCGGTTTAGTAGCTTCGGAATCCATCGCGGATAAACAACGTGACGCGTAATTTATATATATTAAGAAGATTATAAAGCTGAAGAGTTTGTTTGTCTACTTGAACGCGCTAATCTCAGGAAGAAGATCAGGAATAATAAATCTAAAGTTACCTTAATTCGACCAGTGTTAATCAAATATTGCGCCATGCTCTTGATGATGATGTCGAAGAAAAACGACGAATACTGCATGAACTTCTGTCCTAGGAGGAAGTCTTGCTGATTCGGATCCACGAACATGTGCAGAGGTGCGGTCAGTACAGTATGCAGTTTGAATTCCACGCAATTAAACACATACTGTGGAAGAAACAACAAAATCTATTTATATCACCTTCATTGACAAAAGTACTACGCATCTGTAACTGTTTTTTTGCAGCTGAATTCTGTGACGAGTTTCTCATTTAAAAAGCGGCTGTTGATAATTTTTAAAGGACTTAATTTAAATATTACCTTGACATAGCTGTCCAGTAGGTCTTTTCGGCCGTAATCGTGTATCATGTGCACAAAGTGAACAATCAATTTGACTATTTGATAGCCCATGTCTTGATTGTAACTTTTCTCAACTGTCTGTAAAGAAAATTGCATAATATCAATCACGACTTAGTCTTTTAGTTGAACATACCAAAACCCATAGCATAGGCGCAGGTTTTAATATCATGTAGTTTTAAAAAAATCAAATTAAAACCAATCAATCAATATAGACCATATGAAAAGTTAATAAGTAACCCTACTTCGGATACAAAATTTAATTAAAACAAGCTTTGAAATAATTCTTATTTTTAAAAAGCGCTTTGCGAAAATGCAATAAAAACTTTGTGTCGATATAATTCGTTTATGCACTAACCATCAATTCAAATAGCTGATTCAGTATCGTCGGTAGGAACGCCACGAGTGAACTCAGTTTGATCGCATGCGCAGCCTTCAGTGCGTTACATACGTCATTCCACGGGGGCGGGGACGGCGAGGTGGGGGGCGAATTCGTCCTTATGAGCCTCTCAACCTGACTGAACAGGTTGTGAAGGTGGACATCACGGGTGGCCACAGTTGAATCCAGTACCAGTTGGCAGCGGAAAAGTTGTTTCTCCCCTTCAACCCAAACTACTTCTGGACCTGCATTCTGAAAATACACAATGCTTTTTTTTATAAAAAAAACACATTTTCTTAAAAAATCTGCATAATATCCCTCATAACTAGTATAATTTTATTCATCTTATTATCAGAAAATATGTTTTAGTCAATAAAGCTTACCCCTTTTCCCAGTCCTAGGGGCTGAATTTCTAAATATCCCGAAGGCAGATGAGTTGCTATTGGTAAATTCACTATTTCATCTATAAATCTGTTATTTTTCAGTAACGGCACCCAGGCATATCTGAAATATATGAAAATTATATTTCGAGATCACCTACACACTCACGTATATTATTTGATACTAGGCTTACCTGCCGAACATCTCGGCCCATATTTTATTAACAGATTATTCTGATTTTCCATCTAACTTCACAATTTATTAGACTAATGTGAATACTGCACTGACAATTACTGGCAATGTGCATGTTATTTTGCCAGTGTGTTATTTTATTTAAAAATGGGCACACTATGTACTTCGGCCGCTTTACGTTTCGTGTTTACCAACGAAAAGCATTGATTTGTTTTTGTATTTATAATTTAGTCAGCCGACGAAGGCTGGCTGAATCTAATTTGCATCAAAAAATTTTTTCTTAATTTTAAAACAAGTGCTACATACCCAATACACGTTTCGACATTAGCGTCGTTCTTCTTAGCGATGTCGCACGAGATGTGGTGGAAGGTGAACAGCAGGTGGTGCTGGGGCGTGACGGTGGCGGGCAGCCGCAGCTTGGCCTCGTCGCTCCACGCCGGGCTCGCGTTGTGGTGCAGCACCGAGCAGCGGTACTGCGTGCTCATGCCCGTGCGCCCGTACACCACCTGCCGACGGCGTAATGGCGTATGGAGTATGCGTAGTCTAACGCTAACATTGGCTAAAGTAGTGCGCGGTCGGCTTATGAACGTTCACTACCAGTAACACAGTTTTGATACTCGATATTGTACCAATGGAACAATTGTAAGACAAAAGAGACAAATTCGATTCTCACATCGCGATGCTTTAAAATATGTCGATTGTCGAAAGACAACGTTTGATAATCTCGCGTAGCGTTCGAAACAATATTTATTACATTTGTTCCAGAGAAATTGCGATGCAATATTTGTTATATTTAATTCGATCGATTTTTAACGCGCTTAAATTGTTTCGAAAACAAATTAAGCGCGCTAAAAAAAACGATCGTCATTTTTTTCATAGGTGACAGTCACGACAGTTTTTTTTACGCTGCGTATGGCTTTGTGGCCAGTACGGGCGCGCAAGGAGGTGCGTAAGCTCCGTTGGACGACTCTTTCTAAGTTGTAATGTCGCGCTATTTGGCGAGATTGGTTTAGGAAAGGAAAAATTAAATGAAATGAAATTAAATGGTATTGGGAATATGTTAAATTAAATCTATCTTATAATTATAACAAATTATGTCAACTATCGTTACGAAGTTAGGTAACAGTTCTAGTACATTTATATTTCCTACAAGGGTCGTCGTCCTACGTCGTATAAACATAGAAAACATAATGGACTTATTTCCATTTATTGTACCTATGTGTGATAAGAGTTGAAGTGCGCAAATTTCTTCACCATTTAGCAGTGCAGCAGTGCAAATGTGATAAGCTGGTTCATATCGATTCGGTTACGGTACAGTCAGCTATAATTTAGCGAATTCTAAGAGCTTACCTCAAGAGGTTTATTGTCCCCAGTGTCACTATCCCTCAGCTCGATGGAGCACGCAATGTTCCTCGCCCTCGCGAACACCTTCTGCGACTCGAAGTTTAGCGTCAGAGGGCGCACGAACAGATGATGCACGTACGCTGCGTACGGCTGCTCCGGTTCCACATTCAATGTCGCCAGCTCGAGTGTAAGCGGCGATGTAGGCGGAAGAGGGAATGGTTTCAGCGCGGCGTATGCACTTGTCATGCAATCTAGTAGAATAAAGTTCAATAATGACAAGAGTTCAAGGGCCAATTATAAATGCTAATGGGTTGGAAAGCCAGTTGTTTGTTAATGCGACAATCGGTGTTAATTTAGTATTGAATAATTTTACATCAGTTATTTGCTATAGATACCTGTTATTGAAAAACAATAGGATACACGTATATTTAAAATATTATTATTTAAAGGAGAACTCAATAAGGCTTAATATAAAATTAAGCTATCGATCTCGTGTACTCTTTAAGATAAGATGATTTTAAGGCCACGTTTGAGGCTTAAATGGCGGTCTACAAAGTGGCCAAAATCCGTGAGGTAATGGTTAATGTCTATACAATATGATGCGGAAGGGATCAATCCTGTATACTTACTTGGCACCAATTCATTACTCTGCTGAATGTTGATGCTGAGCCATCCAGGTATCACAGTCAGTTTCGCCAACTTCTCTGGCTTGCGGAAGTCCGATAGGATCTTTAACAGGTCTTCATCAGACATCTTGTTTGGTTCTTGGCGATAAATGGCGGGGAATTCAGGAGTCGTGTCTAAATCATTGCTATAAAGCCTAAAAATCAAATTTATCGACTGTAATTATTACTATCAGCATATAAGCTTAGTAATAAAAATAATAGTGAAATTGTATAAGGATAGATGAATGTTTGTTATGCATGTGTATGTATATAACTTATTTATATAAAATAAAGGAATTACTATTATTTCGAAAATAAACAATGGAAAAAAAATATTTGGCGGACACGCAAAATCATACACGCAACTAAGTAAACAATGCACCAGTAAGTATCTGGGTGTGTCATTTACTTAATTTATCGAATCATTATCAACTCCGTGTAATAACTTACCGAAACAGAGGCTTTGCAGTCCACGCAAAAGGCATTCTATATGTGCCAACGCGATTGGCGTAGGCCTGCACAGCCTTGTGCACTTTGAGGCCCAGCCGCGGGTCCTTCGTAGCTTTGAGGTAAGGCTCCAGCACTTGGCTCACATGTCCCTGGAGTATTTTGTCAATCCTCACCACTAGAAACAAATCCGGGTGGGGGTTGTTCACAGATATGACGACCTGGAACACGTTTCAAACTGCTTAATTTTCCGCTTCCGATATATTATGATAGTGGTTTTGATGATCTAATAGAAATCGGGCATTATTCGATTCAATAGGAAGAGCGGTGAAAACCAGGAAAATACTTTACAAAAAGATTTTTGTAACATAATATATTATATTGTTTGGTGACATTATCTAACTTTAATAATCGTTCTTGGTTAGTAAACCATTCATTGTTAATATTATTTTGAATTCTTGTGTTTAACCTCTAGTAATACATTAAAATGCAGTAAAACGATTATTTTTTAATGAAAACAGTTAGTACTACACTATATAATAGTAAAACGCTAAAGAATATTTGGTAAAATCTTATCTTATCTTCCATTAATAATTCATTTAATATCTTAATTTTTTTATGTGGAAATTGTTTTCGGCTAAAATCAATTTTCGGACACTAGTTTCTATATCACTTCTAAACTTATGCTGCTCTAAGTACAGATGGAAAGGAACTTTTGAAAACAAACTCATACCTGTTTCTTTGATCTGAACCAGTCTTCCGGTATTTGTTTAACGTCTAACTTAACATCGTAGCTAAAATTCTCGATTAATGACTTGGTGCACTCGGTGTCCTTGACTAGATCCTTCACAGCGGCGTGGTTCAGGTCGAAGTGGAAGTTCTCGGTGAGCTTCCGCCCGCTCCTGGCGTCGTATAACGCGAGGTGCGTGTAATAAGGCTCTACTTGGCACAGCAGCTCTTTATCGCCATCTATCGGCGCTTGTAACCTAAACTTTAAGCTTTCGCATTTGAGCAAAATTCTTTGGCCGAAGTGTTCTCTGAAAACAAAAACAAAGTTTGTTTTTCAAAAAAATCCGATGTTCAATCGATTAACCGACTTTAATAAAATAACTTTTTATTAAACATCAATTGGACGATTTTAGGCTGAGGACTCGCAGGCTCCATGGTTTTGACCTAGCTATATATATTTTCGACTAGTATTTATGTGAAAAATAAATACATAAATGTGCATATTTTATTATACATATATTCCGAATTCTCGGCTTCGCGAGATCTATAAGATGTACGTACATTCTTTTTTATTCATTGTTTACGTCATCACTTTATTATTTCATGAATGTATTGCGTTAAGTACACTGATAGTGAAGTATTATTAAATTCTTGTTATCACGCGACCAGTCCTATGAATAGTCGCCATTTTACTGCAGTTTGTTTACAGAAATACGATTACGTCACTTGTACATTTCTGTGTACCTAAATGCTGTAGTAACAGGAAACTAAAAGGTTTTCCTAGTAAAGCAAAGTACTTTAAGTAAAAATTTTACAAAACAAGATAGGTATTATGAAAAAGTAACATGTCAAGTCTAAATCAAGTATGGGTCAGGTATAAGTAGGCGAGGAGAATTGATCTATTTAGATGAGGGTGTCGGTATTGCGTTTGATAGTCACCCTTTAACAATAGCAATAGTATATCACTTTTATAACTTTTAGTGACTGGCTCGATGGCACATTTGGTAGTGACCCTGCCCCATGCGCCAAGAGTTGTGGGTTCAATCCCCACCCAAAAGAAACATTCGTAATTCGTATTCGTGTCTGGGTGGTATTATCCAATATTTAAGTATATATTTGTAATACCATTGTTGTTTCTGATATCCGTAACACAAGTGCTTAAGCTACTATCCTCGAAGTCAGATCAATGTATGTTGATTATTTGTTTGCTTGAACGCGCTAATCTAAAGCTTTTCTATTCTATTCTAATCTTAGGTACTGCTGGTCCGATTTGAAATTTCTTTCAGTGTTAGATAGACCTTTTTTCGAGGAAGGCTATTAGGCCAAGGATGGCAAACGATTGGCACGCCTGCCATGAGATGGCAAGTAAAACATAATGTTAGGCACCCATTTTTTTGAGATCGATAATAAGGTAATTAATGACGATGACAATAATATTATTGAGAATCGCTCCCTCTGGCATTTGAGGCATCATTGATATATATATTTTAGTAACTATAGCACTTCTGCTTAAAAAGGTCTGCAATCTCTACTATAGACTATTATATAACATAAACCATAAACATTTTATACCAATTAAGGTGGCAATCAAGCATACGGCCTGCCTGATGGTAAGCGGTTACCGTAGCCTATGGACGCTAGCAACACCAGAGGTATCACTCACGCATTGCCGACCTTGAAACTCATAACTAGACATCAGCCTCGGTCATAAAGGCGAAGAATTTATAACCGAATATACATATGTACATACGTACAACGCGTCAAGTGAGACTTACTTGAACGGTTCCAACTGTGGTTCGGGCGAGGGCGCCCGCTTGTACGGCATGGCGAATATGTTGGAGCGGCACTCGCCGCGCGCCGCCGCAATGGACAGGTCCGTCTCGCGCGAGTAGCGCATCAGCAGCGGGTTCATGCTGTGCTCCAGGCCCTTCAGCGTGCCATACGTGGGGGGAGGCGGTTCTGCTGTTAACGAGACGTCCGCGTCTGAAGCAATACAGATATTTCTTAAATATTTTTTTTTCTTTATACATACATACATATCGTCAGACCTGCAATGCCCAAAGGAGTAGATAGAGTCTATGGAGCAATAAACGCCTTGAAACCACATTTGTTTTTTTCTCTCTTCTGAATAGATAAGTATGCAGTATATATATAACAGGACACTGCAATCTAAACAGACACATACACATGATAGGAGCCACTGACAGCCCCCTACGCAGAGGCTGCATTATGGCGTAAGAAACACCAACTCACGTACTATTACTCTGTAGCAGCGTGAGTGACACAAGGGCACGGCTAATAGGCAACCCTCCTTCGATGGAGGCTGCACTCAAACGTCCTAAAAACCTGATTACCCCCTGGACGGAGCTAAAGTGGTTTGAATGATCACTGTAGTGGTACAGTGATCATTTACGCACAATAGCCACTTATGAGGCTAAGTGCGGAAAACACATGCCCAATTAACTAACTACATATAGTAAGTATCTGAACGGTATGGCAATTGTATATAAGTTGTAATTTGATAATGACTTCACTCAATTGTTTACATTAATTGAATGGCATGTGCTACTACTGTTAACTTTCTATTTAATTATGTACGTTTAAACGTCATACCAAATCTTATTGTACAGAAATAGATATTACAATAGCTCGCGCCAATATAAAGTAAGTGAATTTCCAACGGGTTGGCTTTACGAAGAGTAACGTACGTTACTTATATTAAACTAATTCAACTTCTGGCTGGCATTATTTATAACAACAAAGTTTCAGTTTGATACAACGATTACACGAATGATCGACTGGTTAAACTATCTAATTGATACAAGTGTAGCTAATAAATAAGACCATACCTTTGTCTAATATCTCGTCGTTTTGATTATTTTCTTGATTGTCTTGATTCTTCTTCAAGGCAGCATTAAAAGCGTTGATCCATTCGTTCGTATCTTCTTCGTTTTCCGTAGAAAATGTGTAACCTTTATTACCTGCCATTCTCAATTCGAAACAGAACTTACCCCGTTTAGGGTTCTGAAATAAACAAATTTAAATTGTAACATTACAGCTAAAATAATGATTACTATTCAATTGTTGTTTATTATATACTTTTCTGTATCGGTAGTACTAGTATCGTATATGTTTTTGCGATAGACCTAGACTGATATCATATTGATTTCTCTTTGACCGGGGTAGGACTGCCGCTTTAGAGAAAGTTAGGCGTTAAGTAGCGGCTTTCATTTGGTGACTGATACTGCGGAGACCTCGCAACGTCGATGGGGGAAACATAGGGTGCTTATAAACTTACAAAGGATTGCCAACGTTCCTTGCGTTTCAAGTGCCTATACGCTACTGGGACTGCTTGCTGCAAAGAGCAGGCTTGGTTACATGTTTGGTCGTACGTATAAATACTAACTTTAACAACATCTGAGCAGAAGTCCATGACAATAGTGAGCTTTGTATCCGTCTTCTTCTCGTCTTTATACACTTCGAGAATATAAGTGCCGTCCGCTTCCCTGACCATTGAGCAATATCGTTTCTTAAACGACTTGGAGGCAAGGTTACTGAAGATCCTGTCTGATCCGATCTCGGGGCCTTTGAGCAGGTAGCCCTCCTTGGTGCCGCAGTCCACCTTCGCGGTTTGAGCTTCATGGTCGCATTCAGCCTCAGTGTCGATGTCGTATACTTCTTCTGGCAATTTTATGGCTAAGGGTCTGTTAAAAAAAGGCACATAATATGTATCTTTACGAAGACAATTATTTATAGACAATAATAATAAAGCGGCAGAATAGTGATGCAATAATTTGTTTAATAGGTCGCATAAATTAATTATTTACATTCAAATATTACATCAACATAATGTAATTTATGGATGCCAGTTTATATATAATTCCATATTATAGTATATGTTATTTAAAACGAATAAGTCTTAGAGAATTATTTATATATAGAGAAATTATTTATATTAACTTAGAGAATTTGTCCAATCGATGAAATGTTGCAACAGACGAATCCTTGCATATTTCGCAAATTAACAGAATTAATTCACATCCTAACACAATTAGCGCGGAGGAAGTGACTCACAAATCGGATAAAATAGAACAGTGGCCAGTGGTAAGTGGCCTTGTAAGTGGTATCAGAGTTGTAAACACTGTCCGTCCATGCACTCACGGTCGCGTGAACTATGTTAATTGGCCGGCTAACGACTGCCCAACTGTTTCGTTACACATTTCACGCCTATCACGCTGCCGTCCCGCGCTGCATCTAATCTACAATGCACGGCATTGACATTTTGTTTGTTATTATACCTATTTGAATTTCATGATTTTGACAAAAATATATTTTTATATGGGTATTTATATACCTACCTCTAGGTTAGTTTGTACCTATTGATATTTATAATAATATTTTGTTAACAATAAAAAGCTTAATTAGTTTTTTAATTTGCCTATTACTTTTAAATAGTTATCGTAACCTTTGTAAATTAAAAAGATGCAGTTCTTAAATTAGCGAAATATTCATTTATCTCTATTCATTTATAAAGAAAGTTGACTACCGAAGTATTATCTAATTTTAATTGAGTTTGAGTCGTAGGTAGCACATATTATTAAAGTATATCAATTGTCTCCTGCGAAAACAGGATATCTAATCATTATCGATCTTAACTTTGTATCGTTTGATCTTATATAGGTATATAAATACTTGTGTTTCATAACTGGAAACTGAAAATCGTTGTAATGTTACAAAGTATATCTATGAACAGGAAAAACGTATCAAATGTAAATATGTACTATTATTACGCACCTTGGCAAGTTTAGATAAGAGCCGGAGTAGCTGCTGTACTTGTAGTGTATGAGGTTCCAGCTGGAGGCATAGCTGAGGAGCGCCTGCCTGGTCAGCAGGGGGCAGGACGCCGCTGTGCGCACGTCTGGCACCGCGGTCGTGACGGTGCGCCAGCGCCGGGGCAGGACCACGCTCTGGAAAGTTGTTTTTAATTTAGCACTGGAATACTGAGGCTGATATAGGATTTGCAAAGAATAAGGTGGTCGACACTACTAATCGTTGAAGCTGTTTTTATAAATTATAAATAAATATCCAACTACATCACATACATTGATCTGACTCCGGGTTAAGCACTTGTATTACGAATAGCAGAACAACAGTGGTATTACAAATATATACTTAAATATTTAATATTAACACCCAGATACAGAACAAACACAAGTATTCATCACACGAATGTTTGTCTTGGGTGGGGATCGAACCCACATTCTTGGCGCATGGGGCAGGGTCACTATCGAATGCGCTATCGAGCCAGTCAATTATCAGAACGAAATGCCATAGATTTCGTATGGCTTAAGCGCGTTGGGGTGTTACGGCGGGCAACTCAGTTGACTTTTGAAACGAAATAATTTCAAAACAATTAAAGACTGTCGTAACGAAAGTACGTTATCGTTGACGCGCCACTTGGTCTAGAGATATACCTATCCGGCAAATTTACATAATGGTACAAAAAAAACTTAATTCTTCGTATTCCAGTTATAGATTAATTTGTGTGCTACTTACAAAAGTTTCGAAGGCGTCGATTATAATGTCATATTTAATAAGCATATGCAATAATTAATTTAACTAGTACCACGGACTAGAAGAAAATTCTCAGTCCGTGATAGGTGCGTGTATATTTTTTTATTTTACAATACGTGATCTATGTGAACAATCAAACAGGATAGTCCAGGTAAAATCCTAATGAGTAATATTATGTTTATGTAATATACATATAGTAAACTTACACAGGTACATAGTGGCCGGTTACTTACTTATTTTATAGCAATTTTTTTTATGCATAGGTTTGGATTGCGTGCATGGATGGAGTAAAACTTACTCTTAGATTCAAGGATCAAATGTCAAGCATAGATATCAGTATTTTTAACATTCACCATGGCAAAATGCATAGTTGAAATTGAGATAAAGGCCGATCGGATTCCTCGTGGGCGAAGTGGCAAGCGGAAGTCAGCAAAGATTAATTTAAGAGCGTCAGACTGATTCTGCTTAGCTTATTATGCATGTTTAAAATATTTGTCCATATTTAATGAGACAGGTGCATCCACTTCCTCGTGCATAAGCCTGGTCTATGGTGATGTAACGTCATTTGCTGGCTTCATTGGTTTTATGTGCGTCACCTTCTTAGCATATTACGTTACATGACGAACTGGCGTGCTCCGTTCGTAGATGAATTCCAAGATACGCAATAATCTAGCCAATTTTATTATTGTGTCTACTATTAGATATTTTATTGTTTTGCGTTTACATAGTTACATATTACTTTCGTGAGAATGTCTACCCGGGTTTCAACGATAACAATCGATTAGCGTAAACGTTAGAAACCAGTAGGTAGGTATCATATATTTTTATTTAGCATGATCGGCGGCCATTTAAATATTATTAGCTAAAAGCTAAATAATTTTGACGTTATAAGGTAAAAATGAAACGGGCAAATAAAGATTTCTCCTATTAATTTTTCCTGTCGCGGCTTCATGTTATTTACAGATTTACGCTGGCATAGAGAAGCGACAGCCAACATAACATTACGAAATGTCTTGAACCAACAGGTTCAGTAACATTTAGAAGAACATGTTACAAATCTTTAGTCTCGTGAGTAGACTATTCAGGATCACTATATCTATGAGTTTTACTTACAGACACATCATCAGTTGGATAAAGTAGGATATCTCTGAGAGGATCATTCAGCAACAAAGTTTTATTTTCTTGGATGTATCTCTCGAAGTCCAATGCCGTGCATTTGTTAACTATTATATTCTGAAACAAAATTAGACGGAATTTTAAAATTCATAAAAAACATTACATACGATCGTTTTTTCTTAATATACAGAAATAGCAATTTTATTTGGATAACAGAAATTTTAATATTATGTCCTTATTATTTACAACACATTAATCAATTAAGTTCATTCAATTTAGAAAACTGAACAATAAACATATAAAATATATTCTTAATTGAAATGGACATCAAAATTGGTGTATATTATTATCACACAACTACAAAGTAAAAGTTGTTTTTCCTTAACACCCCCAAGACTTTAGACAAATAATAATATAAGCATTGATTATTTAAATAAAATTTATGGTCAAATATTGAAATAAGTAAGAGTTTTAGCCTGACTCTAGAAAGGCTGGTTAGTTCATTGCTCTTTCAACACTGCTTACAATATTCTGCAGGCTGTGTTATGTAAATATCAATGTGCTAGCCAGACATGCTAATGCATTATAATATATAATGTTACAGATATGTTAATATAAACATTCAAGCTTCATATCTGGACATTAAAAATAGTCACATATAATGTATTATAGATTGGTTTTATTTGATGATGCATAAATGAATATATTATATCAAACCTACCTAGCTTACTATATGTATATACATAATTTGGAAACATTCAGAAAAAAGGACACATGAGATTATTAAGTATCTCAATTGAGTATCTCAATAATCTATACAAGTGGTAGATTCATGTAGTTTTAAGGATCAACTATGTAAATGTGCTTAAAAGTGCTTTCGTGAAGCTTACATAAATAAAGACCTTTTGAATTTGAATTTGACTCTATATGTCTTATTTTGTAATACAATGAATTCAAAATATTTTTTTTTGCTTAAAAAAATTTGGTAGTTGGAATATAAAAATAATATACCTATTTACTAATGATTATGTAATGATAGGCAAAGCAAACAACAAAGCCATAGATCAAAGAAATGCTGTTATTAAAATCTGTCACCCTGTCAACGGCAGCCATGACAAAAGCCCTGGAGGTTTAAGATATAAGTTCAGTATAAAAAACCTGAAAGAGAAAGTTGAAGTCAGGCCAGGAGAAATATTTTATATTTTAGTCTATAAAAGTATTAAATAATTAGGACACATAATGTAGATACACATACAATCTCCTCAATTGCTGCTGGGAAACATAATTTCTATCTTTAAAGGTAGACAATTTAATAGATAATTCCTTTTATTAACTATTCCTAGCATTATGTCCATGTTTAGACAGACCATGATCATGATTCAGGATATAGCAAGTCTGGTAATTACATTGATGCAACTACCGATCTGACCTTCATAACCCTAAGGTAGGACAACCAGACAATTTTTGGATCATGGTTACAAATCCAAAGTTGCTTAATAATTTGCAGGTTTCATCACAATGTTTTCCCTCACCTCCAAGGTAGTTTGAAAAATTCCAAGGTACATGCTTGGTTTGAACCCACACCCCTCGGTTATGAGGCACATGTCCTTACCATTGAGCTACCACCTTTTTATTGTTAACTGTTATTGTTATCAATTAATAATTCAGCTATTTGAACCTTTTAGCGGTAAAAGCAGGAAACACATAACACATGGGACTTTCCCTTTGAAATTAGTATTGAGATGGTTGCTTACTATAAATAGGTATAATATGAGTAGATGTTTTTCTAATGAAAACTGGACATGACTAACATTATAACACCAAACAATCATTTAACTGATAATATTTTATATTGTAATACTACTTACATATGAATAAACATAAATGTAACAATATTAATTATTAAAAAAAAAACATTTTTCACATATTGTAATACAATACTGTATTATGTAATATTTTTGTGGTTCTTGGTTGCGCTACAAATCAATAGGCATTTTGATTAAAAAAAGTACCTAATATCTGAAAATATATTTTTTTACATCTTTTTTTATTAGATTTTACACAGAGTATTTATGTTGTTTAGATAATTATAAAGATTTAAAAAAGTCTACAGACATATTAGTACTTTTACTCTATAAAATTCTTATTGGATCTGTATATATAAAAAGGTTACCCTCTGACCATATTTATACATGGCTCTAACACAGTATAGGTAGTTATATAGTAGTTATTCATATTTCTAACATGTTTTCATGCCTTGACCTTTAGTTTAAGGTTGACTGTTTATCACCTAGACTTGTCAAATAATATGGCATATTATTTCTATTATTGAATATACTTAAATATAAGTAGGTAGGTAGGGTTTCTAGTTGAATATTCTAGTTTATTGAATAATTGACAGCAAGATGTTTATTGCTAATTATTATACTAAATAACGTATGTTCCCTTAAATTAAAATATATACTTACTTACTACAGAGATGAATACAGGTTTTATAAATGTAATAATAGATTACGCATTTTTCATAAGAAATGTATAAACAGGATACGTTTGGAATTAAGCTATAACTGTAAAAGTGCAAAACACTACGAAATCGGGAAACTAGGTAATAGACTGTAAAGCAGGTTTAAATAAAAAAAACTAATGACGATACTTTACAGTTATGTATAACCTAGGAAGCCAAGCAATAAGGTTATATTAGTATTTATGGCAAAGTAAATAGATTAACCAAATCACAACGTTTAAAAATGAGCTTCTAATATTAGTACATTTACCTCATATTCTGCGCCACTTTTCTTGGTTTTAGAATTAACTGGAGGCATGTTGATCAAGTAATCATCAGTGCGCAATTAAATCAATGAATATTGTTCACCACATGTTTTATTACTGTTTACATTTCAATAAACATTATATTATATGGTACACAACAAAATCGCCGAAAATCTCGCGATCCAAACGAACGAAAACTGAATGAACGAAATGACAAGAATGACAGCAAGCGCAAAGCTATCTGACAGTGACGTATCGACTGACCGTATTTGCCATTAATACTTTTTATTTAGTTTTGGCAAAAGAATAATAGATTAAAATAAGTACTTGAGTAGTTATTTATTTATTTATTTTATTTTGAATTCTGATTGAAATTAAAATTTGTTTAAACTATGATAATTAATTCTGGTATTATCACGTGTGCAGATATGTCTGAAGCGCGAATTTTAATATTCGGAATCAATCCAATAAGGACGTTTTTTTCTGTATGTGTCTTATGGGACACTTGATTTCATTAGCATTCTATCCCCTTGTCTGTCGAGAGATGATGTGTCAACTTTCCGATTCTCTCATTATGCAATTCATACGACATTTTTGCTAAATTTTAATCAAGTAGTGTTAAATTTAAGAAGAAAATTCAAAATATCGTGTTTATAATTAAACATGATTAATTAATTGAGATTATTAATTATTTTTTCAATGATGTTAGCATCATCATCTTCTTAGCGTTATGTCCCGTGTATAGACGGGGTCCGCTTAGACCATGATCCAGGATTTAGCGAGTCCGGTAATTACATTGAAGCGAATGCCGATCTGACCTTCGTTACCCTAAGGTAGAGGAACCAGGCAATTTTTGGATCATGGTTACAAATCCAAAGTTGTTTGAATTTGCAGGTTTCATCATGATGTTTCCCTTCACCGTCGAGCTAGTGGTATAAATACGTACATAGACTTGAAAAATCCAGAGGTACGTGCCCGGGTTTGAACCCGCACTCCTCGGTTAAGAGGCGCGTGATTTACATAGTGTGCAAATATTGATGTCAATCCATATGTTATGTACCTACTGCTTAGTTTAGGGTATCCGCCTTTTTCTTGAGCAAGAAGCAGACCTTTGACTTTATACACAGAACAGAAAAAAACTATAAAGATAGAAGTCGCATGTCACAAAATATTATGAGAACCGATGAAGCCAAACTCCCAAATACGCCTTTATCTACATAACTACTAGGAACTTACACTACAGATAAGCAATAAGCAGGATTTATTTCACTAGTTCTACAACAGAAAACATACATTTATTCTTTTGAAAAATGGTTTATTTTACTACGCATAGTCTTGCGTTACAACGCAGGATTGTGGCTTTACTAAATAAATTTGATCCGGCATGTCTGGTCAGTCACATACATTTTAGATTTCATATAGACTTTACAATGACAGATGTCGCTACAGGCATCATTTAGACTAATTGAGAGATAAAACCGAATAAAAACGTTATTATATCACTTTTAAAAAATGTTTTTTTCATAAAATAAGTTATTTACGTCATTTCTTAGATAATTTATTAAACTTAGATGAAAAACATGAATATAAAATATTTTCTTCAGACGCAATCCAAAATAATCTGTGTTTTAAAGCCATGAATTTTACACAGATGGCGTATCATTACTAAGAAACAACTAACCTGTGCTTATAGCGCCATCTTGTATTATTCCTGACAAACAGACTAAACTTTGTTGTAGTTCCAATCACTCATCACTGTCGCTGTTCTTGCGCAAGTTATAGCAATAACTTTTCAAGTATGGGCAGTGACCCTCTGTTGTATAATCCCCGCAGATTGCTAATGCGCCTGGTGACGTAATCGTGACGTATCGAACAATAAGAATCGTTCGCAAAACTGACCAGCTAGTATTGCGGGTGACGTCACGTGGGTGTTAATTAGACAAGGTTCCAGCGCATTAGCAATCTGCGGGGATTATACGTAGTATATTATTATTACTCTGTGTTAATAGCTTAATACGTATTGTACTCTGTGCGAAAGAGACATCTATATTTATTTTCAAATATGAGGCTCTTGTTTAAAAAAGCATATTCAAATGCTCGTTTTGACGCCGAACCGCTTTCAAATGCCTAATTAGTTGCAGGCAATATCAACAGATGGCTTGACTAGCGTACATATGTTTATTTGCTAAGGCTGCCGGTCATAAAATGTACTCTCCTCTAATTAGTAATTGGCTTCTCGCGCGGCGTTGCTCGCGTGGTACATCTATGAAACATAACTTGTGTTATTTTAATGCATAAGCTATACTAGTACAAAGTTTCATTAAAACCCATGCAGTATACCTACTTTTTGCGTGAAAGAGTAACAAACATCCACACATCCATCTATCCATCCATACAAACTTTCGCATTTAAAATGTTGGTAAGATTAACTTTGATGTCCGATGTATACAGTTATATATTTTTTTATAAATATATGATTAACTACTTACCTATATTAATGACAAACACACCTGGGCTGTGGAGGTCGCCTCATGACATGGCACCTGCCACTCAAGCGATGAAGATCACCTGGTATTAATGGGTTAAATAGCGGCTGTTCACCTTCTTCGGTAGGAGCAAGTTTCGCCTAGCCCCCTTTTTAAAATCTATTTAGAAAAAGGTAGCCTGGCTAAGTTAATCATCTGTCTGCGGAGCAGTGCTTGTCTGATACGGTAATTATTTCATCAATAGAGCATTCATTAAATTATCCATTACTAGCTTTGCCCGCGGTTTCACCCGCGTTTATTATAGCCTTCCTCGATTAATGGGCTAATGATTTTATTAAATCGGCCCAGTAGTTCCTGAGATTAGCGCGTTCAAGCCAACTAACTCTTCAGGTTTATAATATTATTAGTATAGATTTCCTTGCTCTACTTATAGCTCTGTGGAGCACTATTAAATTTTTTTTTAAATTTTTTATGAAGAAATATTTCTGACATCGTCATAATTGCCCTGATAGCCAGCTGCTGCAAGGCAATAAACTTAGGAGACTAGATTATATCACTTCCTATAATGACTAAGTAGTTGTTGTAAGTATAGTTTTCATAGGCTTGAAAATAAATTATTGTCTAAAGAAGGTATAAGTTAAAGGGTGGCAGGGTGGTGTGTGGGACTTCCGGGGGACCTTGAGTAGGGGTCCTCTGCTCCGGCTAAGATGGTAGTGGCCGGGGTATACCCACTAAAACACGGCGGTACCCCTCATCGCCGTATCGGAGAGGCTATGGCATAGCCTTTACAGCTACGGCACCTCCGGCGACCGGCCCGCCCTAATCTGCAGGCACCACTTGCGCCCTCCCGACAGGAGGGGCGACGGGAGTAGTACCGTACCGTACTATTCCCATCCGACGGCGACGGACACACGGGCAAGGCGGGTGGGGGCGTCCCGCGCTCGGCTGGTCTCCGTCAAGAGGGGCGAGGAGATTAATGGCTTGCCTTGCTCGACCCCTGCTACGCCTGCGGAGCGAAGAGATCGTTCTCCCGCTCACGCTCCGGCCTCCTTCTGCGAGATGACATCCTCGCACGACGATTGCCGTCCAGGCGCCCTCGCTCCGGAGCATGATCTCCACCATGCTCGGGAGCGAGAGGTTTGGTCCAACCACAGCGCAGAGTTGTGCGCGCTGGGTGGACCACGACGATCCAATGGCATACCTTGACACGCTGTTTGTACCTTTGACTGGCCCGATGGTCGAGTGGTCAGAGACCCTGGCCACGAAACCGAGGGTCGCGGGTTCGAATCCCGCTAGGAGAAAATGTTTCGTGTGATGAACATGGGCATTTGTACTCGAGTCATAGATGTTTATAAACGTATTTAAGTATCTATCCGTTCACCTAGTATCCATAGCACATGCATAAGCTTAGTTTGGGACTAGGGAATTGGTGTGTCACTCTTGAGAATTTATTATTATTATTATTTTATCATCCTCATGCATAAGAATATATGGTTTAGAATTTAACCAAGAGTATAGATCAAAAATAGAGTTGTTATAATTACGTGACTTAATACTTCTCAATCTCATAAAAAAATAGACGGTTTGAAATTAGTTTAAATATATCCAACAATTTTCAAATGTATGTCACTGTTATCTTTATTAATTTACAGTTTAAACTATTTTTAATCGTTCAGATATACATTTTAGACTGAGCTTAAATTTTAATGTGTTACAACTGTAAGTAGGTAATATATTTTTTAACAATGCTGTCTAGATTTTTCGGTCCCACCGCAGATGCTGTAGCGATCAAAATCTGACGGAGATACCTAATGTCATTCTACCCTGGTGGTTCTACTGCTGGTTCTATTCAAAGGTTCCTGGGATGCCTAGGAATGGGTCGTGGTGATTTCTGAAGCGTTCTAAGCACCAAAGAATATAAGATGTTTTGGTCATAGGTTTGGTAAGTAAATCATAAAAAGCTTTGTTTATTCCACTGATTTATTTATTTCATAATCTATTTAATAATAACTTAATTGCTGTAAAGTTTACAAATTTTATTTACAGTTGGTTCTTCGTAAAATGTACGTACGAGTAACCTAATTATTTATTTAGTTTTAAACAATTGAAACATTATCGAGTTTTTGCATATTATTATAATATAAAGATCCTAAAGCCAGTAAGTACAAACTTACATACATAGTAGGGATGACAATTTATATTTAACTAACTTCTGCCCGCGGTTATGTTCACATGAAACATAGACGAAACATAGCTTTAGTATTATTCTAATGTATAAGCTATACTATTGTAAAGTTTTATTTAAATCCATGTAGTACTTTTTGCGTGAAAGAGTAACCACACAAGCTTTCGCGTTTATAATATTAGTAAGATTTTGAAATACCATTTCTGAAAAAGAGTGTCATAGTTCGCTGTAAAACATTATTGATTTTGAATTATATCGAGTCTATGATTTACAAAAACTGCTTAATACTTAGTCAGTTGACTATAGGGACTATTGACGTCATATGTTGACAAGCCCATATAACATCTATGAAGTGATTGCGTTTTGCTTTTTTAAAAAATATCTCAATTGACTTGCCAGTTAACATCCGTGACGTCTCACTAAGGTATTTGATTGACAGTTTTTACATTAGATGACCTATTTGCTTGTTGCGTCACATTTTTGTATGATATAAAAACATCGAATTAATATCTACTGTTCGTAATTAAACTTAACTTTCTATCGTTCGACTCGTTTTCGTCATTGATTAATTGACTATATTGAATTTTTATATATTTGATGTTTATTGTAACTATCATAAAACGCCCTTTTTGAATCTGCCTACCCCTTCTTTATTGTAAATAGGTATGACCTATTATTCCTCAAGAAAATAATTTGTTCTCGTACCTATTATGAGAACAAATTATTTCTTTTAGGCTCAGCGCACACAATAAGTCTTCTGTAGTATCTTCCTGCTAAGGGATCTTTACGTACATATGTTCCTAATATTTCAAATAAAACAATACTTACTTACATTTTAAGAATAAGCTGGACCTAAAGTTTTATACAAAATAATTCGATGTGAAAATAAATAAATACTTAAAGGTTTATTTGGTCATAGGGTATACACATGCAATATCTGTATATCTATAATTATAAAGTTATTTAAATATAGGTATGTGATGGTATAATTAACTAATTTGTTCAGTCGCATTATGAAAGTTCTTAAACAACAGTTAAAGATTGTTAAGTATGTTGTACAATATCAATTAAATTAGGTACTTCTAAATTAAACATCTATAGGTAGGTACATAATAATTTTTGGTATATGGCACACAATAAACAAATTATTTACACTAATTGCAACAAATGTACACAAGGGTCCGAGGCTGATTGGGCTGAAACCATAAAGCTAGGCCCGGTAATTAAGTTAACTAACTAGATAGAAAATATCACACTTAGGTAATGAGTATTATCACCTTCAATAAGTAAAACCATACATTCCATGTACTACTGCAAAGTCGGTGTTGAATGATGCTCCATCGTGTTTAGCACTCAATTCCCTTGACACCTTTTGGACTGGAATGTGAAGGCGGCGGCTGCTAAGGCGAGGAGCGAGGCACGTACTGCGACGACGCCGGCTGCACTCGTCAAGTATATTCTTCTTCCTCTTCCTCTTCACTAAAGTCTGACTCTGTGTCATGTTCGGGCTCGGGCAAGGGGCGAATGTAGTCTACAGTCGGTTGCTGGTTAGGAATTAAATACCCTGCAGAGTCCTGTAACGGTGGAGGCGGACACGGCAAGCGTATTTGTGTCGGCGCACCGCCCGTCGCAGCTGCCACCTCCAATTTTCTACAAATCTCATCAAAACCTATCCGGTCACGAGGATCGGTTTTCCAACAAGCGCGCATGAGTTCGCATGCGAAACGAGGACAGTCTTCTGGTGGCACTAGAACAATACCTTGAAGAATCCGTTTCGTTGCGCCATCATTATTGTGACCGTAGAACGGCTGTTTGCCACGACTGTAGATTTCCCACAGTACGACGCCATACGACCATACATCTGACTCGTGGGTGAAACGAGCGTATACAATACTTTCAGGTGACATCCATCGGACGGGCATAGGACGCTCGCCGCCCATTTTGTAGTAGTCACAAGTGTAAACGTCTCGGGACATACCAAAGTCGGCAATTTTCACCGTTAAGTTATCACCCACCAAACAGTTTCGCGCGGCTAAGTCTCTATGCACAAAGTGTCGTGACGCTAGGTACTGCATTCCGCGAGCAACTTGCAGAGCTACGTGCAGTAGCGCTGGTTCGTCCAGGTTAGGTCCTGGTCGACCTCCTCCTTTAGAACCTCTCAGCACTCCTGCTAAATCACCCCATTTCATATACTCGAAGACCATCCACGGGCTGGCGCCTATATCCTCTGGAGAAATAATAAGGGAAGTTATAATTTTATTGTAAAATTTAAGTATTTTTAAGTAACAAAATTCAATGAAGTAAAAGTATAGATACCTCTATGTACCACTCCGATTAGCGTAAGAATGTTGGGATGTCGGAATGCTGACATTATTGAGACCTCTCTCACAAAGTCTTCTTCAGCGCTGCGTCCAACGCTCTCCTTTAGTACCTTGATGGCCACGATGTGTTCACCACTACTGGATCTTAACAGACCTGAAATAACATTGTATCGCCTAAGCTAGAGGTTTATCACATATACCTAACTAGGATTTGTTTTTATCTCATTTGCTTCTTCAGACATCTACAAGACATACATTTTGTGTTTCAGCCCTAAACTGACTCTTTTGGTCAGATTTAAGTTAAAATAAATAAATAAATATCCGACTACATCACATACATTGATCTGACTCCGAGGTAAGTAGCTTAAGCACTTGTGTTACGGATATCAGAAACAACAGTGGTATTACAAATATATACTTAAATATTGGATATTAATACCCAGACACAGAACAAACACAAGTATTCATCATACGAATGTTTGTCCTGGGTGGGAATCGAACCCACAACTCTTGGCGCATGGGGCAGGGTCACTACCGAATGCGCCATCGAGCCAGTCGATTAAAAATTAAATTCATATAAAGGTGGAGCTTCAAGTGTTGGGCGTTCTAGAACTAACTTGGGGTCCTTAGGAATCGGAAAAAGCATATGGGCAACGTACCTTTATGAACTTTGCCGAAGCATCCTTCTCCGACTTCCTCTAAGAAGGTGAGAGCATTCTGGTCTATGTGCGGCACTTGTTCGCCGCCGTCCTCGCTAACGGGCCCCGCGGTGCCTATGCCTGCGCCTGCGCCGGCGTGTCCCGCGCCGTATACACCGTACTGAGGGTTCGTTATATACCGTTCAGCAAGCAGAGGTTCCCCAGGGCGACGCTATAACAGGATAGGTGGACCAAAACATTACACAGCGGGTTGTTTTTCTACGATTTGGAAGAGTAACAGACCCATAACAAGCTTTGTTCTGTCGTTACAGAACATAGAGTAGACACAGCATTATATGGAAAGTCCCAAAGGAAATTTTAAAGTAAAAATATGAAAAATAATCTTAGGAATTGTTTTCCTGTTATTCCGGTCTGTTACTCTGTGTTTTAAATAAGCATGCAGGAATTCAAATAGTGTTATTTATATATTATTTCAAGAAAGATGTTAAATAGCAAAACATCGCACAGTGGGACAGAATTTCAAATAAATAAGAAGTATCTTAATCATGCTTTAATCCATAACCATGCAACTTATATACATATTAATAAATTACAATTCAATGGATGCTCTCTCTACCTAAGTACTTTGTGAAAATAATAAATCTTACGGGGTTTTATTTTCTCTCTTACAACTTAATTATTAATACGATCAGACTTACTTTTCTTAATAACATTATGGATTAGTAATCTGTACCTACTTTTTATGTACTTGTATGAAGAATGTAATGATTTTCGCAACCAATGTTATTTTTTGTAGGTGCGAATTCTCTAAATGTGTTAAATGTCTAATCTATCATTCCATGTTTGTGCATGCCTTTTGCTGTTTATAGAAATGAAAACGATGTGTAAAATGGTAAACGACAAGTCTACCACGACTAGGGCAAAATAAAATAAATCATTGCTTTATAAGCTTTAATTTATTTAAACACCAATAAAACATAACAACTTTTCACAACCAAAATATTGAGCAATATGAGACCCACAGTGCATCATAATATGTGAAATAGTAGAAGAACAGAGGTAAGTAAGTAGTATCTATAACATCGATCAGGCTTGGTTAAGTGTTTTATTTTCAATTGGTGGCTGGCCTACCGGTTGCGCTTTGCCGTCGACTCTTCCGATCCTCCTTCTGACGTAGAAGAGGATGACGACGATTAAAACGAGCAGCAACAATGCGCCGACGATGCCAGTAGCCAGGAGGATCTCAGCGCCATTTACTCCGGCGACAGGGGCCTTGTTTCCATTGGCTTTGGTCGAACCCACATCAAGAGATTGTGTAGCCTGGAAGAACGAAAATAATATCACGACTTACCCTCTCTCACTCCTACAAGAATGCGGTAAAGGGGTTAAGAGGAAAAACAACAATAAATACTGAAATATGATCACCCGGATGTCTAACGGACCACTTCCTTACCGTCTAATAATGACCGCACGACTCTTTATAAAAGCTATGTTTACATCTGTAGGAACAATCAATTAGCTCAAGCAAGAAAAACCTTAATAAGACAGCCCGGGGTTACTTGTCGGTGAAAGCAGACATTTTAGGATGCCCTTAATTTATTTGAAAGGCCAACTTTAATACAGAACATACAGAAGTCCTTCAAGGTAAACATAGTGAAATGGCGTTAATGTGTTAAACATCATGTAAAACATTGTAGCCACTCTACCTTCATATTACTTATACTGATATACAACGATAAAAGCCGGAATAAGTATACAACGTAGGTAGTCTTTTAATTTGGATGACAACAATGTTATCGCGACCGGCGTAACATGAATATTTATCAGTTCATGGAAAAATTCTGATTTAGTTTTCCATCCCGTGCGTAGGCTCTATAATCGATTGATGACACAGCAAAAATCAATGGAAGTAAAAGGATAAGTAAGACATGTTTAGTTATAAATAAATTCTATATATCATAAAGATTATTCTCTATTTATATTTATGTATCGTGTATATTTTCAGAGTGTGATAAGTGCTATACATATATGGGCGTGGTCCAGGGGGGGCAAAACAATATTATTGATAGGTTTTTATATAATAAATAGACTAGAAGGTCAGATCGGCAGTCGCTTCAATGTAATTACCAGATTCGCTAAATCCTGGACCATGGTCTAAGCCACGTCTAAGCGGACCCCGTCTAAGCAAGGGACATAACGCTAAAAAGAACGAAAGTTTAGTTTATCTTGTGTAGTTTCTAATGTCTTTTTAAATGTTCATTGACAATCCCTGATAGCAATAGATCATAGATACCAGACAAAACAAAGGTAAAGAAAATGTTTAACGATTTGAAATTCGACTTTTATTTGTAATTAATCTTGTCAAATGTTAAATACTTCGCCAATTATGCTTTAACTTTCTAAGGGATTATTTATCTTTGAATGCATCATCGATCTTCAGCCTTGATTCCCCGCGAGTCATAAGATATGGCGCAAACAGTTCATAAATTGTAGCCTTTCCGACTTGAGATAATGTCATTGCGGATGAGAGGGACTATTACCACTAGTAAGTACTTAGATAAAGTGATAAAAAGTGTATCTAATGAAGACGGATGGTTGTAGCACGTACAAGGTTCCTTCACCTTAATATAAAAGGTGGATTAAAAAAAGATTGCGAATATAAATATAGCTTGCGTTTCTTTTTATGACTTGTCAGCATAGAATTTAGAAATAAGTAATGGCAGTATGGTTGCGATATGCACAACAACTTGCAGCAAAAAGTTGAAGAATAATGTCTATATCTTGTTGCTACATGTTGATCCACTAAAAGTAATTACGGAGTCAGACGGAGTGGATGGACTATTTGGAAAGGGGTTTTATGGAGGGCCGACATCATGGGCGTACCCAGTATTTTTAAGGGCTGGGGAAAAAGTAAATAAACTAAGTAAGTAGCCAATATTTCTCTGTGCACGGGCGCTCGCAAATTCCCGCTCTAGTCGATGCGTTGTAGTTGTTTTGAGCGTTAATTTTTAAAGTGCCAGTAGTTACATGAATATAATTAATAACTGACACACCAATTCCCTAGTTCCAAACTCAGCATATAAGCTTGTACTATCTATACTCGGTAACAGATAGACATAGTTAGATACAGAGTCAGATCAATGTATGTGATGTCGTCGGATATTTATTAATTTTACCAAGCGGGATTCGAGCCCGCGATCCTTGGTTTCGCCGCCAAGGTCTTTTAGCAGGGTGGAACAGCTGTCCCACCTTACCCCTCTTGGGTACGCCCATGGCCGATATGATAGGCTCACCCTCACATAAGATACTGCTGGCAGCGCCGATCTGCTCTCCGCTGAAGTATTGGACGTTGTCGGTGGGATGATGTTATGGATAGGCATTGGCGTCACAGGTACTGAAAAAAGAGAGTAAAATATAAAGAACGTATCAATAAAGTAATCCTCTTGTAACGTTTCCACATCCAACGTAAAAAGGACAATAAATTGCAAATAAGACAGATTATTTGTGTTGATTGTGTTCTAGGTATTCCGGTTTCCACCCATATGTAATATGTTAACTTTGGAACCATATCCTATGCAGGTGATGAAATTTTTCAGTTATGACAACACATAAATTAATTAAGATCGTGCCATATGGCGTTCGGTTCTCTCTGCCTACCCCGCTAGGGAAGTGGCGTTAAGTTTAGTTAGTTAGTTAGTTATAAATTAATTAATTCGAAATATTGGAAACGTTGTCAGGAAGAGAAAATTAACAAAATCTGATAGTAGGTTAATTTGGGCAGGACAATGGATGTCGCAGAGAGAGCTAGCTAGTTATATAAAACTTAGTACCTACTTGTTTCCTAAAAATCATCACAGCTTAGGCTGGTTGTAGATTTGAAGTAAAGCTGTATTGGGAGCCATAACGGGTTACGTTTAAATGAATATTTAGGCTTGAATTACCGTTTTATGGTTTTGGGTGGAATTTGTATCCTGTAGATACATAAACCCCGCTAGGGAAGTGGCGTGAAGTTTAGTCAGTTAGTTAGTTAGATACTATATAGTTATATCTGATCTAAAAGGAGTTGTTAAAAATGTTATGTTACCTGTGCTTCTCGGACATTTTAAGTCATGTGTGGGCGGCAGGCCGTTGGAGGTACACACGCAGTAATGTTCCGTGTTGTTGTTTAGGGGCAGGCAGCCCACCTCCTCAGCTCCTCCGAGGCAAGACTGAGGCATACAACCTCCTTTGTATACTTGCCCTGGACAAAATAAGTAAGTAAGCATTTGTGTTATTTCTTAACTACGTCCATATTTATTATTGATATTTGTATATTGTCTATGTCTATGAAATATTGAGGCTATATTTATTGTAAAGAATCAAATGTTATATTGTAAGCCTAAAATATAGAAAGAAAACTTAACATGATATTGCTTGAATATACCATGTGTTACCCATTGTAATAACAATTCTATGCCAGAGTGGTAAAATCATATAGTTTTATCTGTATTTGACGATTTTTAAGTGCTTCTTTGAAATCGTATACCTACTTTTATCTTAATATATATAAATTACGCGTCACGTTGTTTGTCTGCGATGAACTCCGTAACTACTAAACCGATTTTAATCAAATTTGCACACCATGTGTAAACCAACCTTTAGTTTGCCCACGGTTGATCCAACTTAAAGATAGAATAGCACATCTCAATTTATTTAACCTGATTATGTGTCATTGACTGTTAGGCGGAACAAAGTTCGCCGGGTCAGCTACTAATAAGTATATAAAGTTGAAGAGTTTGTTTGTTTGCTTGGCTTGAACGCGCTAATCTCAGAAACTACTGGTCCGAATTGAAAAAATATTTTTGTGTTGTATAGTTAATTTATCGAGGAAGGCTCTAAGTAGATAATTTATTATTAAACGCGGGAAAACCCGTGGGCACAGCTAGTAAAGAATATGTTGCTTTTGACTCGGACTTTAATTGAGTTAATTCTTAATGTAATAAATAATTATACGATAAATCACGTCGTCACGTCCATCGCGTCAAGCGTTGTTAGACGTCCAGATAAAGCCGGACACATTTTCCCGATCCTCAAATAGATTAATAGGATACTGGCCTAAAGCCCCCACGAGATTAATGAACTTCCACTTTTACTAGATACATAATAGCCGTGGCAGAATTTATTTACCTACATACCTACCTTTACGTACCTTTCTAAACTAAATTAGTAAGTACATACTTGTACATTTTTTAATCTCCGCTTAATAATAAAAAATAATATAGTAGAGTTATTCGATTTTCCAATATCGACGGGATTTTTTATGAAGACACATATTAGTACATATATCATTTTTAAAAGACTTCGGATTCCATGAAATGATAGGCAATCTATAATAATTTATTATTACTGTTGCGTAAATATGAGGTAGGTATATGTTATTGATGGACATTTAATATACTACTTTAGGCCAAGATTGTTATGCGTATTTCTAAAGGCTCTGCTGAAATAAATTAAAGAAAACACAGGTATAGTATTTGAATAGGATAAAAATAACGTTGTTAATGTAATATTCCTGTTTTTAATTTCTCGGCTTGTATTTGTCCGTGAAAGCACGACAATAATTAAAAGCATACAAAGTAGGTAGCTATTTAATAAAACGATTTTCCAGAGATGTCCTTATAAGATTACTTATTGTACTTGTAATAGGACGATGTTTGGAGAGAAATTTAATTATCTCTGTAAGAAGCATCTTCAGGTTCATGTTTTAGTATCAATCATTCAAATTAAAACCAAATTGTCTTATAAGGAGCCAATTTAAACCGATAGGTAGGTAGGTACTACGGTTTGAATTTCGCTATTAAATTGTCTCTATTTCTTAATATTATAGATAGTGTTAATATATGTGTTACCATTTTATTTGTTTTCTCTTAAGACATACACGTTTTCACTTGCTGTACTTATACAAAGCGTCGGTAGATATTTGTTATACTTACATGGTTTTATTTAATTTGCAGTATTCTTTAATATGTAGTACGTAGTTCTCTAAAAAGTTTTTTACCACTCAAACTACGACTAAGTACTTACTTCTAACGATCGATTGAGTCATTTAGGATCCGCAAGATAGGAAATAATGTTTTGGTGTGGTGATATGATAATTTATTTTTAATGCTGTATCTATCCCCATAAAAGGCGTGCGTTTTTAAATGTTGGGTGATGATAATAATATGTAGGTATGTACATACATATAATTACGCCCACAAACCTCGAAGGTTAGTTAAAGTCCAAAGGAGAAATGAGCTCCTTAAAACACATTCACCCAAAACGCGAGTTGGTTTAAGTGCAAAATTGTGAATGGTAGTGGCAAATAGCTCATCGTTTACACAATCACAAACACAATACAACATTAGTCGCTTTTTGCGACATGTTAGGCAAGAAAAGACACAGCTGGCACATTATTTTTAGTCTCAAAACAACATGAGACAGATATTAGATATTTTAAACTTCTTATCTATATATGTCTAAGTAGCTCTGTATACCTATATTTTTGTCCGCATTCATAAATGACTTGCTATTTCTAACTTGCGTAATTACTAAGACACAAATGATATGATAACTGCGCCTATCAAACCCGTCCCAAATAAAACGAAGAATGTTTACATTAAAAAAAAATAACAATGCCAGATATATTCACCGGAGTCAATACCGTCTTGTAACTTATATGTTCCTAAAAAAGAATAACCAACAAGGGTAATAAATAATGTTTGACTAGAAATTCAAATCGTAAGAAAATAGTATAGATTGTTATAAATACATAATGTGTTGTGGAATTGGTTACCTACTCTTTCTATTGATCTTGATAGGGCTGTTCCGTTTATGAAAGTTCAGGCCTTAATAATAACAGTACATTTTCTTATTTGGAAGATAAAACAACCTAGTTATATTATTGGCCTTTATTTGACAATACAAGTACTTTTTCTTTTTGTTTGGTTACGACTAAAATGTTGGAAGTCTCTTAAAGAATGAAGGGAGAAAACAAATTTAGATAGCCGTCTGATTTTATTGGAGAAGTTGAATCAATTTAGGAAATATTTTATATATATTTTTTTAATAGTGACTGCTATGACCATTGGATATCATATATTGGTAAAATATAGAATAGTATACCTGTGTGTTGGCGGCCTTCCTCCCTCGCGAAACGAGCCAGCTTCCCCGCATTGTCTCGCTGAAAAAACATATTTGGTTAGTTAGGATTAAAACGTACGTTTTACACTAATTAGTGGTACGTACCACTAATTAGTGTATTATTCTGAGATACTATTAGATACTTACTACTACTAAACTTCACGCCACTTCCCTAGCGGGGTAGGCAGAGAGAACCGAACGCCATATGGCACGATCCTTACACACCTCACTCGCCTCTTCAACATTCATAATCCTTTTCATACAAGCTCTACGATTTTTATGACTCCTAACATCACCTTCTTTTAATACACGACCAATCTGGTCGTGGTAGGTGAGCCTGGGCCTTCCGCGGCTCCTACATCCTTCCATATTCGCATTGTATATCTGTTTAGTCAATCTTTCGTCATCCATTCTTTCCACATGTCCGAACCACCGGAGCATGCCTCTTCTTACCTTGACTCCGACGCTGTCCTTCAGACCAACTCTCTTTCTTACATCATCATTCCGAACGCAGTCTGTGAGCGATACACCGCAGATTTTCCGCAGCGCACGCATCTCGACCGCGTTTATTCTACTTTCATGCTCTTTCTGCCATACCCAACTCTCGCTTCCATATGTTAGCGTAGGAATCAGCACCGCATTGTGTATGGCGAGCTGGGCCTTCTGGCTTAAGATTTTGCTGCCTAAAAGTTTTCCTAACGCTCCATTCACCCTATTCCCTGCATTCACTCTTCTTTCTATATCAGCGGAGTACCTTCCATCTCTACTAAATGCAGATCCTAGATATACAATTTCATTCACCTGTTCCAGCACTACATCGTCAACCGTTATCCTTGTATCCGTTCTGGTTTCATCTCTTTCAAACACCATAATCTTTGTTTTCTTCGCATTCAAATGTAAGCCTCTCTCCTTGCAATCATCTTTCAATGTTGTGACTAGTTGCTGCAGATCCGATGCCGACTCTGCTAGAAGTACGGCATCGTCCGCGTAAAGCAGGCAGTTCACAACCAGGTCACCCATACGCACTCCAACATTCATAGATCTAATCCTCTGGAGACAATGGTCGAGATATAGGATAAATAGCAGAGCAGACAGCACGCATCCCTGTCTGACACCAATATTGACGTCAAACCAGGGTGACAGGCTGCCCTCCACTTGCACGCATGCCGTACAGCCCACATAGGTGGACTGCGCAGCACGAAGCAATGCTCCATCAATCCCATATCTCGGCAATATGTCCCAAAGGTCCTTTCGTACAATCCTGTCAAAGGCCTTCTCCATATCCACAAAACCGCAAAAAACCCTCTGACTTTTGGCCAGATGCTTCTCCACGATGTTGCGAAGAGAGAAGACTTGATCCGTGCATCCTCTACCATTCCGGAAACCTCCCTGTGCCTCCCACAACATTCCATCAGATTTCACCCTCATTCTCCTCTCAATAATCTTGCCATACACCTTTGCTGCTAAGCTGATCAAACTGATGGCTCTATGGCTGGCACAGTCCATACGTGACCCAGCACCCTTGTACAGAGGCACGATAACTGCCCGTCTCCAGTCCATTGGGACCTTTCCGTTTCTCCAGCATAGATTGCACAAGAACCAGAAAGCGTCCTGGACGCTAGCGCCACCTAGCTTGATCATCTCCGCAGATACCTTGTCTATTCCCGCGGCCTTTCCACTTTTCAGACTTCGTATCGACCATTCAATCTCATTCATAGTGATGTCTTCATCAGACGCTGGCACCACAGAATCAGACATAGCCTCACTCTCAGTGCCAACATCAGAGACATACTCATACATTTCTCCAAAATATTCACTCCACCGTTCTAACACCTCGTTCGGGTTTGCAAGAATGTCACCAGCTTTAGATTTAATCTTACTCATTCCGGATGCCGACGAATACCCCCGAGACCTCTTAACCTCCCTCCAAAAGAGCTTGGAATTAGCCTCGAAACTATTCGTCAGTCTCCTTTCTTCATTCATAGCTACTCTTTCACGCTTCTCTTTCACTAAAGCTTTGGTTTCACTCTTGCAATAACGGTATATTTCTTTCTTCATCTCAAGCATACTTTCATCCATTTGCAAAGATGAGACATAATCAAGCCAGGCCTTCTTCTTTCTCGCTACGGAGGCTTTGACCTCCTCATCCCACCATGCGTCACCTTTCATTGTTCTACGTCTCTTTGCGCATCCACATGCCTCTTTTGCACTGTCCACCATGCTCTCTTTCAAAATGTTCCAGCAATCATCAACATCTAAGTCAGAAAGACTCGCATTTCGCATTATTAGATACTTAATTAATAGTAAGAAATACACTCATTTGCAAATAGAAAACATTAATGTAACTTTTCGTCTCCTTAATATCGGTCGATTTTATGGACATGAATCCGTGACACTCGTTAATTAATACATAAAATTTAAATTGAATATGTAGGTATGTAATTAAGATAAGTAGCTGTTCAAGAACTTTCAAATTTTTCAAATTTATTCATAAGGTTTTTATAGGAGTATATTAAAGCATTTATCTATAGCTTAGAGCGTAAAGGTAAAGTAACCAAAAGTCGACAGCTACCACGAATACAAACTTAAGACTCACATTCCCACTTGAAACCTTCGGTACCTACTCCCGCACCTGACATCCATAGCAAGCAGCTTTAGCAAGCCGTTTACTGCCAATTAGAATGTCCGTACATTTTCATATTAATTGGCACACACGCTTTAGACTGCTAATTAGCAGCGATGCATTCTGATGCATCCATTGTCGCCGTCTCAACGTAAACAACTATTTATCTGATCTAGCGGTGCGGTTAGTAGCTCCGAGGATGATTTACGACCTCCATTCTCTCCTTATATTCTACGTAATACGGCCTCTATGGTATCATAAGTGGTTTATAATAATAAAATAAAAATAAGACGATTGGGCGTTGCGTTATCTGTGGAACGTTTGAGATGTTCGCCGTGAGTCTATTTTGGCCACGTTATCATGGAGTGGCCGCTCTCCGCAGTGGCCTGGGGTTACGATAAATCAATAATATCATTGTACATAAGTGAATTATTGATATAAATTCAAAGTTTATGTCTTTTGAGTCAATAACAACAAACGCGTATGGAACATGCCACTGCGCAATCACATGCGCGTTGCCTTCAGGGGTCTATAGACCTTGATCGAAACAGCCATTTTTGTTATAATTTTATGAACCACTAGTTGCTGTACACGATTTCATCCGAGAAATATACCAAAGACACGAAATAAAAAAACACTCGGCTATGCTGCATGTTTGATTCATATTTATGTGTGTATAGGTATGTGCTAAATTTCAGTTACTGATAAACGTAGAAGCGTGATTGAAAAAATATACAAAACTTTCAAACTTATGACAAAAACAGGATGTTGCTTGTTCCTAAATAAATTTTCAAAATGACTAGATAACTTTTTGAAAAAAAAAAAGATAATTATAGGTACATTAGAATTGTGAGCTACCCCTAAGAATGGTATTTACGGTAAACTCACTCACCAACATAATTTTGGAGTCACTTTGCATTTCTTCTCTGAGTGGCAATGTTTGTTACCTGAGTTTGTTTTATTTATATAGAAATAAATCATGCCATTATTTTTATTAAAATTCTGAATGCCTGGTAAGGTTAAATATAATCAAATTATCTGTAGGTTAATAATCATGTGAAAATACACAATAGTAGGCAAAATGGAATGTTAATATAAAATTTATTTGTTTATTAAACAGCTACTCGTATCGTATCGTTTGCCACATTCTGTTTGCTGGAAACAGAAGGTGGCAAACGTATAATTTACCTAAATTCTTGGGAACCTACTTGTATTCCGCCAATTCATGGTAAAGCTTATCTATAGGTTTCTTGTATTTACACACATACCATCATGCTTGAAATCCCCTAAGGGATCCAGAGTCCAAAGAGCATAAGCTCCTTAAAGCACATTAAGTAAAAAAAAAATTATTGAGATAGACGGAAACTTATGAAAAGTAAGATCGTTGCCTACTTCTTTTAACATTTACTTGTGTTCAATATTTAGATGTAGCCAGGACCTATCAAATTAATTCGGGTATAACTTTTTTTTTCCTTATCAAAAAGATGCGGATAATCTTCATAATGGAATCCCGCCCTGAGTGCGAGTGTATGCTGGAATGAAATGCCTACTTCAAACGCAGGTACGTAAATTGGGACAATCCGTTTTCGTGAAATTGGTTCTCATTTTGCATAGACACGCTAGTGATCTAATCAAAGCTCGCAGTTCGTCACGTCAAACAGTGAGAAGCAATTTGAGTGAAACACGTGGACGCGACTACAGTAAACAGTGCAGGTACTCGCAACTTTTATTGTCAGTTCCAGTGTTGTTACGTTGAGTTATGATAATACAACTGCACGCGTAATGGCTTAGTTGATTCCGACAAGTTTACGAGTTTCTATTTACATACCTATATAGACATGGAAACGTAAACCGTTTTTCGGCAACATATCTACGTTATGGTATTTCATTACGAAACGTGTTGACTTTCATCAAAATGCCTTAATTATTTCGCTTATAAAATCAACATAGATGATAGAAATAGCTTTGATTTCATTACGGCTAGAATTAACTATTTTGGCTTTGGCCAATATAATAAAATATACATAAGTACCTACCTTATAATTTTACAAGAGTCCGCTGCACCAAGGGACTTACTATACTTAATATTTACAAAACTTGTTGGCGTTAAACAAAAACTACTTAAATATTAACCTACCAGTGCGTTTGTTCTGACAGGTCTTTCATTCATTCCCTCAATCTTCATTCTATCGCCGTTCATTCCCAGATAATTAAAAAAAGTATTACCTCTAGGATAAATCAATTGCTAATGTTTGAAGCAAATCCACCATTCAGTCTCAGGAAGCAATCAGTTTAAATTCAAATGACAACCTGGATAAAGCAACATAGATTAAAACTTTCAGGATCGTAATTTGCAGCTTAAAAGAAAAAAAACAGGTTTCTATTAGTCATTATCCATCTCATTGTTTCGTAATTTCTACTTCACCAAGTAGATCTTTCCACTCGTGAATCGTTTTAAATTGTAGATTATCGATTCTGGCTCCAATCCATATGCATTGTGAAGAGACTGACCACTGCATTATGTAATCCCATTACAGTTCAGGTACCCAATAATTTTTGTTAAACGGCACAATTTATTGGAACATCCATTACTTATTTGACCTAATCGAATTGAAACTGTAAATGTTGTTTTATATTTCCATTCATTCCATTATGAGCAAGATAATATGGATTTACGAGCGGATATTCCGCGGTACGTGTAACAATATCCATATTCTTAGATCTTACATTCTTGGATATTGCACAATCAGTGGGCATTCATCTAACGGTATCTATGGTTAACGAGCACTTCATTGTGGCGGGTGAAATGTGATCGATACGGAACCGCGACCACGATCAACAACAATGATGGTTACTTTATTGGGAAGCGGGCGTGAGATTCAACAATATATCCACTTCACGTTTCAATTTATTACAGTCAGTATCTGCTATCGTAGCAGGCAAACCGGTGTGTATTATAGGCCTAATGCAGCTCCTAACGATTTTAGATGATACTGCATGAGCGAGATAGGTACCTGCTCGAGTACTGTACCAGGAATGGTATTAATTGTAGTTATGTAGTTTCCACGAGTAATTCGCTTTCGTGGTATTGCGTTCAGTTCGAAAGTTTCTTTGAAGCTTAGTAAGCTGGTAATCACCAGCTTTGGTTAGTTTCCGGTACAAATAATAAACTTACAGCTGAAGTTATTATTTACACTTATATGCGTAGTCGTTTTAAACTTAAACTATTCAAAGAGTTCTTATTTTTCAGACTATAAAGTCTTTTACATCTAACCCAGCCCATGGTCCCATGTTGGTATGGGACTTAAAGAGAATGTGCCATTTGTGTTTCTTGCCTAGCATGTCGTAAAGGGCGACTAATGGTATATGGGCATTTGGATGTGTGATTGTGTAGGAGACGAGCTAGCCACTTGTCACAATTTTCCATCTAAACCAGCTCAGTTTTGTTTTTGGCTGAATGTGGTTAAAGGGTTCTGCTCTGCTGCCCCTTTGACTCTGCCTACCCCTTCGGGGATTATGGGTGTGATATTATGTTGTTTTTATAAAGTTTTTTTTTTAATTTTACTTTCTGTAGAGTGTCCGACTAAAACGGTTAGTTCACTACGCCTTATCTCGTTTTCACTTTCTGGAACTGATAAGCCAAATACTTATAAATAAAAGGTAAATAGAAGATAATAATAACCTTAATAGAAGTTGAACAACTAGGTACCAACTAAATTCTCATAATTACGAAAATAAGAAATTGTAATATAAATAAATAAATACTTACTTTGAAATTTTAAATAATACAATATTATGATTAGTGAGAAGAAACTATTTTTAAACTCGATAGAAGAAGAAGGGTCTCAGAAATGAAAGGACTAGGGTCCTATTCATATCCTATCCATATATATGCATACCTGGTTTCAAAATGAAATGATTGCCTTCTACCTTGTCTACTACAAAGAAATCAGCTGTTAAAAGTCTTGCATGTTAGCGACCGACAACAATGATGCACAATTTATTAGTGGCAAGCGTAAAAGTTTACAATGTACCTACCAACACTTTACATTCCAATTTATTGTGGTGGTTGCGTAACCTTAACGTGGTAGAGAAATCTAGGGACATGACTAATCCACTAGGTTTAACTTTAGTGGCACTAAAGTTCAAGACGTCAACTTAAATTCAAGTAAGTTCTATTTAATATTTTGTGTAATTATTATGTTACCTACCTTTCGATCAAATTTTATCAAGTTACCATAAGGCCTTCGTCAACGTTTAACTAGTGATGTCTATGTAGGCAAGTACAAAATATACCTTTAATTTGGATTATAAAAAAAGACAGTGACAGAGCAATGGAAGTGATAAAACGATGGCATACATTATTTTTACGCAAGGAAATGCGTTACGGGCCGTGTCCCATGTGTGGAACTCCCAGGGACCACTGAGTAGGAGTTCCCGGCTCCAGCCAAGGTGGTAGTGACCGAGGTATACCCACTAAAACCTCGCATCGAGTGGACGTGTCATGGGTGCTAGCAGAGCCTGAACTTCCACAACCTAATTATAACAACAGAAATATACTGTCGTAGCTATCTCATCGTTATCGATTATTATTTTTTCACATCTGTTACTGTTTGTAAACAGGAGACAAAATAGTTTTTTCTGTGTTTAGCATCGATGATGACGTATCGATGTGTCTATGAGGATAACGCAAGTTGAACAAGCACTGGGATTTATATTTACATATTGAGTTATTGTTATTGCAACGCAGGCGCAGTCTTACCCTTCTCCACTGGTAGGCAGGAAAACGACTATTTATTCATCAAAAACAAAACAGTTATCATTAGCTCGATCCCTACATTTTACGCGACTATCGAAGAGCCCCATCGAAGAATTTCAAATCATATATCAATTTGTGTATGGGCGGGAAAAAACTGGCGTAGCACATACATTGCAGGCATGGAAAGCATCAAAGTGGTGTGGATGAAATCAACCTCTGATATTGTTTGAGAACGTGAATCATTCAGTACCTATGTATTGATATCTTATAAACCTCAGGAATAATCCTTAGAGATAAAATGTTTTAAAGCGTGTGTTTGGCACACTAAAAATACATGCAATGTTCCTTGTTCAAAGGCGGTTTAATATTCCTATAGCTACATCATTGAATAAAAGTAAACAAATTTGATTTTGAATTAAAAAAGGGGTGAAACATGAACTTGCAACTTGCACATGCGACTAAGCTCTGTGCAACGTTTAATGGATGTTGAAATGAAATGAATGAATGAAATTTGCGCTGTGCGTTGGTCCGTCTATCATTTAATTACAATTATTCACTATAAGCTAACCATATACATTATATTAGTTGGAGTGAATGAAAGAAAAATGAGTGTTCCCTACGAATATGAGTGGCCGACACATTATGTTTTGGTGTTTAGGTATGGTCTGGCACTGTCTTTGTAAAAAAAAAATCTTTGTTTACTTTTAAGTCAAAATCAGATAGGTACACGAATAAAATACAATTATTTTTTGAAAAATTTATTAGATACTGAAGAATTTATAGAAATTCTTCAGTACCTAATATATAGATATAGATCCTGACAGTTTTTACTTGTTAAGTAACTTTTTTGAAGATGTTTCGCCTTGGAGAAATGTTTCCTCTTTTTACTTTTTAAATAATTTTATATGGCCAGAGGTAAAAGCGAAAATAGTTTTCAAAAATGACATTTAGGTGCCTCTTTGAGGATGTAAAAATGATAAACGTTTTGAAGTTATATGGCGTCAATTAACAGTAAAAGTCGTGTGTAACATAAATTTAAAATTAATGTTACAAAATACAATTTATATTTCCTAGGACAATATGACCTAATGATATACCTAACTAGATTTTAGTTCTCTATTGCTATACACGGCACTTAAGTATCGTTTCTATATTATTGTGATGCTTGTAAGACGTAGCTACATAAAGTTAACTTGATAAGGGGTCAGTGAAATCCTCGGGAATTGTAGCTCGGCAAGTACACAGGAAACGTGTAACGCGAACAGTATGTAGTAAGTATAAATATCCATTCATATTGCTTTTATGCTCATATGTAACCCTTTAAATAGTTTTAGGGACTACTGTCAGCTCTTTATGCCCACTGTATCTCTGGTATTTGATGGTGTGGTTTGTACTATTTCAATTTCAATTGGGTATATAATAGTAAAGATTGTGACCTATTATAACGATTGTTATCGACCGAAAGGGATCTTTTTATTGCTTTTTAGAATTTAAAAGTACTTAATAAATAAAAGGCCGGTGGAACACATACGCAATTTAATGTCAATAAAAAAAGAATGATAACGTTAAGTGTAAAAGAAAAACGTGGTTATAATAGATGAAATAAACATTAATATTGGAGAAGCAAGTAAGGTGTGTGAGGATCGTGCCATATGGCGTTCGGTTCTCTCTGCCTACTCCGCTAGGGAAGTGGCGTGAAGTTTATTCAGAACACAACAGAGAGGTCCCATTTCGGGACAACGATGATGTTGTATGATTTCTCGATGGTGTTTTTTTAGTAAAACTTTTCTTCCTTTTCCCAAGTAACATTATTAGCCACAGTAAATATTTTCTCATTCCCATTCTTACGTGGTCAATATTGTAGGGTATAGATTGGTATGATCTTTAAATGAAATGAGAACTCATATACTTGCTATCATTTGATAGTTGAGATTCTGTTAATCTATAGGGCAATAAATATACCTAGATAAAAATAGGAGGCATATGTATTAGCCGAGGTGTAACATTATAATTCTTATTTATAATACTTATACGCGAATTAACTAACTTGTGTATTTTATTTAATACAAAATATAGAAAGTGCTACTACGAAGTAGATTTATTTACACTGATTGTTAAAAGGATTAAAAAAATTACATCATATACATTTTGGAATAATTGTCATTTTCAACACGCGAAAAAGTATCCATTATATAATTATCTTTTGGGTGGAAATAACCTCATATCCGTAATAAAGTTTGTTTTGTCTTAGCGATTCATTCGTAACTCTTAAATTTGAGATAAGGTCATAATGGCAAAATATTTTTTAACAATTACCTACGACGTAGTAGTGTTTCCGCGCTAGTGTCACGCGCCTGATTCTCATTATCGCCATAGTCTACCCACTGCCGCCCACCACCTTTGTTTAACTCTTAGCTAAACAACCGGATATCGTTTTCTGAACGCTATCTGATTATCTTGATTCCCGTAGGCATGTCGAAATATGTTGCGAGGAGTCGGACATACGAGGGCACCCACGGCGCCACGCGACACCTCCAAACAGATTACAATATAAATAACACTAGACGGCTTACGCTCGAAGTTACGGGCGTTTCTCAATAGGAAAACAATACACGAATTATCGACGCCATTGTTAACAAATCTAACCGCTGACACTTTGATATGTGATGTATTGTTAGTTAAAGTTGAAAGTCCCTTTTTGTTACAAGGAACTTACTGGTTTCAAAATTGCCTGTGTTGTCGTTTTCTATTAATAACTCATACCCTAAGAACTAATTCGAGATAAATAAATCATGTTAAAAGGCTTAGATGATGGGAATAATCCTAGTTAGCGAGTAAAATGTCAATTAAATTAAATTGTCATGTCGATAAATAACGTGAACATGAAATATACCAAAAAGGTACCTATTGTTAATTTTCGCAACGCACAGACAGGACAGGCAGGTTAATAGTTTAATATATTATATTGTAACCACGGACAAGCATGGCCACAATATAATGATGTAAGTATTTGTTGAAAGATTTATTATGGACATTTACATGGGTACTTAATTAATCTTGAAAGGTAAACTTTAAGAGAAGTATTTGTATTCGAGATGACTGACAATTTCCAGAATAGAGGAACGTCGGAACATAAAATACCTACATAGATACGTATTTCTAAGAAAAAAGAGAATTTATTTAACTAAAAATAAATTATTATAATGAAATCGATTGCGATGGAGTCAAAATTGGCCACGTCCAGCTTGAAGCTCAATAGTAGTTTCATAATGTGCGTATTTCTAACAACTTATTCATACAAAATGTAATGTGCAAATTCTCGGCACGTTCAATCAAATTCCTAGTTGAATGGGGCAATATATCATGTGGAAGAGCTTCGAGCTGTTAGCCTCACGGTGATGTTTAACTCAAAACATTTCAATAGGTACAGTCAGCAAGACAGAGAGCTAACCATTAGGTGTAAATGCTTAATTCATATTATTATGTTTCTCTTATATCCGAAATATCGTATCAAAGTTTAAGTTCCTGTTTTGGTTGGTTCATTGGTGTCAAAAAGTCCTCATAGGTTTGAAAGGTGGGAAAACTTCCAGTTGCTTGCAAGTAACGGGTATTTGCAACATTGCCCGTGTCCTTCCAAGAAAATCGACTTGGGAAAGCTTTTAAATAAGTCAGTCTAAAGTTTACTAAACACTAAAGGATCACGTCTTGAGGACCCGAGCATGGCAAAGCAACATAATTAATTAATCAATTAGCATTTAATCTAACGAAATGCTTGCACGTTACTCACTTTCATCTTATTAAATAAAGATGAAGCATGTCAAGGGAATTAGAATTCTTAGAATAAGTGGGTTACTGTTTTAGGAACAAAAGAAGTAGGTGCACAGGGGGGATGCGGAGAAGGGAGGTGCGCGGGCGCCGCCTGCGTACACCTGGCCACGCAGGCGCGGGCCGATCATTAAAAATGTTTATTTAAAAATCCGACCGCTTAACGTTGGATCGCGTCGCTCAAAAGTGAACCAATCTTACATCTACATCCTATCGCTATTCTCAATGTTGGCAACTGTTATATGACCAATTTAGTCATACATAACTTGTTTAATGAATAAACGATTGTGCTTATAAGGAAACATTTTACAGTAGATATGTAAATAATCTAAATTAATTAGTATTCAAGCTGCTAGTGGCTTTACCTTTAAATATATTTAACGAATGCATAGATAGTCCTCATTTTATTAATTTTATTAATACAAATATAAAACCACGTCAAATGGCGTCGTAAAAGGTTGCGTATAAAATCGATTGCGCACGCGGCATAAACCAGACCCACTACTATAACATTATGGTCTGTCTATTTTCCTAATGTGTCGGAACATCGGCCGCTCAGAACCAACTGTGCTTTCAGCATAACAAAAGTCTTCCTGAAACATCAACAACATATCAACGACTAAACTCGTATTCTAAAATATAAACGAATCATGGACCCTTTATTTATTTATGTTTCTGGATCGATCAGTAATTGATTACGTTTAAAAAACTGCTACTGATAGATATTTTTTCTATTACGGTTGAAGGTCGTAGAGCTTTTTAGTTTGTTATTTTATTTTGTGCCTGCGCTAGGCTTTGATAAAATTTACTACATACTTATATTGTATACATTACCTACATATTGCTTAAGGTGAAGACATCTTAAGATTTAATTAATTAATATTAATTATGTTTAAGGGCCGCTCGAGTAAAGTAAATTTTGAAGTTAAAGAACTTAATACCTTGGCAATTATAACATAATCCCCGCTTTCGGGGATTATGGGTATAATGGTATATGGGGTTTTGGGTATATGATTGTGTAGGCGCTAAGCTAGCCACTTGTCACTACTTTTTCGCAATTTTTTTTCCATCTAACCCAGCCAGTTTTATTTTTGGTTAAATGTGGATAAATGGGCCAGTTGCCCTTTTGACTCTGCCTACCAAAGGGTAGGCAGCCAAAAATAAAACAGGCTGGGTTAGAAGGAAAAAAAAAATTGAAAAAGTAGTGACAAGTGGCTAGCTTGTCGCCTACACAATCACATACCCAAAACCCCATATACCATTAGTCGCGTTTTACGACATACTAGGCAATAAACACAGTTGGCACATTATTTTTTAGTCCCAGACCAACATGCCAATTATATATATTCTTGCCAAAATTATGTACATTGCTTGTTAATTATAGTAGGTACTCCTTTAACAGTTAATTTGAAAAGTTTCCCAGAGAGTCAAATGCTTTTTGAGTGAAGTTTAGAAATATTGTACGTTCATCACACTGTTAAACATTTAGTTTTAGTGGTTGTCAAAACGACATCTAGACGATATACCTCGTAAAAATTAAAGCGTGCCGCTTGTCAAAACAAAAACAACATTATGAGTGAAGAGCAAGAATAGAAAGGTTCGTTAAGATTCTGAGACCGGCAGGGCGGAGGGCGACCGCGGCTGTGACAGATAATCGCGAGATGTTTACTCAGCAATAAAGGCGCCTAAAACGCACTAAACTATGACATAAAAAGTTTAAAAAGCTCTCAGTAGATCAAACAAGATGAGTGGCGTCGGTCGACGGGCCAGCGGTGTAGGGTTACGAGCGACGGGTCACATTTGTCCCAAATAATAAACACCAGATTGGCGTCAAAAAGAACACTTTTTATTATACCATCAACCCGTAAACGCCCGACCCGCGCCGCGCAAGTGTTTATTTTTAATAAATCTTCCGCGAAGGTTGAACTGGGCTTTGATCTGCCGATCGCAATTTTAACTTTTGCGTTATAAATTTGTTCTAATGCAATTCGACATATTATAATGCGGTTTACGAAATGGCTTATTCAGGTTTACGTTTCAATAAAATTCAGCTTTGAATTATTCGTTGCTCTAGATTCTCTTTACAATATTTTGTAAGTCTTGCTGTGACTAATTTCTGCAAAATTATGTACATTATTTCAAGGTGTCGAAATATTGTTAAGTAGTACTTACACCTAAGTAGTATGCAAATATTTACAAAGTCTATAGTGACCCGTTCTCTAACTAGAACCCGCTATAATCTGCCCAATGAACAGGCCAACGTGATTGGCGTTTGGCGTCATAAATGGCGGGGCAGAGAATTGAATAGCTATTCTAGAGAAAATTCCACGGCTTGTGCTTATAAGGGTTTTTAGTGGGTACCCTCTCGATGTTTGAGAGAAAGTATGGAGATGCGAGGGTTTGCAAGATTGTGCATCCTCAAGGTATGTAGAGGCGCAATTTCGCGCATTTTTGAGTAAAATATTTTCCATGACTACATTGCAGAGGGATAACCTGTAAAACTTCGTTTGCTTAAATCCCTGTTTATAATTTCTGCGTTGAATTATACTTAGAGATAACACTAACGGGTCATACATGAGATATGCATTATTGAGTACTAACAGCTTGATGTTACTACCGTATTGCAGTCTTGATCACAAGCAAAGTAGTAATGCTTAGTAAAATTTTTTTTCTCAAATATTAGACACGAGTAAGTATATGTTGCTTGTTAGAAAGCACGTACGGAAGCGTTAGAATTTTGATATCTAATATGCAGTATTATAAACATTCAACTCTATTTAATATTTTATTTTAATTTTACGGAAAATCTGAAGAAAATCGATTAATCTAGGTACAACAAATGTGGTGTACTTACTGTGGGCGTGTGTGGGAGACACCACAGTCAACTTTTCTGCGACACCCACGGAAAGATATTGGGTAAAGTAATACCCATTATGGCGGAACTGGACAGCTGAACACGACACAATAGAAACTAATTGTTAACCAGTTACTATTGAACATACTGATTGCTGATTGTAAATATTAATGAAGTGGGTGGGCGATGGTTTGGGGCCATTATTTATTTTTCTTGATACCTCATAAGTCAAGTAGCATATAACATTTAATCCACATACAAAATACCTACCTTATTCATTACAACTACGTCATTTCAATATAGACATAATTTTTCATAATACATAAAAAAGTGTACTAACTTGGTACAACCAGTAATGCATTAAAACAACACAGGTCAAGATCCCCCTTTGCCTTGTGGCTAGAGTAGCACACATAAATCTACTTAAAGCCGGTAAATAAAGGTTTTATTTAACTAAACTCACCCTTTGTGCGTCCATTGTTTTCTTTTATGATAAAAGTTGACATGGGACTGAACGTTTTTATAGATAAACATAGAACATGGCGTAACAGTAACGCTTTTAATAATGCAGAAGTTTGTCTAATAATTAAATGAAAGAATATTTTTTTAAAATAAGGTTGTGTAAATGTAAAATAAAGCATTTATCTTGCAGGCCGGGCGCAGCAATAAAAACTATTTTTACAATCACTTCTACATTTTCTTTCCTAGCCTTCTTTCCTTGTATTTAAAAGCAATTGAGATTAATAAAATAATAATAATAAATTCTTCGGACTGACATACCAATTCCCTAGTTCTAAACCACAGATATTGGAGGTTATCTGTGTTCTAAACTAAGCTCATGCTTGTTCTATGGATACTTGGTGAACGGATAGACATACTTAAATACGTTTATAAACATCCATGACCCGAGTACAAATGTCCATGGTCATCACACGAAACATTTGCCCATAACGGGATTCGAACCCGCGACCCTTGGTTTCGTGGCCAGGGTCTCTGACCACTCGACCAACGGACCAGTAATAATAGATAAATGCTGTTTATTAAATTTAAATATTTCTTTATTTTTTAATTCCATATCTACTATTTTTCTTTTTAATCTTGTGTTATCTGCATTCGAAATACATACAAGTAGAAATCATCTATAAGCATTAAAGCAACGCAATGACGTTTAGGCGTCACGACTCTCAGCCTTTAAAAGAAAAGTTGACTTCTGGGAAACGCCCTTTTAGATAACTAGTCCTTTGGAATAAGGGGTTACCATTGTTATGTCTAGCCTTTGAAGACAAACAGCAGTTAAAAATAAGTTTTAACCATCTACTACTTCTACTTGAACTGAGATTATGATAGTATTACGTGTAGCGTAGGCGGTGTTCGTCACCTGCGCGTACGCAGTGCAGTGCGGAAATACACATTTGGGGCACGCGAATTGTTGGGCACGTCGCGAGTCGTTCGGAACCATGTCCCATTTGCGCGCCCCGGCCCCGTGCCCGACTAGGGCTGGCTATGAAATAAATAAGTAAATCCACCTTAGAAAGAAAATTTGATACTTTTAAGTAAAACTAATGTATTACTTACATAATTTATAGATCATTAAGTCCATACATTTTACACTAGAAAATAATTATTTCTTCTCGTTTTGGAGTTATATACCTAGCAAAACTGTAAAACTGCTTCTCGAATAGATGCAAAAAGTAGGGTTCAATATTAACTGTCTAGTGGTAAAACAATGCGCTTATTCAAGAAATATGAGAAGATATAGCGAATTAAAATAACACAAAAAAAAAACAAATTTTTTATACAAATATCTTTTAAGGGATTTCGTAGGTTTATCGGGTTTTGGAAATAAATTGTGTAAGCGACAAGCCAGCCACTTGTCACATATTTTTCACAATTTTCCAACTAACCTAGCCCAGTTGTGTTTTTTAGTTGCCCCTATGACTTTGCCTACCCCTTCGGGGATTACGGGCGTGATGATAATGTATTTACCTATATGAAGCTAAATGTGCGTGATTTCGGGGATTACGGGCGTGATGTTATGTATGTAAATTCGAAATAACATCGAGCGTCGCCTAACGTTAGCCAAACAAGTGGTCCGCAGGACATGCGCTTAACTAGAAAGTTCCTATTCACACCTAGCCGTCGAGAGACCTATGTCAAAGTGTGTATGGAAAACAAGAGGCAGCGAGTGCCACTTATTAGCCATACTTATTTAAATAAATTAGCATAATGCTTAGAATGTTTAGTTTGAACATGAAAAAGGGTGAAAACCTAATTTGCGTAATCTCTTCAGATTCTAGGCCGAGTAGGAATACCATACCATACTTAAAGGATTTGGATTTACTTATTTTGGCTGTCAGGGTGTAAATCTATTTTAAAATAGATAACTTAAATGTGTAATTATGAAGCTATATTTTGATAAGAAGCTTTTATATATATTAAAAATAGCAATCTATGTTAAAGAAACTAGTAGCTTAATTCCTACTGAGTTATCAATATTCTAGAGATAGTTTGATTCAACATGCGTGGACCTTTATTTTGGTCTTATAATAACATTATTAGACCAAAATGGACCGACATTCGACTGGCTGTTGGTCGAGTAGTCAGAGACCCTGGCCCCGAAACCAAGGGTCGCGAGTTCGAATCCCGCTATGGGCAAATGTTTCGTATGATAAACATGGCCATTTGTACTCGAGTTATGGATATTTATAAACGTATTTAAGTATGTCTATCCGTTCACCTAGTATCCATAGCACAAGCATAAGCTTAGTTGAGAATTTATTTATTATTATTTGTTTTGGATAATCTTGTTCAATTGTCAAAATTATCAGACCACTTCTTAGGGTCAACCTGAAAAGGCGGACAGCCCTACCAACCCGACCCACATACTCAACACAATGAACCTTTAATTAGATATTGCAATGAACTAACACTGCATGCCTGTTTGCGCAATGCCATGTTAGATTTAGATGCTCTCGTTAACAGTTTACACGCGAAACTACCTGCTTCTTTTCACCTGGTGGATCTCACTATTTATTTTGACGTCTGAATTTAAGAAAATAAAATTCGCCAAGACTTGCAAACAAACTCATCACTGAATTGGAACTAGGGCATTCCCCACAAAAAAAACACATCAATAGCTTAGAAGTCTCCCCGTTGTAACATCCTAACTGAATACTGATTGTTTATTGTTAATGGAAATCAATTAAACTAGTTCCTTTGTTATGAATGTTAAGTAACAGATGTCTGAAAAGGCATTGGCTTAATTAATTATACCTAACGGGGATCTATGTTATGGCGTCCTTTGATTTTTAAGTTGAACACTTCTACAAAGGGCATAGACAGTGATTTAAACCTTATTAAATAATATTGTAATTGTTTATTCATCTTAAGTGAAAGCGTGAATGTGTGAACAAACACGTTTGTTTGTTTGTTGTCTAAATTAATTGATCTCTTATATTGATATCAGTGAAATTTAGTGAGCAGTTTGAATACACAAGTATTCATCACACGAATGTTTTAATATCAAGCAGGTAAATAAATATCAAACTACATTACATACATTGATCTGACTTCGAGGTAAGTAGCTTAATTACTTGTGTTACGGATATCAGAATCAACAGTGGCATTACAAATGTATACTTACTTAAATATTAGATATTACAGCTACACACAGAACAAACACAAGCATTCATCACACGAATGTTTGTCCTGGGTGGGGATTGAACCCACAATTTTGGGCGCATGGGGCAAGGCCACTACCGAATGCGCCATCGAGCCAGTCTGATATTTTGGTTAGATAGAAATTTTGGTTATTAGTACATTGTCCTAGGTCTCTACTCATATATTAACTCACAATATGCAAGAGACGTGTTATGAGTGTGTCACCTGTGTATAACTGTGTATACACACAAATAAGTTATGTACTTATTTAAGCATTCGTCAAAAATACAAGCTAAATGAAAAACACAACACTACTTTTTTTTAGCCTGCGCTCTCCCACTGTTAGGAAAAGGCCTTAAAAAATTAAAGTACTTTTTAATTAACAATAATTCTAAAATTTACGAAAACATCGGAAAGTGTACACTGTACCTATAACTTTCAACTCTGTATTATGATTCTGAAAAATTCTATATTAAGTAGCTATCGGTTACTTGTTAGCTATTAATAAGGAGTATTTGTAAATAAAAAGCGAAACATTACTAACAACCAGTGGTTTACACTTCGTCGTAATTAATAACAGTGCGGGCTATCCCAACACTTTGTGTAGTCTGGCTGCTGTAAGTTGAAAGTTCGAACGCAAAGTTTATTTTATTTTACCGTTACGTGAAATGTCGGGAAGAAACCTAAACCTAACTTCGGCATAGGACATGGAGATATTACATTTTAAACTGAACGACATAGTATTACATAATTGTAAGATCATATAACTAAATGATAAGTTATATTAATTAATAGAAGAATTAGGGGTGAGGGTTTCCCGCTCCCCCGCCAGCCCGGTAGGTAGTAAAGGCCGCCTTCGGCAAAATATGTAAGGTCTTTAAAAAAATAAAAAATTGAGAATGTTTGATCGATAATTTCATAAAAGAAGTCCCCAATTATAGTTAAAAGTTGTTTATCGTACTGTTACTGTCACTGTTCTCTAAATACCTGCATATTACTTTACATTACTACACTGTACTCTAAGTACCTACTTATACTTAAATTATATAACTAGTAGCGACCTCTATTGTTATTTTCATTTTTTTTACTTAAATAACTTTTTTTTTATTTCATTATGCGCAAGTATTTATAAGCAACGAAGGGAAAAATATATAGCTACCTATATAATTATACTTTTTACCTTGATAGATATATCCATTAGTATTATTAAAAGATACTAGGTATCACAGAGTAATGATATACCTATACTACGTACAACTAGGTATGTACAACTACGACGCTTATGTACTGTGTTTTATTTGTAGTAGATTCAATATTAATTCAAAATCAATTGGAGAACGAAACAAAAAATCGTTTAGTCTTGCGATTCAATCTCAAAGAGATCACGGCAATATGACAGCGTTCGGAACACAGTTCCAATTGATTGATTACTCAAAGGTAAGATTATGGTATAATGTATTACGTGAGCTGAATATCTAAAATATTAGGTACATTAATGTATCAAATATTATGTTTCTTGTAAAAAGATCTGCTTTGAAGATCGCATTATAATTATTTAGGTAGAATATGTGATTAGTGAGCGCGCAACGTTTCTCCGTCTTAACCTTTTCTATGTACTTAATTTTTTCTATTGTACTTATATCGAAAATACTTTATTTTGCCAAGTAAAATACTTCTTCGTGTCTGTCTCTTAGGGACATTTGAATCCGCTTAGCATGATGGAGCAAATAAGCTCAATCATTTTCAAGAAAATAATAGAAACCTACCTACTTACCTTCACTTACTTATGTATAGTTTATACAGAGATGTTATTACATACATATCATCACACCTTGCAAGATCGAAAGGGGCAGGCAGGGACTAAGGATAACATCCTTAGTCCCTGCCTGCCCAGGACCACATTTAGCCAAAAAAGCACTGAGTTTGGTTAGATGGAAAATATCGAAAAAATCGTGCCAAGTGGCTGAACCCAATACACCATAAGTCGCCATTTACAACGTGGAACACGGCTAGGCGAGGAACACATTATTTTTGAGTTCCACTCCAACATGGGATATGTATTATTTACTAATAAAATATGATGCTGACAACCATTTAATTAGCTGATTAATTAATTCTACAGGGATGATGACAGTTTTTAGAAAATCTGTTGGGTAATGAGCTCTTTGTGAGATCATAATGACAGTACCTAGAAAAGTACCAAGAAAATCCAATATTTGAATTTGTAGGGAGGCACTTTTGTAAAATTTCCTCATTTCGTCGAGACTTCGCTTTTGAGGATATTCTAACTTCGACAAAATGTCTATTGAAATTTTGGAAATACCTGCATAAATGCTAACTCTTGGACTAGTAATAAAAAGTACTCCACGCCACTAACTAGACGTTAAAGCTCCGCGGGTGCTCCAACTTGACACGCAATTAACGTCACACATTGACTTATGCACTCCAAGTTACAGATTTCCGATATCTGGTATCTCTAAAAATCTTGTGAATGAGCTTACACAAAATGATGCATAAATGTGGCTTCACGCTGTAGTATGACAGCGCAGAGTTCTTCTTGTTTTACTAGTCCGAAGCGAACTCTTAAATATTTGACCTATGGTTTGCCAAATCTCTGAAAATATGACTATGGAAAGTATATTTGAGTCTGTTTAAAAAAAACTATTACGCAAACGAAAATGGTTCGGACGTAAAGAATAAGCCGATCTCAAAGGTGTAAGTAGCAAAGCACTTATTCATGTGATCACCATTTTATTTCAAGATCGCTTTTTGCTATTGTAAACAACTGCTTCAATTTACGGAGATGTAAACATTCTATTGAGGTCAATATTCCGAGCAAAAAAGTGAATTTTTATATGTATTACAACGACGGCAAACAAAATTTGTGTTATGATGATCGAAGATCATATTAAAGGTTGTTTGTACCTTATTATACACTAGATTGTAGATAGATGTATAAAAGGATTTATGATTTTTTTTCCAAATTCAAATAATTATAGCCGGGTAAGAAAACATAAATATAAATTATTTATTAAATTATTTTATTTGCCGTCTAAAATTATTAATCCTCAAACAAATATACTGAAATGTAAATATTTTCAAAAATTTGCGAAGGTGAACTACCTTGCATAATATATTACAACCTATATAGAAAAAGTAAATTTCGTTTTATTGCTGATTAGACGTAGTACAAATGCGATTCGTCGTTCGTCGCTCGGGATGCTAAATCCTTTCACAGCGATCGAAACCTTAGTTGTGCCAAGTTTCATTAAATTTTTTATATAATTAGTAAAGATTCCAAAATGTCGAAAAGACACACACATTAATATGACGGTTATTAATATTTTGGTGTGCTCCACTTATTGGCACACATAATATATTTTTCTTAACAAACAAACAAAACAATTTGTCTTCGATAAATTCTTTTATTTCCCAGAAATAAATTTGAGCTAGCTGCCCCTTTGACACTGCCTACCTCTTCGGGGATTACGGGCGTGATGATATGTATGTACCTATTTAAGTAAATATTTCTATACATTCTACGTTATCAAAATTCACCACTACAATAAAGGGAGATAGGTACATCTTATCTTATTACACTCTAATGGTTTTTACAGTCGATTGACTATCATATATGGCAGGTTTTTGCGATTCTGAAAATATTGTATTTACATATTTGTCGCAGATGGGACACGCTGTGATATTTCAAGCGTGGTATACTTAAGTACTTACCTAATTAAAGTGAATACATAATCAAATATACTTATATATTTTTTTATTCGATATACCTACGTACGCCTAGATTGTATTATATTTGTCTGTATTTGTTTTAAGTGCAATAAAGTATATCAATCTATTTATATACTTGTGTTTAATTCTGCTTTTCGTCTTTAAGATAATGATTTAATAATACTAATTTAAAATGTTAATGTACTAACCTACTACCTAAGACACAACATATTTATCGTTATGCAAGTTCGTTATTTATTGACTTAAACTATGTTTTATACCTACTGTGAATATACTATAGCTACTTTACAATTGTATATGCATATATGTTCTTTACTTTCTCTTATAACTAGTGAGTAGACACATTTATAGGTATAGATATAAAAACTAAAGCCGACTGAGTGTTTTAACACATCCGAAACTACATATCATACTGAATCTAAGTCCCTGAAACTTTGCACTTTGACCATGACTTAAGGAGGTCAGACATATGAAATTCCAGGAAATGTTACACTTTAAGGGATGAAATGTGTGTAAAAGACTCCGAATGAAGTCGCATGCGACTACTAGTGTTAGGTACATAATATGTACGGAAACGTTAATCGTAAGAAAAAGATATAGACTGTCAACTGTAGAAGTTGTTAATTCTACGACGTTCCTTGGAATCACAACAGATTCAAAACTTCAATGGGCTCCCCATATTGCTGCCCTGGCAGGGAGACTTAGTTCAGCTGCATATGCAGTGAGAAAAATAAGGAGTCTAACTGATATTGAAACGGCAAGGTTGGTATATTTCAGTTACTTTCACAGTGTGATGTCATATGGTCTGCTGCTGTGGGGATCTGCGGCCGATATTCAAGCCATTTTTATATTGCATAAAAGAGTCATCAGGGCCATATACGGCCTCAGACCACGTGATTCACTTAGAGAAATATTTAAGGAAATCAATATTTTAACAATAGCCTCGCAGTTCATTCTGGACTGTATCATGTATGTGTACAAAAACATACACATGTTTGCTAAAAAATCAGATACACATACTTTTAACACTAGGAATATACACAGGCTTGCTGTTCCAAGTTATAGACTTCATAGGAGTGGTAATTCTTTTATTGGTCTAAGTATCAAAATGTTTAATAAGCTGCCACAAAATTTCACTGATCTACCTGAGCATAAGTTTAAATTATATATTAAAACTTGTTTGATTAAAAAGGGCTACTATAAGGTAGAAGATTATTTAAATGATAAGAATATAATATGGCCAGTCGCATAATGGCTGTTTGTCTGCACTGATAGATTTAAATTGACAAAAAAAAATATTGTAACTACATAATAGCTATTAAGTCTTGGCATTTAAAAGATCATTTCATTTCATTTCAATTTCATTTCATTTCATTTCATTTCAACAATTGTAATACAAATTTAATTGAAGCGTCTCCTACATTTTTTTTGCCGTTAGCTCAAGTGAACCGTTTCGTATAGATACTCGTACGTATCTCGGCGGGCAAGATACGATGCAGCGGATACCGCACGGATACAAAAACTCCGCCGCCCTTGAGCGAGCTGTGTTTATTCCACTGTCGTCTAGCACTTAACGCCGACGTCGATATCAGCTATTTCTGCACGATACAACACTAGAAAAAATGTTTAGCTGTTCGCGAACACGCGGACTAGTGCCCCTCGTTTTTATATTAACCTTACCGTATGTACACTGTGTTTTATAACTTATGAATTCAATAAAAATATAAATGTCTGTGTTTTACCTCTTCACGCCTAAGCCGCTTAACCGATTGCGTTAGAATTGCGCTATTACCTTAAGAACCCAATAACCTTCTTATTACCCAAAAAAAAAAATTGGTCCCGCAAGACGCATAATATAGTTGTTATATTTAATCGTATTTCAGGCGAACGGTGCCGCGGGCAAGGGCAAGATCAGTTTAAATGCGAAAAAATATTCCTACACAGACTAACTAAATCCATGTGTCAGGTGTGGAACGCAACCCTTGGGGGGTTGCGTTCCCTCCTCCGGGAAAATTTGCGGCTGCAATAATTTGTCTGAATTACGAAAAGAGGACAGATTTTGTCGTGTAGGATTCACGACAATGTGTGAAAATATGCCTTTATAAAACTGTATTACGTTGGATTAAGTCGAGTATTCACATACAACTTACGGACTAGTAAAGAAAGAAGGACTCCGCAAATCTAACTAGTCGTTGAAGCTCCTCAGATGCTCCCACTTGACACGCAACATACGTCACACATTTACATAATAAGCGCTCCAAATTACAGATAACCGATATCTGGTATCCCTAGGTATCTCACTCACACATACTTAAACGTGGCATCACGCTGTTATATGACAGCATGGAGTCCTTCTTTTTTTATTAGTCCGTGTTACAACTATAAGAATATATGTGTGGTAACATCTTTTAGTTCACCAAATATAATGTAACATTACCCTACCTAAATGTTTTATTACATCTCTGGTACATATAGACATAAAGATTACCAAAGACCCCTAAAGGTCCCTTTGTGCAAATGGATACAAATAACCAATCCCTACTGCTATCAATAGGTACGTTTTATGGAAAACGTTGCGTCTGTATAATATGAGAAAGTGTCGAGAAAGCTTTAATATTAGTAAACGTTTAGTAGTAAGATAGTGACTTTATCCGGACTATAAGTTCAATCACAGAAGTTATTTATCCATACTAACAAAGGTGGCACTCAAGTAATTTAATAACATACTCTTTTAACTCTCAATAGTGTAGCTTATACACCCGAATAACATCGGTTGTAAAAGCCACATTATTGTAAAGTTTAATTAGAATCCATTCAGTAGTTATTGCGTGAAAGAGTAACACACATCCACACATCCAAACAAACTTTCGCATTTATAATATTATAGTATGATTAACTCGATAAAATGTTGTTGCCTTTTAATAGGCAAGCATATCCCTCCTACTACTATTTAGTTTTGCCTGCAGCTTCGTACACGTGCAACTCTATCTGTTGAAGAGGCTATCGTCCCTATTAGGAAATTGGTGGAGAATTTATTCATTTATTTATTAGTCTAACCATTCTCCAGGACAAAAAGTAAAGTAAAAATAACGTAAGTCCTTTCTTATGGTTCTAACTTTTTGTGTAACAAATTTATTACAATATGGATATGGATGATGACTGCATTAAAACACTATAATTCTATTTAGTCAAAAATAATGGACACATATTTTTCGCTTAACTAAATTAACAAAAAATCACAAAGATGCCCTTGTATTTTGAGTCGGGGCTTGCGACGTCACTATTCAGTAATAATTGTACGAAAGCGTGACATCACGCGCAACTTGAATGCATTGTATCTTCGTTAATGTTTGTTTGACAAATAAATAAAAAAATACGTGTTCAATATTTGTGTATAATCTAACTGACGGACTAAACAGAGTTATTTAGTCATCTTATTGGTTGAGCAGTTCAGGCGTCAAAAATGAAGATGTCTTTGTCATCAAAAGGTATGAGTTACTTACTCGACCTTTGCGTAAATAACATAAGTAAGGATATATTTAATTACGCATCTTACAATAGGTACATTCTCGTCCGTTTCGTTTATAAACAACAAACCTATTTTTTTACCAAGATTCATTTAACTTGCCCACAATTAAGTTACCGGATTAGGCTTTTCTAAGCTGAAAACAAATTGCTATTTAAAACAGTGCCAGGGCTATTTCAAGCTTAAAGGGGAATTAAATTAACACCTTGTACGTACCTATAAGTCTAATGTTAAAGCAAAAATACCTAATAATCATGCTTAAATATTAAAATGCGTATTACTTTGGCCTAAGTAAATTTATTTTTTACTTTTATTAGGTTCGTTTTTTAAGTCGATTTTTTTTTGTTAAAAAATATTTTATTTTACCATTTTAAGTGATGGATAGATCTAACCTGTACGAACTGAACATTCTGGCATATTGAACCGTATGATGTCATCTTCTAAGCATTATGTCCCGTGTTTAGACGGGGTCCGCTTAGACCATGATCCAGGATTTAGCGAGTCTGGTAATTACATTGAAGCGACTGCCGATCTGACCTTCGTAACCCTAAGATAGGGGAACCAGACAACTTTTGGATCATGGTTAAAAATCCAAAGTTGTTTGAATTTGCAGGTTTCATCACGATGTTTTCCATCACCGTCGAGCTAGTGGTATAAATACGTACATAGACTTGAAAAATCCAGAGGTACGTGCCCGGGTTTGAACCCGCACTCCTCGGTTGAGAAACGCGTGTCCTTACCATTGAGCTACCACGATTCGTATGTAGTAAGCCCAACAAAAGGAAACTGCTTTAATCCTTTGAGGAATTCCCTTGACTGTCTATGGTCTCCATCATCAGACTAGTAATGGCACTTATGACCTATATGTGTGCAAAGTTCCCATCAATATAAATGAATTAAGTCGAAACACTAAGTAGTTACTGTGACCGTTAAGGAGTTCCCTTAACTGTTCTTCGTCTTCATTATCAGACACTTAATGACAGTCGCACGCCATCTAGGTGTAAAGTCCTCATCAATACAAATTAATCAAACTCAAACACAAGGTAACTGCTGTAAATCTTTGGGAAATTCCATCGACGTCTATGGTCTCCACCATCAGATCGAGTCCAGACCTTCATTAAATTGTAGTGCTTTAAAATACTTAATTAAAAAAAATACAAACGCACTAGTCGCCCCTACGATTTTCGAAGGTTCCTATCGATTTCTCAGGGATGCCATCATCAGATCCTGGCTTCCTTATCATGGGACCACCCTTGGGATATCTCCTTTCCAACAAAAAATTATCATCGAAATTGGTTCATAAATAACGAAGCTATGCGCGAACAAACATAAAAAAAAAATTGAATTGAGAACCTCTTCCTTTTTTTGAAGTCGGTTGAAAATAAGGAAAGGCTTTATTATTATTTTCTATAATACAACTATTCAGAGGCGCCGATAGTCATGATCAGCGCTTATGCTATATTGACTAAAAGTCTGAACTTTATATAACCTTTAGATTTTTTAAAAGTCTAACTCACAAACATATTTCACAAGGTTATTAAAATTTTGATTAAACGTTTCGTCGCCACAAAAAATCTCGTCTCTCAGCCTTTTAAGCGCTCTGGCACTATCAAAAGGACTAGTTTAACTGGGCCGATATTAATCTACGAAAAGTGGTCAGTTGAATCTATTCTCGTAATTTTATAAAATTCATATTTTAGAAAATAGTTACTAATCATTTCACATTTATTATTTGTTATTTTAAAAGTGTTTGAATTTATGTTGTATTTAGACATGCATGATATTAGCTTAAGAAAACGATTATTAATCATAGTGCACGTAATCATCATCATATGTTTTATTAATTTTCAAATATCTATCTTTCAAGTGAATATACCAACCTAGTTTCTAGTTAACTAAATACAGACGAATACTAAACTTACAAAGTTTACTCATATTATACTGGTTGGCTTGGATTAAAAAATCCACAAAAAAGTGACAACGTAAATAACTTTATCTATATACGATCCAATCAACCCTATCCTTTTTTAGTTGTCGTTAAAACTGTTCTGTAATTTATGACCCGACTTTACTCGAACTAGATAGTCAAGGAAATAATTTACCTCTGGAGAAATAAACTGTATGCGTAACTCATGCTCTCAATTACTAGCTCGTTTAAATATTCCGATGATTTAAACTTACAAAGAGTTCTAATAGGCGATAAATAATTTATAAGAACTAAACCAATTAAAGCGAGATTGATTCTATGTCGCAGTTTTTATTAAGTATATCGCTATTATTAACTATAAAATCTTTATGGCACTAGTTGTAGCTACTTATACCCATAAAAAATAAATAAGCAATTATAGTATATTCGACTCTCTGCGGGCCTCGCACTTAAATGATTTACTAACTCCACCTACGACAGGGATGTCGAATCACACATAGGTATATTTTGATTTTATAAACTTTGCACTTGGTGGTAGCACAGTGGTAAGGACAGGTCTTACATGGGATGGATGTGGATTCACCTCACCTCTGGACTTTGTAAATTTAGGTAGACCTGTTCCCATGTAGGGTTGAAAAGTTCAAAATAACAATTTTTATTTTTAGTCAGCGTGTTCTTAAGTTATTTTTTGAACTACAAAGGCTAGTTACGGTACTAGATCTAACTAAATAACTATTAGTTTGAAATCGGTTTAGGTATCTATAATATTTCATACTGTGATTAATTGTTAGATAAGTTTTCATGCGTTGCATATGTTATTCATTGGTGACTGTACCACGCATATCATGACATGATATAATATCAGGTAAGTACTTAAAGATATAATAACATGGTCTCATATATTTTACTCTGACCCCAGACATTAAACTGACCTTAATTCACAACGCACAGGTTTGTTCGCTTAATACAGACTCACATCAACAATTTTATTACAGACTTCTCTTCTTATATTTTGTTTTTTCTAGTTATCCTGATATTTTGCAATTTTAAATGTTACAATCTGCACTTGCGCATCCATTATTTATACTTCTAAGACGTTGATAAAAATCTAGTATGGCCCGGCAAATGTTGGTGCTTCGGGAACCTCTGGCCACGATTTCAACTATAATATTGCATCAACATTAGAAATAGTCAAATTGTCTCATGTTGGTCTGGGACTTGGCCCATGTTGATCTGGGACAAAAAAAAAAGAATGTGCCAACTGTGGTTCTTGCCTAGCATGTCGTAAAAGGCGACTAATGGGTGGTATATCGGGTTTTGGGTATGTGATTGTGTAGGCGACGTGCTAGCCACTTGTCACTCCTTTTTCATAATTTTTCATCCAACCCAGCCCAGTTTGGTTTTTGGCTGAATGTGGATAAAGGGGCCTGCTTCCCGTTTGACTCTGCTTACCCCTTCGGGGATTATGGGCGTAATGTTATGTAATGACCAGGTGCTGGTAGATCGTGATAAAAACTAATAAAATATTTGCGTTTTAACAACCGATATTAAGTATCTGTATCTCATTTGACTTGACAGTAATTTAACCTCTCCAATAATTTCAATATTATGTTAGATACTGCCCCGAAAAAAACCCTTTGACCAGATGACGCTATATATAATAGATAACAAGACATTCTCAGAAATACTACTTAGGTAGGCACTGTCCGTTTTCCTGTTCAAGAGGCCAATGTTATTTCGGATAAATCATTCTGACCTCGAGGTCAAAATAATCGAATAACATTTGTTTGAAAAATTTCTTTGGGAATAAGTGTTCGCACTCAGTCTACGGGCGACCAGTTCCGAGATAACTAATTGTGTTATTATACAGAACATGGACGAGGTAGAGGCAGCGACAAGTGATTATTTATCTTCGAAATTGACATCTTAATTCCTATTCATTTTCACATCATCATTTTATAGTCTCAATTAAAAATGACTCTCCCGTTTACAAACAAGATTTACTTCAAAATATTTATTTTTTATTTGTAGGTACATACGTCAATAACATGTGAAAATTATAGAAATCAATTAATTACTTAGAACCATTTCTGTCTAAAGTCCACCTTAGGCTTCTAAGGTGAATAAATAAATAAAGAAGAATAAATATTTTTGTTACTAAAACAGAGCAATGTTTGTAACTGGTGCGGTAAGTAGCAGGTAAGGTTTCACCAGCTGTATTAGATTCCATATAAAAAAAAGTTATGAAATAGTATTGATATTTATACATATTTTTATTTAACTTTACTTTCAAAGCTACGAAGCGAAAATAAATTGAAAATTTAATATTATTTATACAGGCGCAGACGCCAGCGCAATAGACAATGCTTGCAATAAAGATTATTATAATAAAACCATTAATTTTCTTTTCTGCGTTTGTTGAACCGTCTGACACCGATAAATTGTAATACTAGGTAGTAAACGGATTTTCATAAGGCTTACTTAGACGTACAGATGAATTCATGAACACCTACGTACATTTAAGTAATATCTGCTGCCCGGACAACAAACCTAAAAATAACAGTGTCATCATCATCTATTTCACCCTGTGCAGGGGTGAGTTCGACTTAAAATCTGACCCATTTGCACATAGGGCTGCCAAAAGCTAAGCTTTCAAAAGCACGTAAGCTAATATTTTTCTCTTGTAACACAGCAGACGCTCTGTTAATTGGTATCAAGCAGTAGTACGCGACGCGAGACAATCGCGCACAGAAGACGGCCGTTATCTCGCGTTATCTGTAGAACGTGACCCCGCTATCGCCCGCCCGCCCATCTCTCCACGCAATACCCGCGTTGTTGGTCGCATCCGATGTGTCTGCGCAGATTTTGGTGCATAAGTTTAAAAATGTGACCGTCATGCAGGCCGCAGTAGTTATAGACTTAATGCGTATTAGGAGGTTCTGACTATAAACAATTGATATGCTTTAGTTTTTATTACCTACATCATGTAGAATAAAAAAATCAAAAAGTATGTTGGTTGATTTAAATAATTTAAAGTACACAGTTCAAAAAATACTAACTAAACTAACTAACTAAACTTTACGCCACTTCCCTAGCGGGGTAGGCAGAGAGAACCGAACGCCATATGGCACGATCCTTACACACCTCACTCGCCTCTTCAACATTCATAAGCTCTACGATTTTTATGACTCCTAACATCACCTTCTTTTAATACACGACCAATCTGGTCGTGGTAGGTGAGTCTGGGCCTTCCGCGGCTCCTACATCCTTCCACATTCGCATTATATATTTGTTTAGTCAATCTTTCGTCATCCATTCTTTCCACATGTCCGAACCACCGGAGCATGCCTCTTCTTACCTTGACTCCGACGCTGTCCTTCAGATCAACAGATCAAAAAATCTATAATTTTTAAATGATTATTATTATCTTTGAAATGATGTAGAGGTCTCTGGAAGTCCCACATAACCATCTCGTCCCCCCGGGGAGAGGTGGTATGCATGCGCTTTTCTCCGGGTGAAAAAAAGGCTTGCTGCCCTTTTGACTCTTCGTACCCCTTCGAGGATTATAAGCGAGATGTTTTAAGTATGTTAAGTATGGAAAATATTTTGAAAAATAGGTTTTCAAACTATTCTAGTGACCAAATAATGAAATAAATGGCCACTGTCAAATAAGGTAAATAGAGAGCTCTAAGAGTGTTCGCCTGCACTGTTATATCGGTAGCAACATAGTAGAAATGGTGTAACGGTTTTTTAATCAGTACGCATACTTGTGGTAACGAACGCCAATTTCTGCACAGATTGCTTTTGGCGAACCACACTGTTACTTATATTTTACAATGTGTGGAGATGTCATACTATATTTCTAATTTAAAAGACATATTTAACTATATTTCAACACCTAGTTATTAGTTAATTTGGTAAGTCTTGCTTTAAAGTTGACTTTGCCTCCTGCCCCTTCTGGGATTACAGGATAATAGATACCTAAAAATTATTTTATTGGTTGGCTTTGGAAAAGAAATATACATACATACTTACATGACATCTGCTTACCCCTTCAGGGATTATGGGCGTGATGTTATTTAATAAAGGAAAGATCCTGATTATATTTTGTTTTCCTGATAATGTATGTAGTAATGAAGAATTATTTGGCTAAAACTAAACAACAGCACAATAAAGTAGTAGGTTAAGTAAACACGCGTTTATGGTATCCTATACCTAGGTAAATATTAGTCGTCAAATGCCTATGCATTTGACGACTAATATTTATAATAAGCTTGTAATCCTATGATTACAAGCTTATTATGATTTTAAAAATTTCCACACTCTAACATAGACATGCTTTATCTTTTAAAATCTTTTAAAAATCGGACAATTTAAGGCAAAGGTGGTAGACCATACCTTTCGATGTAATTTTACTATTATGAAAAAAGCTGTAGTAGAAGTTTTAACAATCTGATAACTTTTAAAGTGTTACCACAAGTACCATTCATAATAACAATATCCTCCTAACTGATTGCTTTCACGGCGGCTAATCCAACGAGGATCAGTCAACTACGCAGGAGATATTATGGTGTACAAGTGTGTGCGCAAACACAGGTTCACTCTCTGTTCCTTCATTTTCATAGTTCGGTGAGACAGCAATCCGACTTGACCGGAGAGATGTCAGGCGCAGGACCAACGGCTTAACGTGCTTTCCAAGGCATGGGGGTGATAAACCAACTTCCTGACTCCGGGCTGGTTCTAAGTAATTTCAATATTGAAATACACAGCCACAAATTTTTCGGCCTGACCCGGGTGTCCTCTCTGTCCATAGACCTCTTGGTCCTTAGGGGCACATGTCACCATTAGACCAACGAGGCATTCCATATATCTAGACAATCTATATACGTCAATTCTGTGTGATTGTCATAGCGTACCTACTCCCAATAGAAAAAACGAGTAAGTATAATAAGTTAAGTGGAACACCGTGAGAAAACATTGCCAGTGCCTGTGAGCGACTCGCGAGTTGAGGGTCAACCCTGTAGGTATATTTTACTCCGTGAAAGCCATTAATTTAGAAATGCCGATCTGTCGTATGATTGTTTACGACCGCGCTGGACCACCTCGTCCGTGTTATTAATTGATCGACTGATAAGAGCGCCGGCTGAGATTGGAGAGATAAAACATATTGTGAGTTTCGGCGGGCACGCGGCTCGAAATATCAATAGCATGATACTTGTTGTCGTTTAAAACTATCTATGGATATATCAAACTAATTGATAAATTTGTGATTTCGGAAGCAAGCTCCTTTAATTACATTTAGCCAAAAATAAAGTCGAGTTGGATCGAAAATTGTGAAAAAGCTGGAACGACGGGCTAGCTGATCACCTAAATAATTACAAACCCGATACCCAATTACTTAGTCACCTTTTATGACATGTTAGGCAAAAAACAAAGTTGGTACATTATTTTTAAATTCCAGACCAACATGGGGTTTGGTTTAAAAGTATCTGTAGGTACAACTCGATGTATCTGTATCTTATTATAAATGCGAAAGTGACTCTGTTGGTCCGTTTTCTCGGCCGAAGCAATGGCAAAAAAATGAGGCTATCAATTCTCATCTATCTAAAAAGAAATTAAATTGAATTTCCAATTTGCAATAGTTATCCTTACAATTTTGATCTAGTGGAAGTCTGCTCGGACTATAATGCGAGAGTTTTTGAGTCTGAATAATAAATTGAAACGACTGCAATCTGACAATCGTAACTAGGGCCGGAAAACCATATTCTTAAAGATATTTTTCCATCTCACATAGCATGTTTTCTCGATGGGCCCCTTTTTGGATTTGGTTGTTTTTGATTGATTTGATTTCAAGCTTCGAAAAATTTTTGTTCAGACAGCAACAACAACAATTGTAGGTAAACAGTTGTAACCAGCTGATATTTGCAATATTGTGTACGTGTCTGTCGTTAAGCCTAGTAGAGGCCATATGCCGGGTTGATAACATCTGACATTAAGGTTGGTCACTTGCCTTACCCGCTCCCAGTGATTCGCACTAGGCCCGCACTACTCATAGAACTGTAGCAAAGAAAACAGTATGTGTTACCGCTCAAATGTACAATGTGTTACCGATTAACGGATCCACACCTTGACTCTCTGTACCGAAACGTTACTTACAAACTAATTTTACGTATATTCCGCGCTAGTGTTCAATTGGATCTCAAGAACGAATAGATAACAAAATAAGCGGACGCCGATTGTTTTAGTAACGAACACATACGGGTACGCTAAGTATTATCGGCACTGAGACGTATTCAGACCAAGGTTTCCAATTAATGTCAAAAATGTAGTTAAATTGCCATGGTACAAAATAACGTATTGAAAAACTTCCTAAATGAAGTACAAATCTAGCTAGACGCCTCATTGGCAAACTACAGCAAATTGCATTTGGATCTGGGCGCAGGAAACGATCTAAAAATAAGTGGAGTGATAGTAAAGTGACGTGCAGACACCGGACATAGTGCCGAGGGGCCTAACGCGCGCGGCACGTGGGTGCGCGTAAATAATTGCACTACACGCCATAGGCTCCCAAAGTGTTGTCGGAAAATGGTCGCGGTAAGTGGACTAAATACTTTTGACAATGTTATTGTATTCAATAATAACAAGTAATAATAATAAGTTCTCCAGACTGAGACACACCAATTCTCTAGGTCCAAATTAAGCTTGTGCGATGGATACTAGGTAACGGATATAAATAAATACTAAAATACGTTTTATAAACTTCCATGACTCGAGTACAAACGTCTATCACACCAAACATTTGCCCCTAGCGGGGTTCAAACCCACTACCATTGGTTTCGAGGCCAGGGTCTCTGGCCACTCGACCAACGGGCCTGTCAGTAGAAAGTTTGTTAACAATGTCGGTGAGTCCTGTAGACTGATTCCCACTCATAGCCGTCTATATATAAGTTAACGTTAACTCAATATATCATAAGGTATAGTAAATACATAAATCTTTAGTAAGTACTTCAAATTTTGGACAGTAATGTTTTAGGATTCGCGAACTAGGATTGCGCAACTGACGGAGAATGTAGTTTAGATGAATGACGCGGGATATAAATCATCCGCACTTCTGCTTTGCATCCACTTTTTACTATTTTTGTCCGTTAAGTAAATACGTGCACATTTTGCAAAATGCTCCTTTTGAGAAGTGCTCGTGGCATTAAGTGCTCATTTAGTAAAGTGCTGATTCCAATAACATTGCGGGCTTATTGAGCATTAAACGATCATTTTCAAAGTGCACCGATACAAAACATGTACTTATCTACATTGGTTGCAAAAAAAATAAAAAATAAATCACTATGTCTTGTTTTAGTTACACTTACAAATAGTATTTTGTTTGGTGAGTTGATAAATCATATCAACCTAGAAAGGATTTTTTTTTCTTTGTCCCATGTTGGTCTGGGACTTGGCCCATTTTGATCTGGGACAAAAAAAAAGAATGTGCTAACTGTGGTTCTTGCCTAGCATGTCGTAAGAGGCGACTAATGGTTTACGGGCTTTTGGGTTTGTGACTGAGTAGGCGACGAGCTAGCCACTTGTCACTCCTTTTTCACAGCATTCCATCCAACCCAGCCCACTGTTCCATGTTGGTCTGGGACTTAAAAAGAATATGCCAACTGTGGTTCTTGCCTAGCATGTCGTAAAAGGCGACTAATGGTATATCGGGCTTTGGGTGTGTGATTGTGTAGGCGACAGGTTAGCCGCTTGTCACTGCTTTTTCACAATTGTCCATCTGACCCAGCCCGGCTTTATTTTTGGCTGAATGTGGTTGAAGGGGCTTGCTGCCCCTTCGACTCTGCCTACCCCTTCGGGGATCATGGGCGTGATGTTATGTATGTATGTAACCTAGAAAGGATTACCAAAGACAATGTTATCTAGGATATTTTATCATAGGCTTAAAGCTTTGAACCATTTTAATTTACTCTAAATTCGTTTCACTGAAAGCTTCACAAAATGTTTTTAAGAGTCGCTTACCGTCATAAACATATTTATGAAGTGTACGTGTGTAGATTTGTAGGTGCTTGTTAAACCATTTTCGGTCTATACCTACCTTTATCACTCAATGAAATTCCAAACTGATTACTCAAAAATGATCGAATTGTCTTTAATGAGTTATTTGACAGCAGACAACATTGTTTATCTAGGAAGAGATATCTCTAATTATCTTCCATTGTTATTGGGTCTCATTCAGATTATTGATTTCTTTTTATATTTTAAATAAATTGTTAGAAAAAATATATTTATTTGGTCTACTAGCTCCCTTTCTCTTAAACATTTGCAGCAAAATAATATTGAATATTATATGGTAATTAAATTTACTTTATTAAAACATCTGATACATATTATAAACTAGCTGTGCCAGCGGTGTCACCCGCATTTATGGTTATTATTATAAAGACTATTTCCGTCATACATGATTTCTATGTAACTTTAACCATTAAGGCTGCACATGCGACAGAAGCTTAAAAAATGGAGTAACTTCTCCCGTTTTCCCAACATTTCCCTTCACTACTCTGCTTCTATTGATTGCAGCGTAATGAAAAGTATACTATAACCTGCCCAGGAGTATGAAAAATAATTGTACCAAGTTTCGTTAAAATCCGTCGAGTAGTTTTTGTTTCTATAAGGAACATACAGACAAAAATTTTACTGATTGCATTTTTGGCATCAGTATCGATCACTAATCACCCCCTGATAGTTATTTTGAAAATATATTTCATGTACAGAATTGATCTCTCTACAGATTTATTATAAATTTAAAAATAGTACAGAAATTTATTAAACCCGGAATCGTAAGAAAATAAATTACATTACCTACGTTACACTTAGGAATATTAAAAAAATATTCCTATATGTTTTTTTTTAATATGCCGGTTGAATACAACTTTCAATGACATAAACGTTAAGTTCGAGTGACGGTTCATAATAGGACGATTTTAAAAGTTCTGTAAATATTTTTTTCGATAAAAACGCGCATATTAAGCAATTTCATATTTTTTTGTGTTTACCCAAATTCTCAGTATTGGTATTGGATAAAACAGGGAAGAAATACAGTCGGCATTCTTTAATCGCGAGTCGTTAGGTCATCATGGCGATTGTTGCGTTACGAATGTTGTTCCAATTTGTTACATTCGCCGATATGAGGGCCAGAGGTCGGAACATTGTTAGGAACAACCAAACCTATAGATAATAATATAGTGGTGGCAATAACTGTTACCTCGAGATAATACATCATTCGTTAACTAACCACACTTACTAGTAACTGGTAGTCACTAATGTGACAGAAATTTTCATTCTCAAATTACCATGTTTACCTACACTTAGTTAACTATGTCATTATGTGTCTTCAAACTCAATAAACAGTTTAAGGACTAATTAGTTTTACTTTCCCATTATTGTTTACTTAAACTTAATCTTAAATATGATTGGATTACAAAGTGATTGTGTTGTTGTTCGAAAATATTACTTTGCATTACTTGTAATAATTCTGTTGAATGTTTGCTAAAGACAGTACTGATATAAAGTGGAATAAAATAGCCTTTTTATGAGGTAAAGTGTCACACTGTATGTTTTGATTACGTACAGTTGGCATTATAGAGGGGAATTTAAACGTCTTTTATTGCGGCTCTCGCATACATTGACAAAAGCATCTCCATAAGTTACGACATAGCCTGGAGTTACCTACCTGTAAGTAGACAAAACAGTCGATTTTATGTTAAGTACTATTGATATATTTGTAATGTGTGCAAGGTATGGCCACATACAGATGCGTATGACTTTGCTTGTAACTTGTGATATTTCACAAATGCTTGTAAATTTCCTTAAATATATTGTCAGTATTGTTGTTATACAAGTTGCTAGATTTGCGAAGAAGTACGAATATTTTTATGCATATGAGAACTGTATTTGTAGATTAATGCAATGTGGAAGGAGGAATTCTTGAGTTACTTATTCAATTAATCTTATGTGATGAATCAGATCAAATAAAATATTTAACGAAATAAATTGACGCATTCAGTACCTCTTATTTCATAGAAAACATTTATTCATTTTATTTTGCGGTGTTACTAAGTTCAACGGATAAACCGTATAAAACCTGTGAGATTACATTTCTTTAATATCAGAAGTTAGATAAACGGCGAGCATCATGGGATATGAATGTTTAGAGCTAACCTATAAAAGGACAGTAATGAAATTAAATGTCGTGATTGTAGTTAAAGGTATTACGTATGCAATAAAATATCGATAAATGTAGTTTTATTACATATTCGCTAACATATAGAATATAGGCACTTACATGTTCAAGCAATGTAGGTAATTACTACTTTAACAACATCCCTCGGCTCAAAATGCATACCTATAGGCCGGTTGATGTGACGTTTTTTTGCATTGCATTTACGCATCGTCCTAGCAGATCTAGGTTCGGCCTACAAGGATGTGTCAGACTAAGAACGGTTGGGGGCCGCTGTTCCACTACCAACTAAACCTTACAATGGTCTTTCTTCGAGCGCAGCACTGGGTCCGGGCACACCACTGCCAGGACATACGCACTAGTTAATATGGTGATATTATTAAGCAGCAAGCACCTTTAATCACTTTTAGCTATAGGAAAATAAAAATAATTCGGATTCGATGAACAATTTAAAAAAGTAATGATAAATGAAAAAGCTTGCCGCCTACTTTTACACAATTATAAAGCGAGGAACACTGCTGATATATTATTTTTAAGTCTCAGACCATCACGCAAACATAAACCGTTATTAATAAATAAATATGGAAAACAATTTATTGTTCTATCACAAAGATACGATACGATAAAATTCATTGATTATTAAATACGATATAATCAATGATTATTATCGTATTAGGATTGTTAACATGACAAATGATATTAAGAGAAAATAATTTCAAATCTATATTTTCATCAATCATTATATTCATTGAATGCCCTTAATGTGAGATTTATTTTAATAATTTTAATAATTAATGATACCTAGTACTAAACGATTTGTGTATTTTTTTTTACCTACAGCGTTTTTTTTCTAATATTACTACAACTATAACTTAATAGCAGTTAATAAGGATTTTGCTGTGTTTGCCGTCGCTCATTGGATCTTACGAGACATTTTACATATTTAGTATAATTATACGTATAGGTATATAGTACAAGTTATAGTAGGTAAACATAGGACATAAAGATCGTACCGTGTCAACAGTAAACCACGTTTCATACGTCTGTGACAGTATTTAGGTAAGTACAAATACCTAAAATGAACTATACAAAAACATAGTTTAGCTGATAATAAAATAGAAATTTCACATGGCTAATCCTATTACTATCAGATCTATCATTTGATTTATCTGCGTGCCACTTAAACATGCAATATTTTCAACAAATATTTGCAATATTTGAAAAAAAATGCGTTGATTCTTGTCTCTTAAAATTCATCTTAATATATCTCTCATAAATTAATTGGCAAGCGTGGGTGGTCGTCATGAAATTTGTCGTTCCCTTAAACATTTATATAGTACATCCAAATCGCCCTAGTTAGGAAGTTCGGGCCAACATAATCGTGTTACAAATTCCGCTCTTTCACATAAAATAAAAAGATGGCGTTCTAAAATATTCCTCTAGGCGCCTCTATTAGATATATATCTATTTTGTATTACTACTAGCCTTACTTTGAGACAGTGGGTATTTTGAATATTCGTTAAATAATGACTGGAACCCCATTTAATTATGAAACTTGCTAATGACATTCACTTATTAGTCAATGATTAAAGTGTGCTTGAGTGCACATCCTGGGCTAATTATAACTGAGATTAAACAGTCTGTCATTCATTAGAAACAAGAGAACGAAATTGAATTACTAAGGGTTGATGAACTGAGGAGGACCTAACATCCTTTCGCTGTATTGAGGTTACTCGTTTTGTAATGAGAAGGGCAAATAAAGATAGAGGATTATGAGGTTCGTGTGGCTTGATGTGGAGAGGACTTGGTCTTTGCTATTACGCTCATACCTTAAAAAGTTTAATTAAAAGGTACCTACTTTTGACATAAAGCCCCTATAACTAACGTTAAAGAAACTATACTAAAGTATACGTGTAGCATGTGTCCAAACTTATTACTTTAAGCGTACATACATACATAACATTACGCCCATAATCCCTGAAGGGGTAGTCAAAGGACCAGCAGGCCCCTTAAACTACATTCAGCCAAAAATAAAACTGGGCTGGGTTAGATGGAAAATTGTGAATAAGTAGTGACAAGTGGCTAGCTTGTCGCCTACACAATTACATACCCAAAACCCCATATACCATTGTCGCCTTTTACGACATGCTAGGCAAGAAACACAGTTGGCACATTATTTTTAGGTCCTAGACCAACATGGTTCTATAAGCGTGTTGATGTTTTTACTTTTATAATTATCATATAATATAAATGCTTGGACCCACTTGGTCTTAAGATTTATATTTGGCCGATTTTACTACCTTTGTAAAAATTTATATGTAAACCCAACCGCCCATAGATGATGCATAATGTTTTTGAACTAGTACCCAATTATGTAAGTTTTGAGCCCAAAGCGCCAAAACCATTAATTAAGTACAAGTTAAGTACTACTAACGTAATAAGTAAACGAAACTAATAGTTGGGTGCGAACGGTATCTACCTACCTACAGTTTTACTTGCTAATAATTACACGTGATCATAAAATCTTGTCTTTAACTATTAGTATAAACATGTTTTTATAATAACTATGATTATGAATATAGATTTCATTTCGTAATATGTGTAGAGTAAGTGTATGCGATATAACGCATATCACGGCTCTGTTTATGGTTGATATTATACAAAACTAGCTTTTGTACTTCTGCGTAGACCTCAGCCCAGGTTATATGAAACGATAAATAAATATCATACCAAATCACATTCATTGACCTGACTCACAAGTAAGTAGCTAAAGCACTTGTGTTGCGGATATCAGAATCAACATTGGTATTATAAATATACCTATACTTAATTTTTTTAATATTAACATACAGGATACAGAACAAAAAAAGTATTAGTCCTTATATATTATACGGGATACGGGATAATATCCCAACCATACATTCAGGATAAATATTATCACACGTGCTAAGTTAGACTAAGTTAGATGAAATAATGATCTTATCTTTCATCATAAAGCACTGAATCATGGAGAATTGTTATAGATGTGTTTTTAAAGCTTGCCTTCCATTAACACAAAGGTATTAAGAAAGTATATTGGACCTAAGTCCGTAATAGACGCGAGACGTGAAACTTATTTTAATATGAGAGATTATTTTCTTCCAAATGAACCGAGAATTCTGTTAAAAAACGCAGGTGCTAGTATATTCAAATTCAAATTCAAAATCTATTCATTTATATAGGCTTCAAAAAAGCACTTATAAATAGCCAATTTAAACAGAAAAAAAGTACATATTACCAATTGGACCTAAGTCCAATACGTCTTACGTCTAACGTCTCACGTCTATTTGTTAATTATAATTAATTGGACAGTCAGCAGATAGCATACGTAATATAATAATCAAATCAGGGAATCAGTCTGTTCAAAGGTTGGACTACGAAATAATAACAGAGCTTGGTAGCGTAATAGTAAGAGCAATAAACGTTTGATTGAGAACCTAATCAGTTGATTACCGTCAAGGTCCGAAAAGCTTTAAGTATTATCAACCCCTATGTGTTTCAAAATACATCTAAAGTTCCATGATTTTCTTACTACCTAGTTTGAATTCCTCAACGTGATCTCTGCTAGAGGCCCGAATGTTGGCCTCAAAACTTTGACATTAGGCTAACCTAGATAGTGGTTGACCACACGATAAGAATTAATAAACACAGAGTATTATAATGCTGCCACTTAAATAACAAGCGAAATGCTATTTAGAAGTCTTTCTGTTGAGCTCAGATGTCAATGAGAGCTTTTTGAATAAAATTATTTTATTTTCCATCTAACCCAACTAGATTTTTGAGTAAAGCTAGTTAAAGCTATTTTATTGTATTTTTTGTCCCATGTTGGTCTGGGACTTAATAATATGCTAACTGTTTCTTGCCTAGCATGTCGTAAAAGGCGACTAATGGTATCTTGGGTTTTAGGTATGTGATTGTGCAGGCGACAACTACTTTTTTACAATTTGCCTACTGACCTTTATTTTTTGCTGAATGTGGTTAAGAGGGCTGCCCCTTTGACTCTGCCTACCCCTACGAGGATTATGAGCATGATGTTATGTATGTATTGTATTTATTTCAATTGTCTAAGGCGCTCATTGTTCCTTGGGCTGTGCCTATATCTTCAAGGATTGCAGGTGTTGTGATGATATGTATGTATTTTGCAATACATTTCCAATCAGTATGAGCTGAATTCAACTATGCAGCGCCAATATAAATTTAAGAAAAATAAATTAGTTTAATTTGAAATCTATTACTAGTCAAATGAGCGATTTATTCAAGGCTAATCCGTGCACGAGTAGAAATAGATTAGTTTCATTCCAATTGTTGATAACAATATAAAGTATCCAATCAAATATGCAATACAATGTTAGATATCAGATTTCGATTTAATATAACTCTGTCAATGTAGTGCTTTTGTTAATTCTTTTATCCAATCTAATATACTTACCTATTATATTGTTTATAGACGGATAAGTCCTACATAGAACAGGTGAAAGAAATTGTATATCTAAGATGTGCATTTAGCAGAGATGTAAGGTACTCCGCTGATATAGAAAGAAGAGTGAATGCAGGAAATAGGGTGAATGTAGAGTTAGGAAAAACTTCTAGGCAGTAAAGTTTTAAGCCAGAAAGTACAGCTCGCTATACACAATGCGGTGGTGATTCCTACGCTTACATATGAAAGCGAGAGTTGGGTATGGCAGGAAGAGCATAAAGTAGAATAAACGCGGTCGAGATGCGTGCGCTGCGTAAAATCTGTGGTGTATCGCTCACAGACTGTGTTCAGAATGATGAAGTAAGAAAGAGAGTCGGTCTGAAAGAAAGCGTCGGAGTCAAGATAAGAAGAGCCATGCTCCGGTAGTTCGGACATGTGAAACAAAGAATAGATGACGAAAGCTTGACTAAACTAACTAGACTAAAGTGGAAGGCTGTAGGAGCCGCGGCAGTGCCAGGCTCACCTACCACGACCAGATTGGTCTGGTGTTAACAGAAGGTGATGTTAGTTGAAGGTGAGTCATAAAAACCGTAGAGCTTGTATGAAAAGGATCATTAATGTTGAAGAAGCAAGTGAGGTATGTAAGGATCGTGCCATATGGCGTTCGGTTCTCTGTGCCCCCCGCTAGGGAAGTGGCGTGAAGTTTAGTTAAGTATATGAGATACATGTTAATGTTAACATCGCTTAATGCACCCCTATTATTTATTGAATTGAACTACTAATACTTCTCAACTAACTTATTCTTACTTTCCAGATAATTACATGAGTAAATAATAAGTACAGTTTGGTTTTATATGCATATTTATAAATAAAAAAATAAATTCTCCGGACTGACACACTAATTCCCTAGTTCCAAACTAAGCTAATGCTTGTACTATGGATACTAGGTGAACCGATAGACATACTTAAATACGTTATAAACATCAATGACTCGAGTACAAATGTCCATCTTCATCACACGAAACATTTGCCCCTCGCGGGATTCGAACCGCGACCCTTGGTTTCATGGTCAGGGTCTCTGACCACTCGACCAACGGGCCTGTATATTTTTACTTAAGTACGTATTTTAACATTGTAGTACGTTAACTCATATGTTATACTTTACTCACACAGTTATAAACTCTCATTATATTTTTGCTAATAAATATTTAATGGTAAATACATCGGAATATGTACTAGTTAAATAAATAGACATATTCTTGTATGCCTTTTTAAATATTTAGTATTCTAGAGAAAGCTCCAACCGAACTTAACAAAGTTATGCTTAAATAGACTGATTCAAGGGAAAATATAAATATTAAATTTTCCACTACTTACAGATTTATTGATATAAACTATCTTAAAGGACGTAATAAATCTGAGCCTTTATTTGTCCCTGGAGATATTGCGAGCAAAAACATGACCTCATCGGCTTAAGCCACCGCCAAGTTTAAGACAACAGTATCAAATATTAATTACGAGATGACTCGAATATATATTCGAGTCATCTCGTAATTAATATGTATATACATATTATGAATTATTATACATACATAGCCACTTCATAACGTGGGTTTTTGTAAACACACTATAGATAAAATACCGGACTTTCCCAGAATTACGTGTGCAGTCTTAGAGTTTCTCACCGATCAAGTATGTTTGTGACCAGAAAAAAAATATATACAATAAATAACAACAATTCAACCAAATTGTCAACTTATAATCAAACATTTTTTTGTATTCGTGTATATTGCTAACATTACTAAAACCACAATTTGAATACAAGAGGTTCTTTTAGGCAGTATTCTCTACCCCATCCAACTCTCCAAGGAGACGAAATTGAATTGAGGAAGATTTCTTCATAATATTTTTTCTAAAATAAATCCGGTATGTGACCTTAAGCCAGTTTTACAACCATCAATCAGATATTCAAAGATATCCTCTTTAAAATGTAACAATATTTAATTATACAACAAAAAGTTATAAGTAATTTACAATAAACTTACACTTTAGTTGTTGATTAATCTTGTTAGGTCGTGATATTTTCGACAGTGCTTAGAGTAGCAGATAATATATTGCTTAACAATTCAATTAATATAGTTGATTTGGCTCAACCTTGTTTGAGTCATGCTATCGACAGACAGACCTGTTGCTTTTAGTACAGACACAACAAACAGATCTCGTGTGCTTATATTAAAAGATCTCGCTGCTACCAGGTTTTTTAAATAAAATGTTTTATCTGACTACGGCAAAACCAAATTTAAACTGTCTATGAATTTATATAGGTATATTTGTTTTCGTATAGGTAGACATTTAGGCGTTACTGTGATACAGCTTAAATGAGCTATCTGATTTATGAATGAGGTTTTTGTACAAATCGATCTTTAAATTACCATACGCCACATTAGAATCAGCTTCAAAATAAAGAGTCACTTCACATGGTGTAATTTTTTTACGGCGAGTTTTAGTTCTTAGCTAATATTAACAAGGCAATGTTTATTCACTAAACAGAACGGAAAAAGTTTTAGTTTAGTTATATTTGTAAAATAATAAAATGCTAACCAAGAAATTGCAAAACGCATAAAACAATTAACTTCAAATTACATACATACCTACTTACTTATATATAAAAAAAATTCAAAAGCCAATGATAGTTTTAGAAAAAAACGTAATATCTCCTATCTACTTCAGCATAAGTACCTACTTAATAAATTCTTCACACATTGATAAAAAGGATATTCAATAAAAATAATCACTCGCTTTTGGATATTTCTTATACTTGGATACAATATTTATGTCCATGGCGTAAACTACTAAAACGCAACTAACTAACTATGTAGTTTTTTGATTATCAAGGTCTTGATAATAATATCATATGCCTAACTATAGAGCGTTATTAAAATATTTAACAACTTTATAGTTGTACTTCAAGGTGTGTGGTGGCCGACTTAGCTGTAAACACCGCAAATCGCATTGTAAACTCACCCTTAGTTTTCCTTTCGGCTTTTCTGCCGATTGCGAATGATTCCGTTTCTTTAGAGTTCCCATGTTTGCACTAAATTAGAATCCTAGACCACTGTAAAAGTGCATAGCATCACTGAACCACAGAATCAAAAAAGCACTATATTTTCCACGGTATAGTTTCACAAAGCACTGGCAGTCGATCCGATTCGAATTTGGAACGTCACATGGTCTCGCGTTTTCCCGCGTCCGTGATCCGTCGAAGCGCGACCCGCCGCGGCTCGCTCGGGGCATGGAGTGGCATCCTCGCTCCCGCCCGGCTCCGTCCCGCCCGGCTCACAAACATCATCACCCTTCTAATTAATCGCATCCACGCACTTTTTACTAAACACGGGATTGACACGAGTGACGCGGCTTATCGATCCCTTTAATTTGGAGCTTTGCATTAGACTACTCTTTAAGTGCAGGGCTGGTAAATACGGTTCGCAGTTGTAATCAATATTATTTCAAGAATCAGTTACGTATTATTTAAAAAAATAATAACAGAAGTTAACATAAAACATCACAGTTATTATAATAGGTACCTTAGGTGACATTTATAAGACTGGCTCGATGGCGCATTCGGTAGTGACCCTGCCCCATGCGCCAAGAGTTGTGGGTTCGATTCCCACCCAGGACAAACATTCGTATGATCAATACTTGCGTTTGTTCTGTGTCTGGGTGTAAATATCCAATATTTAAATATGTATTTGTAATACCACTGTTGATTCTGATATCCGTAACACAAGTGTTTGAGCTACTTACCTCGGATTCAGATCAATGTATGTGATGTAGTCGGATATTATATTATATTATATTTGTAAGAGTCAATGCAAAATCGACACAAAAAATCTGCATCTTGCGGTTTAACTATATTATTTATTTTTTAAATCGAGTAAAATAAGAACAAGCTTTTACCCTCATCTTCCAAATTGTATAAGGAATACCAATATAAATAATAATAGCTGTTGATAGTGCTGTAGTATGTCGGCACCAATTCTGTCAGCCAAATATTCCTTTACCAAGAATGTTTGCGTCGCGTAGTTTAGTTCCGCAAGGGGTTGATCTGTATAAGTGATTTGACTAATTCAATTTGTCTTTGATTGGTAGAATATCATAGCAATTGTAAAATACAAACCGTGATTAAGCTACTAAAGTCATTGTTTTAATTATGGTATATTCTGTAAAACTTTTAAGCGACTTGTAGAGTTGGTATTTGGAACCCTTAAATTAGCAATTAAGCAATATAAACGTTCAAATGATAGGTATACAAATTTACTTACTAAGCAAAATATATATACAGTATGTATTAAAAAAAGAAACATATAATATTAATATTGGGTAACATTGTTAAGACCCTTCTGACAAGACATATTTGTAATAACTAAAGCAAATTGAAAGCCTGTTTATCAGAGACATCTTTTGTTTAAGTTCGGGTCGTAAAAATTATTTTATGCCAACCCTGATTATGCCAACGGTAATGTTGGAAGTACATAGGTACATTATGGTGTCCTGGGAAAAAATTAGATGGAAACTTTTTTATCGCATTCGTCATCGTTTTTGGTTACTCCGAGATTCTTGTGTGTGTAAGGTATAAATATGACAGATAGTGTACCAAAAAATACGTGGTACTTCTAGTACGTTTTAAATGGTTAAACGATGATATCAAAGTGTTGTAAACATACTTCTTGTTTAATATATAACTTCTATTATTTTATATATTACTTACCTCTATAATGAACTAAAATTATCAGTTGTGATTCGGCAAAATCACTGCTATATCTCAAAAATACAAGGGCTTCATTCTCTAATTAATAACGTTACTTAATTGTTGTTAGACCTTAACGTATTATGAATGTTAGCACGTTCTGCTGACTTCTAGCAGTGCCTTGGAACTAACTTAGAAGTTTGGTAGCCTTACAAATACCAAGTTGATTGATTACATTCAAGGATATTTTGAGGCGTAGGTACCTATTTATTGTTGTGCAAAATCAATTAATAAATTACTAATAACTTACACTGTAATGGAATTATTTTTCTTTTGATACGTGCATTTGAAGAGTATTTAAGTTTGCCAGACCTGTTATTTCTGTATAAGGTTTCAGAAAACATAAAAGAGATCACACGAAAAATTGGGAACTTCAGCTAATTTTGAAGTATAATATGTTACATAAGGTCAACGTTTCGTAAATTCATTTTGACATTGTAACACTAGATAATTAATATGTAAGCTTAGAATGTAATAAAAATTTAGCAATTATGTTGCATAATTTTTGGATTGCAATACATAATGTATCGTTTCTCAATCGTTTTTTCCATTTATTGTCAATAACTTGAAATTATAACATCAAAGAAATAGATAAAACCATCCGTTACATCATACTTACAAAATATACAAAACAAAAATATGACTAATATTTATTTAAAAAAAACTAGTGATAAATTAGGGGATCAAACTTTAATTTGGGTCAGTGGAAATCTATAAATTGTAATTCAAGATTTCATCTTTTTTTACTACAGATTAAATAACAGAAGATAAAATTCCAAAATATGAACCAAATAAAAAGAAGTTCATATTCCATATCACATAACGAAAGCATACGCGATACCTTATTCTCTACCTACACGACAAGCTTTTAAGTCCTAACCACTAATTGTACCAAGTGCTCCTGGATCTAAATAAACATGATCGTTTGATAGAAATAAGCAATGCTCACTTATCTGTGAATCGAAATGGTACGGTAATGGAGCCATAGGCGGCGGTCGCTAAAAGCTATATAATTGTTACCAGTTTGCAATAAATGTCTAAGCACATCGACGCTGCATTTTAATTATACTCATTTTTATTCCTGTTACAAATAGATACATAATTAGTTAATATGATACAAGATGACAAGATAATCTAGGTTAATATGATACACATAGACCAGATAGGTAGTACTGATCAATTGATTGACATATCAGCAAGTCGCCAAAGCTCTTGGGATTACGGTTTTTTGTTAAAAGTCTTCCATTTATAGTATGGATGGTAGTGAGCGAAAAGAGGTGGGAAAAATGTGATTTGAGAATATTTTTTATAATATTTAATCAGTATTACCTACTTAAAAATCGCATTATCAAATTAACACGCCTAAAAGTGTGAACGGAGTGACGAAATTTCTATGGAAAATATTTTTGCACTAAAGACGCGGATAAAATTAGTTCTTGATAGCCATATTGGGTAGTAGGTAAACTTCAAAACAATATTTTTTAGTCCGGGGGGGGGGGGGGGGATATTTTTTAGCCCGGGGGAATTATTAAGCTCTCCGAAACGTACTGTGCACATTATTTTTATTTGGAATAGCACAAAACGATATTCTCGATTAGTGAGTTTATGTGAAAAAGGCTTTAAATTTATTACAATTTAGATAGGTAGAGGGGTCGTTCAGTGTTTCGTCCCACTACACTTTCTGACTGAATCGGACTGATTTTAAATTTTTACATTCTATTATTACTAAAGGTAAAGTATTTTAGGCTTTTCTTTCATTTCATTTCGGAAACTTTTATATCTCCATTGTTATTATAAATCAGAAACTAAAGTTTATTTAAGTTTTATATATCAACATACCTCTTCGTCTTCTAATCTTTCCCATATTGGCCTAAGAAATAAAAAAAAAAAACCTTGCGTACCATATCGTAAAAGACGTATAATGGTGTATTGGGTATTGGGTTAGTGTGGAAGCGGTGAGCTAGCCACTATACTTTCGCCTAAATAATATTATAGGAGTTTATTAATCCTCATACTTTTTCTACCCCTACGCGGAGGTTTTGTATGCAGGGATCTGTATAAATTAACATATATTTTGAGTGCTCAAATTTGTTATTTCTAGAAAACGTTACTTGGTAATTCGATATAAAAAAAAATCTCACATGTAGACCTAATACTTTCATTGCTTTGGCTCATTCGGGGTTGCTATTCATATTCTTCATGATCTAGGTACATATGCTTAGGTATTCTTCGTACTCAAGCTAAGGTTTTATAGACAATCTTGCTAAAATAATCTTACACAATATGTCTTAGTTAGAATATATTAACGTGTCCTCCGAGAGCTAGATAACGTAAAGCAATATGTAAAACGTCTGTTCAGGTGTAGCTAATTAGTAATTCGCATTAGTAACCAATAATGATGTAGCTACAGCTATGTCTCTATTCTATTCTCAATTCGTCGGTATGTATTATATATTTTTTTTATGTATGTCCACTGATATTTTCGTCAATTATAGACGGATTTCAAAAATTTTTTTTTGTTGGACATTTATTAATATGTATAACTAGGCGTGAGAATTTATTTAGGTATATCTTTCAACGCACGTGTAGGTCAAATTTGTAAAACCTCTTTTAATAGATAGCCCGTTTATAGTGGAGTGCTTTAAGCTTTTTATATACGCGGACGAAGTCATGGGCGGCTGCTAGTATTGACATAAAATTAAAAAAATGTGTTGTGCGTAAGTAAGTACCTGGTCTACATTAAAAATATGTGATTGGTTTCATTCTTAATTTTAAATCGACTTTAACAAAAGAAAGTTAACCCGTCACAATATTTATATTAACTACTTATATTTTTAACGCATACCTATATCGCTATATACATTCGATTTTAAGAAAACTTTATAATTAGACCTTAAATTCGGGCAATTACACAAATTTTGGTAACGCCACCAGTAAACTCATTTATATAAGTTTATTAAGAAGTCTATGTAGACGAAGTCCTGTTCAAATAGATACCTACTCGTACCCAAATACTAAAACCACTATGACATTTGAGTCGGCAACATCACAAGAGAGCAAAGCACCATTAAAATTTGCGCCATTAAGTGTAAAAAGGATTTTTCTGTTAACGATTTTATGACTGAATAATAAATTAACACTATCAATTCTGTCGTAAAAACATTGTTTGTTGGTATTTTATTCGTTTAGAAATCACGATAAAGTTATATAACTTTATACATTTAAGGCGTATCTTTTATAACCTGTAATATTACAACTAGCTTATGCCCGCGGGTCCACTCGCGTGAATGTGCATTTTGTCAATCCCAATGATATAGTGTTCTATCGTCTTAAAGTTTTTTTCTTTCCCTAAGGGAAAAGTAATTTTTGGATAAAGGGTAGATAGCCTATATCGAATTCCGTACCCAATGACGCAAAATGCAAAATTTTATTATGATTGGTTCAGTCGTTAAGACATGACATCAGAATAAACGCTCCGCACCGTTCCTTCGTTGAAGATTCTACTAATATTATAAATGCGAAAATTTGTATTTGTATGGATGGATGTTTGTTACTCTTTCACAAAAAAACTACTGAATGGATTTTAATGAAACTTTAGAATAATATAGCTCATACACCCGAATAACATATAGGCTATGTTTCATCGATGTACCACGCAAGCGTAGCCGCGGCAGAAGCTAGTTATTACATAAGTACCTATACCATCTGATATTCTAGTGTTCATGGCTATCTACTGTTCTCCTGTGTTATCATGATTATAGATAACTACATAAGTGAATCAAACTTAAATTGTAACAAATAATATGGATACACCTTTATTTATTTTCTTGCTTGTACCTATATCTATCTACTGTGTAGCGTGCACAAAAAATAATACCTGCAATTTCATAAAGCCCTTCCCTAGCCTAGTCTAGTATTAACTGTCATTCTCAATCAGCCCGAATAAGTTATTGAACAATTCTATTCGTGCCATAACTAATTGGTCGACCGACCACCGTGGCTGGCCATTACCTCGTCTGTCAATGCGCAAACGATTCGTTATTTAGTATTTATCATCGTAATGCAGAGTTATGTCGGTATCTGTGTCGACTTTAGTGTTGCACTGTGTCCCTATTTTTAGAGATGTCCCAGTTTTGTAAGCCTTAATACGTGTCAAGTTATAGCCGACACAAAACTTGTCGGCTCAGAGTAATCTGTTGATATGTAAACGCTTAATTAAATAAATATCTTATGTCAGTGTTAGTTGTATGTAACTGTTTACATGAATATTTACATGTGTTTATGCATAAGTAATAAATATATCAATAATTTTTTCTTGTACATTAATAAGCAGTGGCATTTTGTCTTGTTATTATTTTATTACAATAATAATATTATACAATGTAGGTACCACCTCTTCTTATACTGTGACGTGAAATAAATTATTTAAATTTGAATTTATACATTTAAAAATAACTTCTATATCTGACTGTCGTGTTAAAATATTAAAAATGAACATAAAGGGTATGCACTTTTCCGCGTTTAATACCTCTAGGTAAGCATATACCCTACAAGGCAACATATTAATTTTGTGCAAATGCATTGTCTGCGGTAATTTCTTACCATCAGGCAGGCCGTATCGCCGCCATCTTTGTAAAAAAATATTGAGAATAAGATAATTCATTTATAAAACCGCTGTAAATAATAATTACATTAATAGATTAAAGAACATAGCAAACTAATTAAGCCGAGGAATCGGCCACGACTTTTTAGCAGAAGCTAAAATGTGAATGACGTCGAATATTTAGTTGGTTTAAATTCCGCTACAAGAACTACCAATTTATGAACAACATCGATATGTTTAAAATATGTATCTCTAATATGACCTAGATAAATACAAGTAAGTGTCCCTCAATTTGCCGATTTGCAACCTGCCTGCCCACACTAGCCGGCAACTATGCACCGAGACGAAGCGCTATTTTATCGACTCCATTGAATCCATCATTGCATTGCACACGTCGAATGACGAAGAAATTGCCAATCAGAGCTGCATTGCGTGCATCAGTCAGAGTCTCGGTGCAGCGAGTTGTCCCTGACGTGACGGATGGCCACTCGATAATGCAACCAGGTTTTCTATATCTTTAGGGCTTCATAATTATAGATGATAATTTTTTAACGAGGTATCTTAAGCTTTATGACGCAATCCATAAAATCTAAATGGTTTAAATTATGGACTTCAATTCTAAACTGAATACTTAGGTAATCCCAAATATACATTACAAAAGATGCGCCGTCAAATCAAATTCTACGTAATAATTATAATCAATAAATAAAAAAAACGGGACAATGTTTACGCATGAAAGGTTTCACAATTTTTTTTTGTAAATATGTAGGTAAGTAGGCACTTATATGAAAATTTATGTTACCTAATTCCTTCAGAATTATTTTTAACTGCAATATATATATATTGATATCGTATTCACAACGAATTTATGGTGTACAAGAAAGATTATGGTATTTTTTTGCGAAAACAGTTTTGTCTTTAATTTTATGATACGAAAATACCCTAATAAAACGTGCTCTACAGTTTAATCTATAAAAAGAAATACAGATCTTAAGCGAAGTAGATTATATGTAGTAGGCGAGTAGGTAGAACTCTCTAATCAATGTAAAAACGTGTTGGTAGGCGAATAAAGGACTATTCCCGACTAAATGACAAGAGTAACTTTCAAAGTCGCCAGATCGCTTCATCGGAATTTTTCCAAGGTGTTTAATTGTATTCTAGATAAGGGGAGTCCTATTTGGAATTAACAGTATAATTGTCATGTGGTCTCAGTGTAATGTATGCTGTGATCGCGCTCATCTCAGTATAGAATCCTGTACAATTGTCAGGCTCGTTGGTCGAGTGGCCCGAGACCCTGACAACGAAAGCAAGGGTAGCGGGTTCGAATCCCACTAGAGGTGAATGTTGCGTGTAATGAACATTTGTACTCGAGGCATGGATGTTTAAAACGTATTTATGTCGTATAAACGTATGTATGTCTATCCGTAATACTGTAGTTATCACTATATCACAAGACAATTGAATAGATTTATGATTCAGAATGATTGTATTGTAATCCAAATCGAAAATAAATAGGTACAATGTTTGATGTTGATGATTATCTTTTTTAAACAGTTTAAAATTAACATCCAAAAATTTTTTTGATAATGAATAAATTTGACTGATTAATTACCATTCGCTGCAAGCAAAGCTTATAAATACAAACATATCATCACGTCCGTAATCTGCGACGGGTTAGGCTGTTAGGCAGAGCAGTCAGGACCTGCCAGCTAGTTAAACCACATTTAGCCAAAAACAATTTGAGATGAGTTGGAAAGAAATGTGTATTACAAATGCTTACTACTTTTAAAACTATGGAATGTTTACCTGATTATATTATCGGTAAGATTTATTGTCGTAGAAAAAGATTTGACAAAAGTAATTTCAACGGTGATAAAAGGTTTCAGAAACCTTTTTTGTTTTCGATACCTTGATTTGCTCTGACTTCGCGGAGAAGGAATGCAAATTTAACATAATTTTAGCGAGCACGTATTGAAATCCTACTGGGGTTTTATCTCCGTTTTTACCATAGATTTAGAATTTTGTTCCATTTCATTACATCAGTCAAAGCAAAAGTCATATCTTTTTGTCTTAGTATAAATCATAGAACATATTTCTATTTTTTAATTTTTTACACGCTGAATATACGAAGAATTTTACCATCTCATTGTTTATAGAACTGCTTAGAATGAGATTTCTTACCGACTAATTCCAATTTACCTAATATATACAACTACTGATTTCAGTCAATGCCATAAATAATTAATCAAAAGTATAAAAAAGCGTATTAAATACCTATATTATTAGTGTACAACTGAATCAGTCGATAATGTGAAAGTGCGTCTTTGACAACACTATTTTTAACTCACACATAGACGTCAACCAACACATGCTTAAATTTATTTTGGACATGTCTCCGAGCCGTCTATGTGTATTTTGTACATCCTAAATCTATGGTTTTTACCGTCATATACTAACCTTAGCATAAGTCGGATCTATTAATGCGGAATTTACAATTTCAATTTGAAATTGCAAGTATTATTTGTAACGTACACACATACATAACATCACGTCCATCCATAATCCCCGAAGGGGTAGGCAGAGTCAAAGAGGCAGCAGGCCTCTTAACCACATTTATTCATAAATAAAACTGAGCTGTAACGGCTTATTTGTAACAGTGGTAATGAAATTTTCTTGGAGACAAATAAACCTCCTATTCAATTCAAATTCCACGCGGGTACGACCGCGAATGAATGCAAGTGCACACAAAAGATAGAACGCATCTACCATCTGATCTAGTGTCGAATAACAAATAGTTATTTAAATAGCCAATTCGGCTTGGTTCTCACAATTCGTTATACGCAACGTGTCAAACGCATCGTGCGTTCAATTAAAATATTACGGTGCAACGGTTGTGTATGCACGCAGCGCATCGCATAGTAAACTTACGTCCATTTTAACAACTACTGCTCTCAACGATCATTCAACTTGATTTATTCGGTTGCTGCTTTGGCACCATGTTCTAGGAAACTAGATTACTGTTACACTTCTAGAATGTAAAGTAGGCCAGCATAAGGATAAAAGTATTAATTCGCATCCATGAAGTTATGCACTTAGGTCTAACAGCACTTTTAATTGCCCTTATCCTAGTCTTCACTTCACAATCTGATTACGTTAGGACAAAGAAGCCACATGTATTCATAAAACTTTAGCCAATAATGCTTGTTGGTAGCTTTATTCTTAATTTTAATAGTTTTGCAAGCAAACTCGTACTTTCCTAATATGCTGTTACATAAGAGATTACTCTATCCCCCCCAAGCTTAATAATGCTAAATACTAGATCCTATTGGTAATTCCAACATTAATATTTTAGTTCGTTTACCCATACAAAATTATTAACCGACTTCAAAAAAAAGGAGGAGGTTCTCAAATTGTTTTTTTTTTGTTATTTGTACAAGATAGAATATGTACTACCTACTTACTTAAATCATACAAAGTATCCTCGCGGATAACCTAACGTCATTTGAGAAATTATAAGTAATAAAATGTATGTTCTGGAATCTGATACTTACTTAACTGACGAATTTCTTGCTGGCTTCTTCCCAGTAAAATTTATATTTTCTTAAATGTATATACGTATGTGATTTTTATATCCTAAATAATATATATAAGAAGTTAAGTTCTCTAATGAAATGTAGCATACCTACCTCTAAAATGTTTTGATCAGCTACGCTAATATTAACGATACAGGTACATCGTTTATTTTTATATCCCGATAAACATATATATGGCTCGGGTAGTATGTCTGCTTTACATTGTTTATGTATGATCTCGTAGAGCAACTTTTTTCTCTCCTCGCATTTGGTAATCGGACCTACTTAAAATGTTACAAAAACCTACCGGACCAAAGTCAAATTGAAATCATCTGGAGACTGAAAGAGTGCTAACCTACATACCAAAATGGGAAACGTACATGTTTGATATATCTAGATTGCAGTACTTATAGGTATGTGTATCTACACGTCTGATATGGGGGGAGGGGGGGGGGGGGGAATACTTACATGTATAATCAAGTAATAAATAATGTCCTCCTAACCGATATCGGTTACGGCGGCCAATCTCAACGAGGATTAGCCAACTGCGCAGGAGATATTATAGTGCACAAGTGTGTGCGCTAACACAGGTGCACTCTCTATTCCTTCACTCTCATAGTCCGGTGAGATGGCAATTCGACATGACCGGAGAGAAGTTAGGCGCAGGATCAACGGCTTAACGTGCTTTCCGAGGCACGGGGGTGATTAAACCGCCAACTTCCTGACTCCGGGCTGTTACTGAGTAATTTGGATATTGAAATACCCAGCCACAAATTTTTGGCCCGACCCGGGATTTAAACCCGGGACCTCTTGGTCCTTAGGCGGCGCATGCTACCACTAGACCAACGAGGCAGTCATAATCAAGTAGCTTACATATAGATACCTATTTTTAAGCGACTTCAAAAAGTTAATGAGATTCTCAGTTCGCCGAAAATTTAGTTTTTTTATGTTTTAGTTTTAGCTAGGCTAATGTAGGTATGCGTTTTTTTATACTTTTATATTGGAATTATAATGAATAGTCTAGTCCGTACAGTTTCGTCTTGATAAGTAGGTAGGTTATCAGTATTTATACTGAACCGTCCGCATTTCTCTATTTAAATTTGTTGTTATCCATTATTTATACCTTGCCTTTTTAAGTATAGATGCTATGTAGTTTAGTTACTAAAAATTAACCTTAAATAATTAAATAAAACCCCCTTCCTTTTAGGTAGGTAATTGGCCCAGGCAAACAATTTTGCACCAACTTCATACATATGATAAATGAAAGGTTTATCTACTTCTGTTGGCTCTATGTTAATTATATTCAGGAAATTAATTATTTAACTTCGCACAACTTTTATGTTTGGGATATATGGAGTTGTCACCCAACCTGTCACGCTACATCTTAGGGCAAATAAACTTTTCCATTTATTCCCTTGATTTCTTCTTATCTACCAAGTTTGACTACCTAATTTGCCTAATAGTTAGAAGGTAAAACGTTTTGTGGATAATTTATATGAAAATAAACACCCTCTAACATGCCGAAGTCTAGGAGATAGGTAACCTGATATAACTCAACAGAGTAATTTGTAATATGCCAGTATCCTTGTTGCCGCGTACTTAACTAAATACTTAAGTATTACTTTACTTTGAATATTCACAAGAACAAGATGTAGACAAGATTTTTTCTATTCTGGTATAGTATTTTATTTAATAACTAGCTGTGCCAGCGGTGTCACCCTCGTTTTTGGTTAATATTATAAAGACTATTTCCGTCATACGATATTTCTATGTAACTTTAACCATTAAGGCTGCACACGCGACGGAAGCTTAAAAAATGGAGTAACTTCTCCCGTTTTCCCAACATTTCCCTTCACTACTCTGCTCCTATTGAATGTAGCGTGATGAAAAGTATACTATAACCTGCCCAGGAGTATGAAGAATAATTGTACCAAGTTTCGTTAAAATCCGTCGAGTAGTTTTTGTTTCTATAAGGAACATACAGACAGACAGACAAAAATTTTACTGATTGTATTTTTGGCATCAGTATCGATCACTAATCACCCCCTGATAGTTATTTTGAAAATATATTTCATGTACAGAATTGACCTCTCTACAGATTTATTATAAGTATAGATATTTAACCGATGAATTTAGAACTTTAGGCAAAGACAGGTTAGGTATTATGAATTTGCTTTCCTTTATTTATTCTCAGTCAATGGGAAATCTCATTTATCTTCTAGTGTAGGGAAACGTAGATGCAAGTAGATATTTTATAGAAAACCTTATCAAAATTAAAATGCAATTGGTAAACCTATTGGTAAACCTTCAAAAATACAAAGGCACAAAATAAAATAAAAAACACATTTATGATAATAATGGGATATCTCTCTGCAACCCTAGATTCGGTATCAACAATAAGTATAGGTACGTATAGTAAAACATCATCAAAATGGTTCTCTACTAGTACTTTCGCACAAGGAATGCCCTACTTTAAGATCAAATGATTGGTGGCCATTGTCTTACGCATTCATTGATTGATTGATCTAGGTCCTCTCTTAAAATGCATTAACTATAGTATCTGTCGTGTATTATCAGTCGGTACATCTTGTGCTAGAGACCTATAGGAAGCATGAATGAAAAAGAAAAGTATTGAATCTTCAGGTTCCTATTTTTTTTTCTACGTTAACATTTTCGTTCTCCATTATTCATAAATAGTAGGTGCCATATAGAATAACTGTTACTAGACGCTGCGACGGTAATTTTAAAGCTCCTACGAAAATCGACTCCACAAATAAACCAAGCTATTCAATAGTGTCGACTTCAAACACTCCGAGACGAACCTTAAATGGTTTGACGTCCAAACATAACTAATTAGTTACGTGCTAGATATCTAATCTGTCGATGTGTAGACAGGTGTCAGGATGAATGACAGAGACCCGCTATGTCGCAAGTCGGAATTCACGGTGGAACGTGGTAAGTATGACATTATAAAATAGACAATAAGACTAACAAAGCGTTATATTAACTACAACATGTTTCTCAGTTAACATCAAAATAGAGAGTGATTTTTAAATACTTGTGTCTACGTATTTAATTATTTCATTTTGCCGTACGGGGTTCCCATACTAAATGGATTCCATACCTACTTCAAAATAGATCCCTAATTACACAGATCCGAGATTATTTGACATATTATAAAATGGCATATTGTTTTTTGAAACATGATAAAAAGATATCAATATCCAACTGATATGATAAAATGGTTCAGGTTTTAATTATTTAATATATTTAAGTATGTAATAATGTTGTCCCTGTTTATCGATTAGTGGCTAAAAAACTTTTGGCAACATCTTTTCATAACAGTCCTAAAACTTGCGCTGAATTACGGAAAATCGTAGTGAGCAAGAGGGAATAGTGAATACTTAATACCTTTGATGACTACTTACTGACTTATAAGGTATTTAGGTGTAACTACGCACAATTATACACATTCATAGGTAAATAATGGTAATTAGGTGGTCAAGAGTCGGCGTTTTGAATGAGCTGTCCCGCGTTGTGATTGGCTGAACCAAGATGTATGTGGGTCGCCTGCGCGCGCGCACGTTCTTACCCGGGCTCCAGGCTCGCGTGAACTACGAAACCTGCGCGGTCAAGATTTACGAAGAAAATGTTTGGCCTATGTTTGAAAAAAGAACGGTATTTAAATTTTTTATCATACCCATTTACTACAACTCGAAATCATTCACCATGTTCGTATTATTTGTACTAGCTTATCGTTCTACGTTTTGTGGTTTAATTACTATGTAGCTGTGCCAGCGGTGTCACCCGCGTTTATGGTTAATATTATAAAGACTATTTCCGTCATACATGATTTCTATGTAACATTAACCATTAAGGCTGCACACGCGACGGAAGCTTAAAAAATGGAGTAACTTCTCCCGTTTTCCCAACATTTCCCTTCACTACTCTGCTCCTATTGATTGTAGCGTGATGAAAAGTATACTATAACCTGCCCAGGAGTATGAAGAATAATTGTACCAAGTTTCGTTAAAATCCGTCGAGTAGTTTTTGTTTCTATAAGGAACATACAGACAGACAGACAGACAGACAGACAGACAAAAAATTTACTGATTGCATTTTTGGTATCAGTATCGATCACTAATCACCCCCTGATAGTTATTTTGAAAATATATTTCATGTACAGAATTTACCTCTCTACAGATTTATTATAAGTATAGATGTAGCTCGAGGACGCTGAATAGGAGAAACTCTACGATCAAGTATTTTGTATGGAGTAACCATCGTAATTGCGATTAAGAATTACTTACTACCGAATTTCACCGAATGGGCTCGTACAGCTTCGTGGTTTGCCCAGTGGAGTAGCTAGGCAAGGGCGAAGTGGTCGTTCCCTCGTCCACGGTCTCGCACTTGAAGGGGCTTCGCGAAGCCCTTTGCAAGCATGTTTGATAAGATAGATTTATTGGGTAGATCTTGGAAACGAAAGAGAAGGGGCCTTGCTATGCGACTTCGCCCACGTCTATATAAGTACACGCTACGCCACTGGGATTGCCCCCACAAGGCACCATGCCATGCCTTGGGGAGCAAGCTTGGGGGGCAGTGGCATGACGCGCATGACGAAAGGGCTAAATCGTAGTAGACCCTTAGATATGAGAACCAGACAATTTTTGGATCATATTTACATATCCATATTTTTCTGTATGTGCAACGGGTTTCATCACGATGTTTTCCCACACCGCTGAACTAGCGGTACTAACACGTACATAGATTTGAAAAATCCAGAGGTGCCCGAGTTTGAACCCGCACCCTATCACCGTTCAACGTAGGTACCTACCGACTGGACTTTAACAGTTGTATTATTCTTTGACTATATTCTATATTTTATTGTTCTTGACAGTGAGAGATACTTTACTGAGTTTTGTTACGTGAATGACAACAATTATTGTGAACTTCCAAATTACGAGATCTACTCATAGAATGAATACAAATCTAATATTATCCGCCATCCACAAAGCTTTAACATTTAATAAACGTTTGATATTTACGAGGAATATTATGAAGTTACAGGCCTTTTTAATAGTAGGTAATGACAGTTGATATGTACCATGGATAATAATAGAAGCCGGCATTATAAAAAATTCAAAAGAAGAAAATGTGCAAGCCTTACCGTAAAAACTGCCTATAGGTAACCGTAAAATTGTAAATCATTAATCATGGTGTTTACATTATTAATCTTGATCTATTTTTAATGCAGTAGCCGCTAGTAGCCCAAGACAGTTATATTACAATAATGTCTATTTTTGTAATTTATTAGTAAATAGAACAAATAGTTCACCGTCCTTGGACCTAATATCTAAAGTTAATTTAATATATAACTCCATATTATTAAAGACATAATAGGAGTAGGTATGTATGTATGTTCAGTAGTCAGTGTCAAATAACGACTGTCGTAGTGACCTAGTTATCGCCGTAGGCGAGTATCACAGGCGGCTTCTATTACAGATAATCTGTACCATCTTGATCTCCGCCATCTTGAAATAATTAGCTCTGATTTACAATCTATTGCTTGTAGTTTGCATGGTTATTGATTTAGGAGTAAACATATATGACAATAAACTTGTAGGTTTATTTTTATTATTAATACCTATTCATAATATCTGTTGATTCATATTCATTCCTCGATTTTATTTCTACTGTTCAAGTAGCGAAGGAATAAGTAGAGCCTTCAAATATTAAAATTATGAAAAGTAATGAAACTTTACAGTTAACATCGTCCCGTATTTTAAAAGGCCAGGTTATGTGGTTTTTTTTAAAGTTATAATTGGAAATTTTTTTTGCGTGACTTGTGAATCCATTGATGCCGGTACTTGCAAATATATATTTTTTCGTGATATCTAAAGTACCATTCATTTAGTCATGGGGATTATAAGATTAGGATGGATGCGACCGAACATACCATATACATGTAATCATCAGTTTAGGTACTATGACGCAAATGATATCAAAAAAAGGATAGCGGACCATTCACGTACCACATTGTTATCGACCACACACGACGTCATTGACGTATGTGAAATCACTTAGTTCTCATGAACAATTAAACAATTATATTATCTATTGGTACTTTTTACCATATAGAGGCTCGACATTGAGATAGGCAATAAAATACTGTGTGGTGCGCGCCGCTCCGCGCATATGCGTCGGAAGGTGTGGCGCATGTTGCAGGTAGACTGTAAATATTCGAATAATTTTCTTTACATTCATCAAGGCTCGATGTCTTACTCATTCTTTAAGTTGGGAAAAAATTTTCAAAAGGCGGATGAACTAAAGGTATCTCGGATTTTTTAAAATACTTATAGAGAATATTTTACTCTATTTTGGTGAAAACATCAGCCATTAGTCACATCTTAATAAGGATCTAGCGGACCAAATAAAACGGAACGAAACGAACTTGAAAAGTCAAAAATACAAAATAAGAGATTCAAATTCAATAAAAAAAAACAACTTAAGCGTTTTAATTTATGTTTGTTAAGTAGCAACAAACATAAAAATTTCTCAAGTCAAACATCTGTGTACGATAATGAATCGTTATTGAAATGTCATGCTCACGCTTAAAATTTACGAGTAGGTAATGTTAAGAATCAGGCTTTGTTTAAAACCCAACTATTAAAACCCCAGTTATCTCTAATCCTAAAATTCAAATGTTGTAATTGTTGTAAACATCAAATTTGCAAATTTAAACCATATTAGATAACACATATAAAAGTAGATAGGTACGTACCGAATGTATGCTTAAAATTATTAAATTTTGAACTCGTTGTTCATTTTCCTTACATTGGAACTTGTACCTAATTGCAGACTTTAGAGGTTTATTTATTAATTTTGAAATACATGCATTTTATTTTTCATGTTTCATCACTATCATGATGACAAACTTTATTATGACCGAATCCAAAAGGGCACGAGATGTCGTGAAAATTGGATAAGCTGTTTAAATATTGACTGGCTCGATGGCGCATTCGGTAGTGACCCTGCCCCATGCGCCAAGAGTTGTGGGTTCGATTCCCACCCAGGACAAACATTCGTATGATGAATACTTGCGTTTGTTCTGTGTCTGGGTGTTAATATCAAATATTTAAGTATATATTTGTAATACCACTGTTGATTCTGATATCCGTAACACAAGTGCTTAAGCTACTTACCTCGGAGTCAGATCAATGTATGTGATGTAGTCAGATATTTATTTAAATATAGACAGGATTGCAATTTGCATGGTATTTCAAGCGAAATTTCAATATTCAAATAAATCTGCAACTCGTACAATGAAGCAAAGGTTTGATTGCAATGACCACGGTTCGGCGAAAATATTTCAATTATTTTTTTTTACTCTTCGTTAGTACGACAAGATTTTAATTATTTTTTTGCGCTGGCTGCTATTTGAAACTTTGAATGGCTACGGCAGGTATAATTATTATTATTCGAATTCAGCCTCTTTTGTTTTTTTTATATATTTTTTTTTAATATATCTCAATGATAAATGAGTAAGCTTGTCGCTACTATAATACTAATTACAAGCTTCGCCTAGCTGAAATCTTTTCAAATGTTTTTTCGTAGATAAAATCTTTCTAGTTATATAACAATCAATTTGACTGGCCCGTTGGTCGAGTGATCAGAGACCCTGGCCACGAAACCGTGGGGTCGCGGGTTCGAATCCCGCTAGGGGCAAATGTTTCGTGTGATGAACAGGGACATTTGTATTCGAGTCATGGATATTATGATCATGATAAACGTATTTAACTATGTCTATCCGTTCACCTAGTATCCATAGCACAAGCATAAGTTTAGTTTGGAACTAGGGAATTAGTGTGTTAGTCTGAAGAATTTATGAATTTTATTGTGAATCTTTAACATGAAAAAGTCTAAGTAGTAACTACAAATACCAAAGTTGCTATTCCAATACAATTTCGGAATTAGTTTAATAAAAAAGGTGACATTAAGTAATTGATACAATCAGACATTTGGCTTAGTCATCATAATTTTCCTAGTAAAACACTCGTCCCATGTTGGTCCGGGAAAACGAATGTACCAACTGTGTTTCTTGCCTAACATGTCGTAAAAGGCGACTAATGGTATATCGGGTTTTGGGTATGTGATTGTGTAGGTGGCAAGCTAGCCACTTGTCACTACTTTTTCATATTTTTTTATCTAACCCAGCCCAGTTTTATTTTTGGCCGAGTAGTTTCTGCCCCTTTGACTCTGCCTACCCCTCCGCGGATTATGGGCGTGATGTTATGTATGAACACAATTTTTTTCCTGTTCCTAGTTCCACTTGGATAGCACTAATCTGTCATTTCGCCTCCAAACCCTTAAACCATTATGGATTTTTTAATATCCAGGGTCTGAACCTAAACTCCTTACTTACACTTGTGTCTTTATCTTTGATCTACCGCCACTCCAAGAAAGAACTGTCAACTTAGTAATATAAAAAAAAATATCAACACGTCACGTACCTATGTTTATAAATAAGACACAAACATCTTGAAAGTTGGAGGCCACCAGTCGCGTCGTCACCTAATTAGCCCCGGAAAACGTACACCATTACAAAATTCCTTCCCGATATGATAACGTGACATATATTTAGTATCTCCTCGGAGTTCGTAGAACCCAAATTACTTACTTGCTATTACTATGTGTTGTATTTTACGTTTACATGAGTTAGATGGCCGTGAGTCAATGTAAAACATGGTTCCTCAATCTTATATCCTATGCCCCTTTAGTTTTTTGTGAATATCGGGAAGATGCAATTTAAGTTGAAGGGTTGTTTTTATACAAACACATTTTTATTTACATTTCATAGTTTCATATTGCTATCTTGATGGAAATATTTCAAGTACCTACTTATGGGTTTTCTCATGCAATGTTAATTTTTCATCCAATATAACTATAGCTGTAGCTAATGAATTACTCTAGCTCACTCTCGAATTCGTTACACGCATTTGTTCTCGTAAATGTCCGTCCGACTCGCTATGCAACAACATCAACAACTCGATTCCATGGTTCACGCTTACGTTCGTTTGAATCACAGTTAGTACTTAGTTAGTTTATAAAAACTCGTTAGTTACAATCAGGATACATTAATTGATTGTAACTAATATGCGGATACGCACAATCTGGCTAGATTTTCAGCTTTCTTTCGAATTTATAATCGTCAGTCAGCTGTACAACGCAGATGTTTTCATGAGATTTCTTGCTGCAAATCATTACGTTGAAGAAGCCTTCAGTTGAGGCTCTGCATCTCCGAAACTTTATGATAACTATCCGGATGGACCGAGATCACATTATGGCACACTTAGCTTGTCCCTCATAGTTTTATTTGTTTTACTTTTTGTTTTCGTCGTAGGTAGGTATATTTTGACCCTGCACGTAAAATCGGTACAATATGTGTGATATTTCTAGTATATCTAAGGTTATTTTCCTAGTTAGGTCAGGGAAAGTTATTTAATGAAAAGATCTAATGCATTAATAAGCTTTCCTTTTCATACAGTTGTGAATATTCAATGGCAATCGTTTCTATGTACTTGTAATCAGACTCAGTGATTTCGAAATATATGTATAGAGTCAAAGCTGACCCGCAACTAAGAATGATAAATAACTTTAAAAATAATGATGGTAGCTCATTTGTGAATAAATTTAATGGCCTCTTGAAAAAACGTTAAATGCTATAGATATTGCTTTTTAGTCATATACATAAAATACAATGCCGTTTTTATACACCTTTACTGCAGGACTCATCATCTGGTACTATGTGTATGGGAAAATATTAGTTAGTTTGAGGATCCCTGAGCTGACTCGTTGTCAAGACTTCGTTATCATCACACGTCGAGTTGCGGTGAAATTGATGCACTCAGGCAGAGCATAGATACAGGAACTCGGGCCAACATCGGGACGTGCGCCCCCTGATAGCGCTTATCAATAGCGCGACCATTGTTTATACGCGGCGTAAATACTTGAACTTACAAGCAGACATTGGCCAACGTGATTTTATAGGCGTACGCCATATCTGTGGTTTGTACTTGTGGTAAAGGGAGATATTGCGAAAAGGAAAAAGTGGCAAAGTATGACCAGGATAGAGTAGAGAAATAAATTTGGAGAACTTTAAAAAATCGTTCATGCAAATATTTAGTCAAAAAAACAAAAGGCTCCATGGCTTTATACTATAAAAGTTCAGCGCTTTACAGTACAATTTCCTTTAAAAAAACTCTGGTGCGACATGTTCTGGTACTACATCTCTTAGTGACTGACCGTGTGCCTTATTTTTCAAGTATGTAGTTCAAAAATATTTTCTTGTTGTTGTCGTTGTGTAGCAACCTACACATAGTCCTCCAGATACAGAAAAAATATGTATAATGATAGTAAGTGTTTCTTGTACGTAGTAGGTATTACTCAGAACTCTATAATACGGTACAACACAAGAGAACTAAGGATATATACATATGTATGTTTAGATAATAAGTATGCGAACATATAACTGTATCAGCCTTAGTTTGCCGCCAAGAAACACTTTATACTCGGTTGTAAACATGAGTAAAATTGCCTTAGCTAAACTGTATTCTGATTCAAATTCGCAATGTCCGGCGCGTGAGAACGACGTTTATTCACACATCGATAGGCGTTTAACTCAGGGTTTTCTATTTACTATGGGATTTATGGCCGGCAGTCAGCTCGCCTTACACTCTCCCGTGGGCAACGTATTGTGGCTTAACAAATTGCGCTTGGGAGGGCCGGCGCGAGATTCCTCACTGAATATAATCATAAGTCCAGCAATCACTGACGTCGATCTACAGACGCGGCGCTGTCGTCGCGAAATTCGATTTATTGCTAGGTTCCTTCGGATGCTTTTGGCGTGGGATCATCGCGCAATCCTGACCTTTACTGCTGAGAGAATAAAGACAGCGCAATGTATGAGAGAATGCTCGACTGGACAACGGATTGCGTTGTGAGGTTCCGCCTATTTGCAGAAACATTGCGGCTCCCAGGGCTATCTGCACGCGATATCACTGTTCCCACTAACGAACTCGTTCACTTCGCCAATAAAATCGTATTGACACTTCTGTGCACCGCATTTTACTTATTATGCCACATATCAATTTATTTTAAGGATTATGATCAGGCGTGACAAGTGACTGGACACTGCACGCACATAAATTAAACTACCCGTTTTTCTGACATTTGGAATCAGATGAACCTTTTGGTTCAGATCCTTTTGGTTCAGATTTGGTTCTAATCCTGCTGAGAGTAAGTACCTATGTTTATCCCGTTTAGGCATTATCTAGTTAGCAAATATTTTTGTGCTTCCATTGGCAACTGACATTTTAATGAAAAAAAAATTGCAAATGGCTTATATTCGTTCAGGTTTGTATAGGTAAAGTACGAGTATGAATACATTCAGTAGTTTTATTTTTGTGAAGAAATACGGTATGGCTAATCAGACGAATGATTATCCGGCAAGTCACTTCATAGTTATATCTTCTTTACTACTATTAGGTATATATATGACAGTCTTATGTACTACTATAATCAAAGTCCTAGTCTTATGGGTATACGTAACTTTCCGGTTTGTCGTTATTGCGACGGTTATAGGTTCAAAATTGCTCAGCCTTTAAGGCTATCCTTATAATGGCAAACTAGGAAATTGGTAGCAGTTGCCAAACTGAAGCTTAGTTGATGTTAATTAACGTCTGACGCCAGCAACGAACTAGATTTTGGCATATGCCTCCCGAATTCATGGGTAAATAACTAGTGATGCAGATCTTAAGTAGGAAGTGTATGTCTCGAGTTTATGGAGGTGCTTGTCCCTAAGTAAGTAGGTATTTCTATTATATATAAATTTATATATAAAATATGAAAGTGAGATTGCGTGTTTGTTACTCTTTAAATCCTAACTACTTAACAATTTATTATACAATTTTGCATACACGTTTTCAGAAGTGCAGGATAGCACATAGCACCCTGTATGCCAAAGGCACCTCTTTTAACCAGAAACCAGATATAACGGATATATTACGGAAAGAAAGACAAATCTACATTAATAGGTACTAAAAAAATTGCGGAGTTGTGCTACTACTTAATAATGTCTGCCCTTATTAATTACCATCACGTATGCAATCCCTGAAGAGGTAGACTAAGTCCAAGAAGCAGCCAGCTCCTTCGACCAATGTAAAATAAAATTGAGTTGAGTCAGGTGAAAAATTGTGAAAAAGTACCAACAGGTGTCCATCTCGTCGCCTGCATAATGACAAACTTAACACCCGATACAGCATTAGTCGTTTTTACGCTAAGCTACTTATCAAAGAACTTAGATAGACCATTGTTTAAGTTCCAATCCAACGTAGAAGAATAGGTACATTTTACCTACATTTGGATAATTAAGATAGTCCTTTTGTATATGTGAGCAACCCTGGGCAAAAGCCGCAAATTAGCACAGTAGAGAAGATTGAGTACAAGAGGTGTCCGATTACCAGTGCCGACCAGGGGCCGGCGCGGCCTGTCTGATCGACGCGTCATACACTCGCGTAGACATTGGTTTCGATGAGGAATCGGAGGGCACGGCAGCGCCCCCGCCAAGGCTAGCCGAGCGAAGCGCAAGAGTAGGTACTACCAACCTTTTCTCGAAGCGCTTCGTACTTTTTTGTACTTGGGTTTGAATTGTACCTTATAAACAAAAATATCGTGATATTGCTGTAAAACTGTAAAATTAAACATATTTTACTTAAATTTGGAGGATCCCTTTTGCTTTCTTATGCAACTTTGATGCATTTACTTAGTACTAAAGGTAACAAACATAAATTTTGTATTAAAATAAAGTACTGACGGATTTGTTTATACATTTATATGTAATCTATTGTTTATACACTTTATTTGGAATTGTATAAACCTTACTTATAAACTCTAAATGTCGTATTTAATTCTAGTATCTACTGTTGTCACATAAACGTTTATTAACAGACCGCTTAATAAATAAAGATGAATTCGGATTATTAGGACGATATTATGATTACATTTAAATACTCGAGTTATGTGTCAAGGATTAACTAAGGAGTGTTCAGACATTGTGAAATGCTGTTTACACCCTGTTCTATAAAACCGTTAGTACTTTACGTAAATGGCAATCCGTTATAACTTCATCCTTAATAGCCTGTGTTCGTGTTGGTGGTAGTAACAATTATTACAGCTGCAAACTTCCTTCAAATTAAAAAATGTGTTTAAAATTTTATTTAATTTAATTTGAAATATATATTTATTAGGCATTAATATAGGAAATTAGTTAATTGTTATATTATTGTCCTATATATGTAAATGATATATCTATACCAAAATTTAATTATATGGTACTTGCGTCTACTTAAAGTGTTATACCTATTATAATGTGAGTAATAGGTATCTCACGAATTCGCTATTTTCCGGATTAAACAGACTTTTATCTTTCTATCTATTGAAATGTTAAAACAGTTGGTTTATATACATCAAATTTTAGAACTCAGAACTTTATGATTCAGGTAATTAAATATTGAAAATTACTACCATCCGTCTTCCATCACCTGTAAATTAATTAATTACTTATATATGGTAATATGTAGTTAATAAGTTATTATGTAGGTACTTTTTCATCGCTACGACAATCAGGAGTAATTATGTGTAAAATGTAAATCACCTTCACTTACACTTTAAGTTGGTTGGCTGCAAGTAAACCTAATTAAATTAAAAGCGTTTTCCACAGGATTTACTAATCGCTACGTTCTAATTTACTTTTCTACAACTAGGTAGCTATAACGGAGAGAACCTTATTCAAATACGTTTTATTCGCAGTTAAAATACAAAATAAATTTGCTATTCAACTGATTGATCTATAAATATTCATAGAATCTCTAATATTTTAAAACACCCAATACTTTTAAGCCTACATTTGCAACAGTATCTATCGAAAACGATGTAATTTTTTTTATCAATATGCATTATTTATGCATGAGCAAAAAATCTCCAATTCAAAATGGTTACGGCAACTAGTTCTAACGCAAAGTGACAACAAGATTAGATATCAATCAGTCCCCGATACACGCAAATTCGTATTAAGTTTTAGTAAAATTATCAACTTGCCAAAGGCAAATTACTGTTAACAGTGTCTGAAATTATTAATTATTAATTTTAGCGTGCGTGTTTTTGAGTAGGTACCCTATTGTGTAATCCTTTATTCGTACCCATGTTAGATTTGTAGACACCTTCAAGTTACCACAAGTTTTGAAGTTAACACGAACTTAAATAAACGCTTGACTTACATGGCAAAACGGTTAGATATGTATTACATACTTCTAGCATATGACGCTAATGACGCCAAATGTATTGAGACCTTTTTATTTAGATAATTATCTGATCTACAATATTTGTCTAAACTAATTTTATGATAAACTTACCATTTTGCTGAAAATCGCAGAAAACCCATTATTGTGACCTTTGACGCTGAGGATTTTTTTTTCTCCAGCTATGGGAGCGATGAGGACTTATTTTATGATGGAGATTTCATTTATAATAGATTTTTGACAATCCTACCAACTTTGAGCTGAATGCGATTTTTTGTACCTTCACTCCTATTTGTTGGTCTATTTAAACCGAACTACATTCTCTAAATGTGATGGTAACCCTGATTGCCACCCCCTATGATATTTATTTTATATATAGAGGTAAACCTGACACTGGCAGTTTTTTTTAATATGTATATCCGTAGAGCTTGTATAAAAAGGATCATGATTATTGAAGAAGCAAGTGAGGTGACGATCTTGCCATATGGCGTTTTTTCTTTCTAGCCCGCTATAGAAGTGGCGTCAAGTTTAGTTAGTTATGTATGTCAAAATAATTGTTATCTTCACTAGCGGTGATACCCTTTCTTAACAACAATATCCTTTTCCTCCGGTACTGCATCGATCCATCCTGTCGGTATCTTAATTTCCGGACAACTATCGTATTGTACCGATCAAAACCAGCTGGCTTAGTTCAAAGAAAGAATAATATTTTCTTGTAAGATGATCGCTGTACGAGTAATAATTTTATTAATTCACTTTCGGTACGCGCATTATTTCGTCAAACTACATACTTATAGTAAAACATTATTTTTTTTAATGAAATAGAAGAATGCCATAAGAGATCGTAAATTTTCACTAGGGGAAAGCAACTTTGTGGTTTAGCAAACTCCTTGGATTGCAAAACCTAAATAAAAATGTGGATACAATTTTTCTTGTCTATCATCCTCTTAGCGTCATGTCCCATGCTTAGTCGGGGTCCGCTTAGACCATAATCCAAGTTTTAGCGAGTCTGATCTTTGCAATCCCTAGATAGGGGAACCAGACAAATTTGGATCATGGTTCATAGTTGTTTGAAAGTGCAGGTTTCATTACGATGTTTTCGCTCTACGCCGAGCTGGTGATAAATACGTAGATACATAGATTTGAAAAAATCCAGAGCTACGTGCCGCAATTATTTAAATATATAATAATATATCCGCCAATCCGCACCCCTCGGTTGTGAGGTGAGTGTCCTTACCATTGAGCTACCACCGCGCTCAGCATTTTTCTTGTCCCCATTCAAATAATAATAGTTTCACATTCATACGTATTAGTGTAACAAGTAATCGTTTAAAAAAATCTACAATTTTTTACATAAAGGACCGTTACCTAACCTGATTCGTATTTAAAAATCGTCTAATTCTCTCCATCATTTTGTCATTCTGAATTAAGAAATATTTAATTGAGAACGTGTCATGGTGATACGTGGCCAGTTACTTTTATTTGTCATACGACTCTTAAACACAGTTTTAGTTGTAATATAAATATTTAAAGTCATTAGTTGGGTACCTACAGTAAATTTTAACGGTAGTTTACCGTCCGTAACTTTGTATCAAAATTTCCCAGAGGTATAAATCCGAGGAGGCCTGAATATTGCCCCTCATTACGGCTAATTACATGTTTCCAGCGATTCCAGGAGTGTAATGAGTAATGTTCCTCACGTGCAAGCATTACTAAGTGCTTTCCACTCGCGACGCACGGACCGGTCCCGAACAGGATTAATTGAAGAATCATTGCATTATCTTCGGCAAGGAATACGCTAGCTTATAAAAAATCAATGGCGACCACACGATCTTTATTTTGGAAAGATGAAAAGCTGACCTAACAACTATTCTGCGCTAAAATAAAACCATATACCTAAGTTACCAATCCTACATGGATAGGTATATTTTTTTTTGGAATTCTAAGCATCATACAAACACGTAATGTACTTACATTGATGAGATGGATATACTCACGGACTACGAAGCCCATAGAGATTTTGATGTCTTACAGGAAAATATATATATTTTCTCTAAATTTAAAATTATATACGTACCTACAATAATAAATACTTATTTCAATTGGTATGCTTTATCTGGGGGCACGGCAGTGCCCCCGCCAAGTCGAGCACAAAAGCGGCACGGCCGTACCATCCTTTTCTCGAAGCAATTCAGGCCATTTTCGACCCCCTGTAACTTCGTTGTGGATAAAACTAGAAGACTGAATTTTCAGTAACCATGCAGGCATTGTAAAGACACGGTATATTTCAAATTTCATTTAATTTGAACCAGTAGTTTAAGAATTATAATGGATCAAGGTTTCTTAATTTTGTCACTCACTGACTGACTGACCGATCATCAAAATTCTAAGGCACTTCTAGCAGACCTAGAAGCTTCAAATTTGAAATATAAGTAGTGTTTGGTGTGTGAACTAAGGAAAAACTAAAATATTTGGGGGCACGGTAGTGCAACCGCTAAGTCTAGCAAAATTTTTCAATTTCGGTCCAGTTTTATAAATATTTAACTACTTACTTAAATAACTTTGTAATACCATATAAATATAAAGGCGCACGGTAGTGCCCCCGCCAAGTCGAGCAAAAAAGCGGCACGGCCGTTACCATCCTTTTCTCGAAGCAATTCAGGCCATTTTCGACCCCCTGTAACTTCGTTGTGAATAAAACTAGAAGACTGAATTTTCAGTAACCATGCAGGCATTGTAAAGACACGGTATATTTCAAATTTCATTCAATTTGAACCAGTAGTGTAAGAATTATAATGGGTCCAGGTTTCTTAATTTTGTCACTCACTGACTGACTCACCGATCATCAAAATTCTAAGGCACTTCTAGCAGACCTAGAAGCTTCAAATTTGGATTATAAGTAGTGTTTGGTGTATGAACTAAGAAAAAACTAAAATATTTGGGGGCACGGTAGTGCAACCGCTAAGTCTAGCAAAATTTTTCAATTTCGGTCCAGTTTTATAAATATTTAACTACTTACTTAAATAACTTTGTAATACCGTATAAATATAAAGGCGCAGGGTAGTGCCCCCGCCAAGTCGAGTAAAATTTTTCAATTTCGGTCCAGTTTTCTAGATACATAACTGCTTAAATAACTTTGTAATCCCATATAAATATAGGCGCACGGTAGTGCCCCTGCCAAATCGAGCATAAAATGGGTATTCCCGTCATGCGAATTCATTCCGCAATTACAAGTCTTACAGTTACAAGTCTGGGCGGTTTACATCTAATTAATGTCGACTTTGGAAGTGTTAAAGCGCAGGAATCCTCAATTTGTGAATACAACAGACCAAAAAGCATTTATCGTCGAGATTTGTCAAAAATTGTAACATCAAAGCCTCTCAGAAAAACGCATAGAGACAGGCAGTGGGCTCTTAGAAAAACTGTAGCTGAAGCTCAAGAAGTAGTACTGGAAAAGAGAAAACGGAAGGCTACCTACAAAAATAAGAAAAGGTCATATGTCAGAGAGAGGGCTTTAAGAAAATTCGTTGCTGGTAGATATACATATATACAATAAGTAGAAGGTACCGAAAAGGAAAAAAGTAGAACTGTCTACAAAATACAAAAAGAAATGAGATCCCATCAAAAACAATACTTGTCAAAAAAACCAAGTCTCGCAACTCAGTTGTTCTACGGTAAAAAGTTGTGGATCCATGTAATACCAAGTCGGTTATTAATATATTCAGTCTCTACTTAAGATCTTTAATGTTTTATATAAATATATTGAATTAAATTATTTAGTGCGATGGCCAGGTCAATATATTTATATAAAACATTAAAGATTTTTAATATTGATATGCATCACTATAAGATGCTGTTAATTATTACGTAACAACTTAATGCTTCGAGTAGGTACGGAGATTCCAGACACAATTGATTTTCAATTGTTATGGGCCACGATCGTGGTCTTAGGGACTGGACGTATTAAGACAGAAAGTCACTTAAGTAGAGACTGAATATATTAATAACCGACTTGGTATTACATGGATCTCACAACTTTTTACCGTAGAACAATTGAGTTGCGAGACTTGGTTTTTTTGACAAGTATTGTTTTTGATGGGATCTTCTTTTATTTTAAATAAAAGTGAGCTACCTAGTTGTATAGAATTTAATTTTTAATTTATGGAAATTGGTCAAACGGCAAAAGTAACTATAGAATACATACCAAATATTAGGTATAAGTACCTATTACTTGCTATTAGAAGCCTGTACGGTGTGGCGGTATCCATAAACCTATAAAGAACCTAACTTATAGGCATACTAGCATATAAGTATGGTAAATTAGCAAAAAATAATGATGAGACACCGCGGCGGCGCGCACGCGGTTTCTTTCAATATGACCGCATCGCACCGTATCATCCTGTATGCGTACAACGATTTAAGAAAAACGGCAGGTCCATTTTATTAAAACATCCTTTAAAAACTTGTATATTATACTTAACAGTGATATTGCCTAGCATGTCGTAAAAGGCGACTAATGGTATATCGGGTTATGGGTATTATGGTATATATGATATTATGTATGTATGTATGTATGTGATATTCGGGCTCATGGCTGTACACAACTTTGGGGGGAGGGATTCTATTATCCTAAATATTTTAATCTTTATTACAACATTTATTACAAGCAATTTTTCCAGTTTTCGTTACAAAAAGTTTTAGTTCACGTTACCTTCATACAAGAATAAATCGATTTTGTTTATTCATGAAAAATATTTAAAACTTTTTGTCACTATAATTTTGGGACAAACAATGGCTTTGTTTATTGTATGTTGTTTGGGTATTAACCGATTTCTTGTGTATCATAAAGTTATTTATTTATCAATTCGTTTATAAGTGAATATAAATTCATTTATTTTTGCTACAAATTTTGATAATTAGTGAACAGGGAAACGTCTCATACGTAGGTAAGTACGTAGGTATAATAATTTCAAATAGGAGGATTATTGTAAATAAGTATTTATTTAGGCAACTTACTCATATTACCCGAGTTAAATAAGTACTACAATTACCTATATTATTATTCAATTAGTATAATTTACCTACCTCGATAAGCTGTTAAAGGTATAACATTAAAATATAAATAACAGATTATCCAATCATATTTATGGCTGAATGGCACCGCATCGGAATCAATGAGGGCCTGTATTATGGGTATTTTGATACAAAGCGCTTCATGTGCCTGGCCGAGGCTGCTGACCTCACGGCTCGCACCGCACCGGCAAAAATTACTACATCACTCGACTCACCATATTTCATTAATTAGGTAATTCTACGAAGGTAGCAAGATATCTTAGCTGAAAAAAACCTTCTTCGATTGTACTTTAGCCTATGTCGGCGATATGGATTACAGAAACACTAATCTTAAGTGAATCGTTAAATGTATAATATGCACCGATTCACTACGTAGTGTAGTTGAGCGATATAGATCTTGCTACGGGATGCCTTTTAATCAGAATCAATACAAATTGTCAATAATAAGATAGGTACTATAACAAAGTTGTCAATACAAAACCAATTTTATGGAACTGAGAGTAGTTCTCTGATATTATACGCAATTCACATTTAAATTTCGCTTTGACACTTATACCTATTTTTACATAAAAGTACGCGATAATAATAAATGAAACCTATCTTTCAGAGAAATCGCAATTTTATCTAGCAAATAAAACTATGTAGGTATATTATTTCTTTGAAAACTCGTGAATTAATTTTGTTCTCTGAAGAATGTTATTACGTATGAGATAAGTTCTTAACATTTCCATTACTGGATATCTTTAATCCATTAAACATAAGTGCGAAAAGATTACCAAGTTCTAAGTTATTAAGGATATGCGATTGGATTTACCAATATAAAATCTGTACTAATATTACTAATATTATAAAGCTGAAGAGTTTGTTTGTTTGCTTGAACGCGCTTAACTCAGAGACCGAAGAAGCTCATATAAAACATTATCTAACCATAAACGCTGGTGAAACCGTGGGCACAGCTAGTTTAATATAAAAGATGAAACTTTCAGATTGTAACAATATTTTGTAACTAAACGAGCAGCAACTCGGAAAATAATTATCACCGCGAAGTCCGAATTACTAGTAAATCTAGAACTGCAAATAATCTAGTCATAATAGGAAAGACTTGCATTCCCTCCTCCCCCCATCTTAGAGCCACGAACAATAGTAGGAATATTAAAGACTCTATATAAATGTTTGCCTAAGAATACAACTTTTACAGCGGATGCCACACAGAAGCAATTAAGTAAACATATATCTAAATTAAAGTTATATTTATCTATTGAAATCTTATCGCAGATTCTACAGCTCAATCCTGCAAGTAAGAGTAGGTATATATATATAGTTTTAAATTAGTTATCGTTACAGCTAAAATGACATCTAGGCACAACTTGACATAGTACCTAATATTCATTTACCCATAGATATAGCATAATTGTTTTTGATACATTTATTAGAACCTAAGTACATATATATTTGTAGGTATACCTAATCATATCTACAGGTAACAATGGATATCTATATTTAATAAAGCATTAATAATATGTATCTATTATCTACCGACTACCATCACACACGGAGTTAAGGAAATCCGTCTACTTATGAAGAAATAAGCGGAAGAAGAGTACAAACACATCACGTTAAAAATTGTACAGCTGTGGCCGAAAGGATGATCAATCACGACTTCAACCGACCGTCCTTTGAAGTGGTACAAAGCATTTTGTTTATTAGTATTGGGCTGCGGTAACACTTTACCAAGTGTCAGTCTCGTAGAATAGGTTACATGTTACAGGTAGACGTTAATAACACGTCATCTTTATAAGGATACTACTGCGTAACTACCACTAAAGAGATATAAAGAGACTATTAGTTCTGTGACATTTACAGAACTAATAGTCTCTTATAGTCTATCTAGATCTCAACACTCGGCACTTGAAAAAGTACCTAATCCAATTTAATAGCATATCTCTTAACCTAAATTGATCCTACCGAGATAGCCTATTAAATATCTCGGCTAAAAATCTATCAAGGTCGCTTTTACTATATATTAATAATACAATAAAAAGCCAAAAACGGTATTCAGTATCGTGTAATCTATAGATCATTATAGTACCTAGTGGTGGTATGTACCTACCTTATAAACCCAACAAATAAACCTAATTCTTATATGTTAATAAATGGCAGCTATGGCGCCCGCCATAAACAGAACCAACCAATAATTATAACTAATTTATAGATAATAGTAATAATAGAGAGTGCCTATTTCCAAATTAATTTATTTATATTAAAATTCGTAAATATTTATTCACTCTTTAGACGCAACGGTCTTATTACTTATATCAACAATTGTCTCTTTTGGTTGCAGCAAAATAAAATAAACTAGAAAACACATATAACTTAATAGCAAACTAGTAAATATCACTATGATTATAAAATCCTTCCACCAGTCATGTAAATCGTTGTCGATCGTCGCCCACAGGCCGGCGAACATAATTGTCTCCACTGTACAAACTATAACCCAGAATACGTGCCACACCCGGACGTGACGGAAACGTATCTTGAACTCCATTAGACAAAATAAATAAACGAAAGCTAAAAAAATATAGAATCCTCTCTTCACAGTGGGCGCTTGAGGTACTATAAGTAGCAACAACATGATCTGGTAGTGGCAGAATAAGACGATTACAGCTGCTATAATAGAAAGGTTGATTATCGCGGCAATAGAGAGCAAACGAGATATGAAGAAGCTGTACCAACCCAGGTAGTGGACTAAAGCAGCCGTGGCGTCCTGAGGCTCTAAGCCTCGCATTTTGCTTCTGGGTACACGATAAGGTATGTCAGGTTCGTCTTGAATGACTTCGTCGTTATATTTTCGTCTGGGAGGAGCCGATAGCCACGTGGGTATGTCTTCAGCTTTTTCTACTATCTTGTCTGCCCACGCGGCAATAGATCCCGGCCTGGGAGCGTATATCACTGGCGGCGGCGTTATTTCCACTTTCTCTATAGTATAAGTCTGTGACGTTTGTGTGTTATTTCTTCTTGGTGCCACTCGATCTATAATGGATATTGGTCTGACGTACTCATCGTCGCTGTTCGAATGTACTGCTGAATTGTCAACTTCCGATACTGGAGGATAATAACCTGAACTTGTGTCGGAATCCGTCAGCATATCGTCATAGAACAGGGGATCTTGTGCTGTAATTCTCGGTGAAAATTGTATTAGATCACTGTTGGCTCTATAATTATCATCAATGTCTACTTGTGAATTTCGCGCTTCGATGGGCTGTTTCTCAATTGTTTCGTAAATGGGCTCCACGACACTGTTAACTTTTTTTTCAATCGACTTTTTATCGTTACTTTTAATCAATGGTTTACAGTTTTTATTCCAAGGATATTTCTTGCCATTTAATTTTTCTCTTTCAAATCTTCTGTAAACTGTGGCAGTGCTGGACATTCTCATACAGGAGACAATTATACTCACAGCTTGCACTTGAACTGCAAAAGAAATATTGACGTCTAAGTAATTATTTATTAACTTAGTTCATTTTTAACTGTTATTTTCTTTGTCCCGTTTAAAGATGTTATTGTTATTGTTGATATGGCTGAACTATCGATTAAACCCTTGTTGTTACCCCTTCTTGTTTTAAAACTAAACTGACAAACCATACATTAAAGTAACTATAATCATAATCTATGGGCCATTTACAAATCCTTGGGGAATATAGCTGATTTAGAACATTACCTGAACTTTAGAATATTATTATCTATCATACATACCTTTACCGTATACAGGATTCTGAAATCGCGACATCACCTCCAGAATGTTGACGATTGCAAGCGGAGCGGAATGCAAAAAAGCCTGAAGGAACAGGTACAATTCCATAGTCGACGAAGCTCTGGCCGTCAATATGGCTTCTTGAGTACGCTCTTTATCTTGTACGTATGATGCGCAGACTGCTTCCACCCACCAGAAAATGAGATAGCAGTACCTGTAATGAGATATATTTCAAACGATTGACGTCTAGCCTAGAAATGGTAAAAAGTCAAAACCAGCATAAACTTGTTACAATTTATATAGCTAGATAGATAGATATATTACGGGCGTGATGTCATAGTATGTATATATATATATATATATATATATATATATATATATATATATATATATATATATATATATATATAATATATATATACTGATTCCTGCAAGCTCGTCTGCGTAGGTCTCAGAATTAGAATAAAGAGGACTATTATGCCGGATATTAGGTACCACGGAAACATGCATTGTGATAGTCAAATACTACAGGAGGCAGGCAGAATCATAGAAGCAGCTCCCTTACTTATATAACTTTCAGTTAAAATTAAAACTGGTTTGGATTAGATGGAAACCTATGAAACATAATGACAAGTGACGAGGTCGTAGCCTACACAATCACAAACCCAATACACTATTTGTCGTCTTATACCTACGACTTGCCAGACAGGAATACAGTCCGTAGGTACATTATTTTTACCCGGACCAACGTGGAAATCAATCTCTTACCTAGATACCTATATGTGCATATGCCGTATTCGGGTTAATTACCTGCCGATTGCCGCCACGGGAAAGAAGATGCACTTCGCACAGTGTCTCAGGACCCATTTTAAGTCTTTCTTCTCAATGTTAACCGAGAAACCAGCTAAGTCCGGCCTTAGGTCCGGCGGGGGCGAGGCCAGCGTAAAGATCAGCGCTACCACCGCGGGCCATGTCATTAAGATCAGACAGAACGTTGCCAACCTGAAATATGGTAGTTATTTGTAACCCTTAGCACAATGCCTATAATTATATACCTACAGAGGTTAACAACCGGAAAGTTTGATTGCCTTATGGCAATCGGTCTTAAATATTAACGGTCGCGCACAGGTGGAGAAAAGCAATGATATTTCAGGTTAAGTTATTTCAATAAGGAAAATGTATTTTTATTTATAATTAAAATTATTAGGCAACTCATATGGTAGACACACGCAGTAGACGGTCGAGATAATCTCGAAATATATTTTTTTTTACTATTATTAAGTACAAAGATAAAATATCAACCGATATAACAATAAAACTTCCTCAAAATAAGAACATGATTCCAGGATGTCAGTCGTATAATAATTAATTTAATTGTTCTTTTAGAACTTGCAGCAGACAAAAGACGTGGGACGGCATATGAAAAATCCTACATAAAACTGGTGCTTTTAAAATAAAATAAAAGTACTTAAGTAAGTAATATGACTTTGACTGGCCCTTTGGTCGAGTAGTCAGAGACCCTGGGCACGAAACCAAGGGTCGCGGGTTCGAATCCCGCTAGGGGCAAATGTTTCGTGTGATGAACATGGACATTTGTGCTGGAGTCGTGGATGTTTATAAATGTATTTTAGTATGTCTATCCGTTCACCCAGTATCCATAGCACAAGCATAAGCTTAGTTTGGGACTAGGGAATTGGTGTGTCAGTCTGAAAAAAATATTTACTAATTTATATTTCATTTATTTAATATATTGATTTAATAAATAGCCTTAAGATTTGTTCTCAACATTTAACACCTACTAAGTATTTGACGCCTGACACATATTTACCAGCAAATTTTTTTTTACGTTTGTCTATAGTTATAATAAATCTGTAGAGACGTCAATTCTGTACATGAAATATATTTTCAAAATAACTATCAGGGGGTGATTAGTGATCGATACTGATGCCAAAAATGCAATTAGTAAAATTTTTGTCTGTCTGTCTGTCTGTATGTTCCTTATAGAAACAAAAACTACTCGACGGATTTTAACGAAACTTGGTACAATTATTCTTCATACTCCTGGGCAGGTTATAGTATACTTTTCATCACGCTACAATCAATAGGAGCAGAGTAGTGAAGGGAAATGTTGGGAAAACGGGAGAAGTTACTCCATTGTTTAAGCTTCCGTCGCGTGTGCAGCCTTAATGGTTAAAGTTACATAAAAATCATGTATGACGGAAATAGTCTTTATAATATTAACCATAAACGCGGGTGACACCGCTGGCACAGTTAGTAGTAAGCTGGCAAAGTTTCTATACAACCTAATCATATAATTACTTATGAATCCACAGATTAAAATTTTGGTAAACGTTCTAATCAGTAATAGGTAGACACTAAAAGAAGCACGTTTTGATGCGAGTGTTAAATCACACAATTATAGCTATTTCTACGGAGATATACGGAGCGACTATCAAATTAACTTTATTGAACGAATAGATTTACTGAAAGATATTTAAATAGGTATCGCGAGGGGCATTGTATAAAATCTCGAATCAGCTTATTCACTACTTCCGATTTCGAGTCATCTATTGATGGATGTCGTAAAATTTTGCTCGCTAGATGCAATATCACCCTCTGGGCCCGCGAATCGACTGTATAATGACTTCAGGCACATTCTGAAACGTGTTTTATTGTATGTGCTTAGGTTACATGCCCCAGTCGGTAATTGAGCCCAGAACACATTGGCTGAGTTTGATTAATTGATTATGCTGAAATTGATTAATCGGTAAAGGGCTAAGCTTGATGAGGTTCCATGAGGAAAGGAGTGAGTATCTAAAATTAGAGGAATCTAAAGAAATTCATAGCGGTTGTAATTGAATACAACCCTAATAGTATACGGAATTAACGTTCATGTAGTACACAATGAATAGGTACTTACACATTTTGATCGCTTTGATAATGTTCATAAACAAGAGCAAAATCATAACACATCAAGGTGAGATATACGAGTAGTCCTCCGCAAGAAGGTAAGACCCTGTGCAGCAGGAGAGCCTGCCAAGCCGGTAGCTTCCATCCCAGCACCTCTCCTGGCACCTCTTGATCCAACTCGCATACTACCATCTTCGGTTATTAACCATACTCATTGTCACCCGCAAAAATCGATAAGGGATCGCACGATTTCACATCACTACTATCCACTTCTAATGGTTTAACATTAATTTCGTTTAGCAAACAGGAAATAATTGAATTTATTAAACATAAATTTTGCACTCAACAATTTGTTTTGGTTGTATGAATCGTTAAAATACAGAATGTAGATTTTTGTTCTACACACCCATTGATAGCGAGAAATGATAAGATAACTCGATGACACAGTTCCCATTCCCAAGTATTAATTGCTAGCAGATATTTAGATCCAGGTGGTGCTAATTCCAATCTTAGTATTTTAGTAATCGTACAATAATATTTACGTACTAATGATCTGTAAAACATTTCAAAACATGTTTTTTTTTTTATAGATCATAATAAACTATAGCTACCTACGTCTTACCTACCTTCTGCTTTATTTGTATGAAAATATTAATCTATCACCAAGCAATAAATACAAATAAGCATTGTTGTTTAAAATTGTTGTGGGTCGTTTATTTTCAATGGTTAAAACCAATTATCTACTTACTATCACATCTTAACTAATAGTGCACATACATAAGCACAAATGAGCATTACATTTTATATTAGGGAAAAGGAGTCTTCTTATTACATTTACTCAAAATTGTTTAGTTTATTTTGATTGTTAGTTTAATTACTATTTTTTGAGCCATAAATAACGCTAAGCAATAAAAGAGAGCTTTCAAATTCATAACAATTTGAATCGGACCATTTTCTCAGTGTAAACCATGTGATAGCTCTAGGGATGCGAAATTTATTTAAATGCAGTCAGTAATCGATATACAATTTCATCAAATATAAATATTAAAAATTATTGTAGTCTTGATATTGTATGTATATTGCTATGACCTGACGACAAAAAAAGTTACTTAGTAGCTTTCCAAGAATATCCCGCCAAATCAATATTCCGAACAACTGATATATTACATTACGTAATTTTTTGATGTGCTCTATTTATTATTATTAGAATTAAATGAAAATCCTTGCATGCACTTAGTTATTGGCATATAATTATAGATTATAATATAATTATTCAACATCTATCGTGTAAGTAGCATAGAACAAATCGACAGTCGATCTATGTATTAACACTCGATATCAAAGTTGTATCTAGAACAACCTTATGTTGAATGATTATGACAGCATTGACTTGACAGCCAAAATAAAGAGGTTATGTTAAAGTCAAGTTTTTATTTATTAGGTATTTAGCTGATAATTAATTGGAGCAAAACTTTATCAACAATGTATAAAAATATATTAACGCGGACTCTTCTACGTTATACCAAAAATAAGAATTTGCTAAAGTGTGCTGTTGATACTATACCAATCCGTATGCAAATACATTGTGGAGTTTGTCTACGATATCCACGGCAAACATCAAAGCCAAACAGTCCTACTTCTCCCGCAATAGCTAGCAAATATCAAGTGATAAATGAAGATAACTCACCTGTGATCGAGAATACCGCAGAAGAGATACATTTGCAGAACCCGTATCCACTACTTAGCGATGAATTTGATGGCATCAACATGGAAAGTTGGTCTTTTTACAGCCTATTCAAATATTTTCCACTAGGGTTTAGCACTAAGCCAATCCATTTCTAGCTAATTTAGCCAAGGGCACTTACATTTCATTATTATTAGCAAAGATAAGGTTTAAAAATGAAGTTTGTAGAACCAATGGTACCGTAAATTATACAAAACAAATAAAACTTCAAATCTTTTATGGCAAAAGTTCTGTAGAACACTGTTTGGAAACTACTGCATAGATGAACAATTACTTATAATGATGATCCATCTATCCTTTCAGACTATCATAATAGACTAAAGTCAGAATATTTAATATGCATTTTCTCTTACAGGAGGGAAGTCTGGTGTCTTTGATATAGAAGATCTTGTGGAATTACTTCAACGAGAAAACTCAAAAGACATATTTGTAGCATCAATGCCTCCCGAAATTAATTATGTTGAATACATTTGTATAGTAAGTGGACGCAGTAAGAGACATGTTGGAGCTTTAGCAGAGTTTGTACGGAAAGTTTTCAAAAGGAAGTGTTCCAAAAGTGATGAAATACCTAGAATAGAAGGGAAAGAATCTAATGAATGGATGGCATTAGATTTAGGTACATACATAGTAGTTTAATTTTTCCTAAACTCATTAAAAATGTCTACTGGTTGATAGCTATATTGAATATAAATAACTCTTTTTCCTTTCAGGTAATATTGCACTACATATATTTTCTGATAAAACTCGTGAGGAATATGATTTGGAGACACTTTGGTCAGTAGGACCGGAATATGATGACCTCACCAATAAGAAAAGTACAGACATATTTGAAAATTATAGTGCATTGTTGAAAGATCTCAAGCCCTTAACATAATAAAGTATAGATATAATCCATTTTGTGATTTCATTTGAAAATGTTCTAATAATAAAGATTAGTGCAAATTAACTTAAGCTATCAGATTGTCATCATCCTATAATATAATATGGGTGGTCAGTGCTACCTTTAACTTATTGGAGGCCATAAGGGGGCACATAAGGTAATTAATTGTTCTATTTTCCAAGAGAACAATTCATTTCCTTATGTGCCCAAGTGCAAAGTAAGGGGCCCTCTCGATCGCGGAGCCCTGGGCATGTGCCCAGTGTGCCCAGTGGAAAAGAGGGGCCTGTGGGTAGTAATATAATTGTATTAATTAAAATACCATTAAAAGTCTCATATAAAATGTTTACTTCTGCTTAATTACATTTAAGATACATAAAGTATTGATTGTATAATTCAATCACAATCTAAATAAAAATATAATATTAAATGAATTAATATTATTCCATTAAAATAAAAATCATTTTATCATACATATTGTCCTTGTCAATATGATTTATGCTGAATTATTGTTGTCTAATCAAGATCATAGAATATAATAAAACCTATATATATAATTCTGATACATAAAACAACAATTTGGCATAAAATTTATAACTAGCTCGAGAGTTTCTAAATGCATTATTACAATGTAAAATTATACAAAAATTACAGCTGTTGACTAAGTAATACATTCATACCACAATCACAAGATCCATATTTCAGTCAAAATGCAGATGCTCATTCTAACATCCTAAGTTTATTCTAAGTAGCATATTTTTGGAAGCAACCTATTTATATTAGTGCTTCAAAAAACGTTATTTAACTAAGTAAAAATGGAAGCCAATTAAAGTAAAAGAAATAAAATGTAATGAGTAAGTAGCAACTCAATAAACATTGCCCTTAGAAACATTTGTTATTGGACCACATACAAAGTCTTTCATATTAATAAGTGATTAAAATTATCAGTGTTAAATATTATGAAACTACAAACATAATAATTATTAAAATTAAATATTGACTGTAAAATCTAACTAAACACATTGCTATCCGGAAAGTGTCTTGAAATACAGTGGTGAATAGAGCTCAAAAATTATTAATGAATCATGGGCAGATAAATACCTAAATATATTGCAAAACTCAGTAATTTTGTGACTCATAGCATCATTCATTACTATGATGACAGTATTCAGTATGCACATCCTTCATTTTAAAACTATTGATGCAGTATTCAGTACTCTTTTATTCATCACTATAAAATCAAAGGTGCACCAATAAAATTAATGCTTATTTTAAAACACATGTCATATCCACGGACTAGTAAAAAAAGAAGGACTCCACGCCGTCATACCATATGAAGCCACGTTTATTAATGTGCGAGTGAGATACTTATGAATACTAGATATCGAATATCTGTCATTTGGAGCACTTGAGGAGCTTCAATGCCTAGTTGGTGGCGCGGACTCCTTTTTTTACTAGTCTGTGGTCATATCTTATTGTTTGCCATAGTTTGATAAAATAAATTTTAGTTACATTTTAAAATTTACAAAATGTTATTATGGGGTCTTCATGAGAATATTTTAGAAGTCCTTCAGATTGGAATGTACTTAATGAGTTCGGTTTCTATTTATTAAATAATTTTATTTGAATGATGCTCTTTTAAATCATATTCCTGATTTACAGATCCTTCAATTCACAACCACAGAATATATAGTAATGATGCACCTTCTCTGTAACCCCATTGAAAAATCTTTCAACAAAATTTAAAACCATAAATTGGTGCAAAATTTCTAATTACAATACATTCTTATAAAATACACAATTATTAGCAAGTAATTTGTGATTTAAATTTGGATCCAAATTTTGGCTCATCATGACTAATAAATTATGACAATATGGCCACACTCCTCCTCACCCCAGCACCTGAATTTACATTGTCCAAACTAGACCATTTTTTAATGCCATTCTTAACTACTTCTGCAGTAATTTTATCCTCCATTACTCTCGACATCGCCTCCAATTTCTGTGCCCTCTCTTTGCTCAATGGTTCACTGGGGAAAGCAAGATCATTGGCTTCAGCAAGTGTGCGTAGATCAAAATAATACTTGGCATATACACTAGATGGTACATTAATATTGAACTGTAACATTTCTAAAAACTGCCTCTCCAATTCATTCATGTCCTCAACAGTTATATCTTTCAGTATTTGACAGTAGTCTACGTTCCAAACAGCTTGATCATCCCACACTTTGCTAGCCAAGAGAATTGCCCCCAAAACTATTCGCTTCCAATTTGATGGTGCAATATCTAGTTCAGCACAAATAAGAAGACGTTCCAAATATACCAGAGTGATAATAGCACATTCTGCAGTGAGTTGTGCAGCATTAAAGAGGGTTCTCACAAACTTATAAATTTGTTTATGCTCTGGGTTGTATTTGTCGTAATCATCACCCACTCCTTCTTTACTAAGAGGATGCATCTTTTCATCAAATATATCTAACCTGCGTTCAGATGTTCTATGTTTAATATGATAATAAATGGCCAATGCAACACATTTGACTGTGTTCTTTAAGTTTGGCTGTGATACAGTACTATCATCTAAATATATAGTAGAACAGGAACTGCTTTTTTTGAGCTTGTTATCAGCAATTTGATGTTGACTACGCTTTCTAGTCATACCATTCTCAATAGATGCTTTAGATCTTTCCATGAAAATAGTACCTGCAATTGGGTCTTGGGAGGGGTCGATGTCTCCATCATCGGGCTCCCTTTCGCTGATGTGCTGGATGTTATTGGAGCTTACTTCTCCTTCGGGCAGGTAATCTTCTAGTTTGACGATGTCCTTTCTGATCGGCGACGGACTTCTATAGCAACAGCAACTGTTTTGGTTACCCATTTCAGAACAATAAATGTATGTTACTATAGATAAATTTTTAACATTCTACTCGTACTAGAACACCTCTAAACACACATAAATAGTATGCCGATCCACAAGAATGACGAAGGCCCATAGTATCTGAAACAATAGCAAACTGCATGAATATTCTATCACATCAACAGTGAATCATTGTTCTATGGATAGTATAATATTGAATATTATACTATACCTTAACATTTTATGATATTCATATTGTAATAACACACATTTGAAGAAAATGTAGAAATTCTAGAGCGGAATCATTCATTCATTACTTTTTTGACAAGACATACCAAAAATACCAAAATGACAAAAGTAACGTCATTTAATGTAAACAGATTATATAAAGTTAAGGTGATGGTAGCCTTCGATTAAGATTTACATAAAAGCAGAATCGGAGTATTTAACCTAATTCCGTCTTATCTTCATAAGTAAACTTGTCTTTACAGTACAAAGTGTAAAACACGTCTATGATATGAGATATTCAATAATTTTATCGCTGTATAATCCTTTTTACGTATATACTTAGAGCCGTATTAGAAAATTAATTTAAAATAATTATGTATAATATATTTATTCAAAGTATTCAAGTTCAAAATTCAAATTCAACTCAACAACAAAGTTTATCTTCATTAGGGCAAGTAAAAAACAACACGAAATCATTTATCAAGTATGACAACATTAGAAAAAAACCAATATGGCTTCTTGCTGATGGCTTCTAAGAGCACGCTTGTTTGGATTTTTGCTAATTTCTGAAAAAATTAACGGTACCTATATTATAGGTATTTATGTAACATTTTAGAACAATGTTTTCTTACAATTGTTAAGTTGTAGGTAATGATGTGTTTCTATTAAACGTATTTGTGTTTTTTTAGGCAGAAATGCGTCGTAAAAGCGAACGTACCGCTAGTAAGAAAACGAAATCTCCGGAAAAGAAAATTGAAAAAGTTAAACGCACCAGGACACGGCGCAGAAAACAATCTACGTCTTCTGAAAATGAGTCTACAGAGGAGACAACTCAGGTGCAAGCCAGTGAAGAGATTGTGAGTGAAGTGGAAAAAAAACCGCCAGGTACACCTGTCAAAGAGGATAGTCCCGAGGAAGCTCATGATCAGGTATGGCACGTGAAAGCAACTGAAGCTTCGGGAGATGTCGGGGAGATACAAAAACTTAAAATATGTTTAACACGTCCACCTTCGACGCCAGAGAGAGTGGATCGGTCACCACGCAGTAAACGAAAACACTCCAGGGCTACGAGCTCTAGTGATACTCCTAGCAATGAAGGTGAAGAAAAAAAGAAGAGCAAACATCGTTCTAAAAGGTCAGCCCGTGAATCAAAAGACGATTTTGATAAAAACCATGATAGTCAAGAGGAACCTGATGTAGAGTCGGAATCCCGCCATTCCAGAGAGAAATCGGATAATGAAATATCTCAAAGTTCTGATAAAAAATCAGAAACAGTGCCTGATGATACTCCTATGTCAACCACAAATGAGGAGGCTAAATCTAGTGATAGCACTAGTGATTCAATGGGCAACACTCATAATCAAGAAGCATCTAAAACTGCGACATCAGAAACAAGTAAGCAATCAGATGCCGACACAACTGTTGCTTCACCTAAAGTTGAAACCACAGTTGCTTCTACAGAAATTGATACAAGTGAAGACAAAGCTAATAAATCTGCTGAAGAACAGGAACAAAGTAGAGACACATCCGACGATAAATCTGAGGTACTTGAACTGCATGATGAAGATAACCGATGTGAATCTTCAGATACAGAAGTCAATAAATCTACTAAAGAAAGTACAAAACCAGAGAGAAAATCGGCAGACTCAAATCTGAAAGAAAAGTCAGAGGATTCAAAAAAGGAGACAGATATAAGGGATTCCAAGGAGGACAAAAAGGAAGACAGCAAAAATGTGGACCAAGAAAAGGAGATTGAAGAAGATAAAAATAAACCTGAAGATAAGGAGCTCAATAAGGAGAGGAGTAAGGAGAAGGTAAGTAAATCTGAAGGTAAAACTGAAGATAAAAATGAAAACTTGTCTAAAGAAAAACCATGCGATTCAAATGAGAGTAATAAATCTGATGAATCTCATGTTGTAGAAAGTTCAGACAACCATGATGACAAGGTAACAAATGTGTCTGAGAGCAGTAAAAACACAGAAGAGCCCAGCAATAAAGGAAGGAAGGAGCGTTCAGATTCTATACATTCTCAACAAGAAGAAACTACCCAAAATGGTTCATCTGCCCCTATTGTTGTTAGTCGCAAGAGAAGGTGGGGCTCTCGACCAACTAAGATTCAAACACAAAAGTCAATAACTATTTCTACTGATGTTCTTAAGGATATAATACCTGATGTGAAACCTGTGGAGTTTGATGAAGTGATTGAAGATAAAAAAACTAAAAGAGAAGTTACTGAGAAAATTGAGAGACCTGTTTTGCCAAAAATTGTCATAGATAACACAGAAAGAGTAGAAATGAATAGAAAGGTTTCTGAAGAGAAAGAGAGGGATGTTGTTAAACCTAGAGATTCTCATCTTGCATCAAATAGAAAGATATCTATAGTTAAGGAAAATGATAGTATTATTACAAGACCACCAAGTCCACCTAGACATAAGCAGTCTTGCATTTTGTTTATAACAAATTTGGTTAGGCCATTTACTTTACCTCAATTGAAGAACCTACTGCAAAGAACGGGAAGAATAGTTGAAGATGGTTTCTGGATTGATAAAATCAAATCAAAATGCTATGTCAAATATGAAACTGAAGAGTAAGTATTTTCTTTACTATTTACTTGCTTTTTTCAGTGTTTTTTATATATATATTTTATATGTATAATTATAATAATTTCTTATGTTTTTGTGACTGTTCTCCAGTTTCGATTTGTTGTAAACTTCAGTTCATTCCCCCCTCATACTTTTCGTTGACTACTTGTTTCTTTTGCCGTCTCTTGGATACCATAACAAACTAATGACTTCCGTAATGGCAAATACTATTAATATTTCCAATTAATTTTTTAGCCAAGCCGTTGAGACGAGGCATGCTCTACATGGTGTCACATGGCCAGTGTCAAATCCAAAGACATTACAAGTGGATTTTTCAAACGACGAAGCTTTTGACAAGGCCAAATTGAATGAGGACACAGAAAATGCTCAAGTGTCAACTATACCTGGTACGGTTGAGGATTGGCTTCGGGAACAAGACTTGAAGAGAGAAAGGGGAGAGATGGTTAGTATTTTTATCTCATTTCTTGAATTTGCGGCTACTTTCTTGATAAATAAATAATAAATTGTAATAAATGTTGAACTATATTTTTGTCATAGGGATACTAGACAAAAATATCCATAAATCAAAATTCAAGTTCAATTATTGTTCATTCAAATTGAGTACAAAACTTTAATACAGCCTTTGGTGTCTTAGCTAGGGCCTCTAACTAAGGTTATTTATATGCTTTACTATGAATTATTTTGCTCTTTTAAATAAACCCAACAAAATTGTTTCTGAAATTCATCCTGATCCACAAATGGACCTAGCTCCATCTGCTCAATTTAGTTAACTACACAGCTAAAATCAATATTTAAAACATAATTAATTAAATTATTACCATAGAATGCCATTTAGTCAATAACAATTAAAATATATTGTATTTATTTTACTAGGAGAAACCATATGAAAGGAAAGCGGCAATGCGTGAATGGGATGTTGGTAAAAATGAAAAGGATAAAGACAAAATGATTAAAGGGAGGCATGATGAGCGGCCACTTGGGCTTGATAAGAGAAGACACCGCTCTCCTGAAAGAAGTCCAGAACCAGGTATACTATTTGAAACATTGTAATGCCACTTATTGGGATCTTTGAATGTCAAAATTAACTAAGAATAATTATGTTTTTGATTATAATTTATTTATTTTAGTCATAACATCATTAATGATCTACTTTAGTCAACACAAACTTACTGAATCACTATTAAGTAAGTCACCCCCCCAATTTAATGGTGACTCAGTAATTAGTACCTTTAACTTATATTTATGTTTTTTATTATGTTTTACAGCTAGAAAATTCAAAAAGAAGGAAGAGGAGGCACCAGCCAAATTATTAGATGATTTGTTCAGGAAGACAAAGACCACACCTTGTATTTATTGGTTGCCGCTATCGGCTGAAACGGTAAATATCCATCATCATTTTGCAATGCATCAAGAATTTTTATAGTTACAATGTTGACATTCATTTTTGTGACTTATCAGCGATCATGCAAGGACTAAGTATATGTTTTTGTAAATGATTATTCCATTACATGTATTATTTATTTCTATGATAATGGTAAAATGAATTTTACCATCATCCAATGTTTAACCAGATTGGAAAGGTATAGATGAAATGGAAGAGATAGATTGATGGCGAAAGGTGAAACGAAATTATATACTATAATCCCACGATTAGACTAATACATACATTTTTAATTTCTATTCATTTATGCCATTTATTTTTACAGATAGCCGTAAAGGAGGAGCAGCGTAGGCAGCATATGGCCGAACATGAACGGCGCCTGCAGGAACTGCGCCGCACCCATCGCCGCCACTAGCATGGTCCGTCCCACACCATTCATTCACCCCTCCATACATCTCACACTGACACATTAACGTTACTTCATTTTCACACATGCGCATTACACTTACATTTACAAAATCACTCATTTTCATGTTAACTTTGTCGTTTCGACATTTTTTTTCAGATTTATCTCGTGTCTGCACAGACACATGTTCTGATTTCGCTCGTTAGAGGAGCATATTAGTTTTATTTTAATTGTTAGCAGTATAACCTAGGTTTAACGGCAACACATTCAAGATTACGCAAGGGAGATGAATAAATGATTTATTTTATGCGAAATGTTATAGAAAGGCACGCTTGGAGGAAATCCTATGATTTAAATCATCGTCGGAGTAATGGAGGCTCTTGATCGATACGAGAAGCGACGTTGTTGGGACTCCGCTATGGGAGACGTACTGCGGTCCTCGCTGTTCTGACTTGCAGCTTTACCGTGGAGTTGGCGTGACAACCACAAGTACGCGCAAATGTCTACTCGACCAAGCAGTTACAAAATTATTTGTACTCGCCCATGGGTATGGTTTACATTAACTGTAACATACCGCTGACGAATTCCAGACACCAGAGGTGAACAATTATTGACGAAGGAAACGAACAATACAATGAAACAGACTGATCAAAAGAAAATGGCAATAAAATGAATTGTGAAATCCTCAGAACACTAACATTATGACATTTATAATTATGTACACGCCTGGGATATCGACATGTGCTTTAGATTTGGAATTGAATATTAATCAGTTTTCGGAAGCGCTGCATCATCTGGGATTGACACTTAGCATGAGGGAGTATGGGATGTAGTCAGGTCCAAATGTGATTGAATTTCTATGAGAATTGTTTTTGTCAGCCTAATGATATTCCATTGATGTTAATAAACATTTTCCTATCCTATTCGTGTTGTTTCATTTACTTTATCATTTAACAATATTATTACAATTTAAAAAATTTAAGTACCTAATTCTAATTAATATAAAAAATCTTAATTAAAATGATGAATTGAATATATAAAATTGTGTATGTTGTAACCATAATATGTATATTTATTAAACATTGTTTTGCTTTGCTACATAAATAATACTAAAATATGTAGCTAAAATCTAATTTAAACTTAATTAGATAATCTCTTATCTTATAATCTTTATTAGTATGACAAAGAAACGATTTTCTAGGAATTTTCAAGTAAGTTAAGTAATTATATTGAATAACGTGGTGCTTTAGAAATCATTTTAGATTAAAATATTGAATTGCTTTAATATATTGGGTAATAATTTACATTTTTTCCCGCTGGGACGAACAGGAATAATCGAATTTGGTTTATCAAAAAAATCAGCCTGAGGAATATGTATACTACTACCTCCCTTTTCCACAACATATAGATTTTAATCTAAGATTAACATGAAATCATCGTAATAAAAATTAAAGAATTTTTACTGTTTTTATCATTGTCGACCTATTAAAAAGATCAAATTTTGAACAATTACCTTTATCTGCAGATTGCTTATCTAAGGATAAGAAGAGCTAGTAATTTTATTAGATAACTTTAGCCAGTTGCGTTGGCGGTCATTCGCCGACCACTGTGTTTATTTAAGTGAGTTAATATTATAATTAAAATGGTGAGTATTGTATTTCTAATAATTGATCCCTAAATATATTGGATAATGTCCCATTTTGCCTCTAATGCTAGGTACTACCACAGAGTATTAATATACTACGTAGGTACGTAGGTACTACTAAGACTTAGAGTTAAATAGATAGTGCTTATGTTCTCTTAAAGTCCTTGTTATCAGTTGAAATAGCCATCATAAATTAGCCTAGATAGAATACCCCCAAGGATTCTATATATTACAAAATATAACTTAATGCTATGAAGCAGGAGTTTTCTAAAACTGTTGTCATCTAAAAAGTTAAGTTTATAGGATAAACTGCTGGAAATCTGTATTTAAATAAAGATTGTCCGAGGACCACTCTCATTTCATTCTTGTTACCTTGTAAGTAGACCCGGCTTAAAATAAACTAACAATTAAAAAATCACCTTTTATAAGTACCTAATCTAAAACTAATAACATTTTTAAGTCTCGTAGACTAAATGTTACGCCTCGCGGATCACTGATCGCCCGCGCACCAGATGTTTGGGACACTGGTTTAGCTCGATCGCACTTTGACGATTGGCGCTTTAACCCCGAAGTTGGTTTATACAAGGTTCAACGCCTGTGGGTGGTGTTGGCGATGCTGGTGGCGTCAGTCGCGGCGCAAAACCCCATTACGCTAGAGGAATTTGTCCAAGGACGGTTCTCTCAAACGGGTTTCACTGGCACGTGGATTTCTGGTAAGCAGTATCAATTGTTGAAGACTAGTATTTTGAAATATCGGTATTTCCGACCGATTAATAACCCTACATGCTATGCATGTAGGGTTATTTATTATAAACAAAATAACTAGGGTAGTAGGGTTATTTATTATAAAAAAAATACTTATTTATTATAAACAAAACAAAACTAGGTGCCTATCCACTTCAGCTCAAGCATCTATTGATGCTACAATGGAAATGTCCTTAACACTATTCAGAGTCTGATAATCTAGATGCCTAGGTTCATGCCAGATTCAACCTATTACTTATTACTGTACAATAAGGGCGGATCCAGGATTTTTTCTGGGAGGGGCACAAGGTGGACATCCTCAACAATTATTAGAGGACTGTATCTACTCCACTGTGGTTCAATGAAGATGGTTAAGACAATTGGCACGACATTCGTGCCAATGTGCCGATTTATTTCGGCAGGTTAGTTCCTTATAGGCACTAAGATATCAGTAGGCTAGTCATGAAATAACTATTAATGTGTCTACTTAATACTTTAATAGTAGATATAATAAACATCTACATAGGTAATGGCCCTAATTAAGATTTAACAATTTTGAAGTAGCTAAATGATTTCTGTTAGTTAGCATTTCATTGGATGGAAGATCTTTTTACTCAACGAATATTACAGATACTGAGTTCTCATTCACGGTATCTGGAGAGCCAGGTATCCAAGTCTTCGATGCTAGTACGCTGAACAGTACCGTTCTTGTTCCTGGAGACTTGATGGTTAGTATTTTAATCTAATAAAAATGATAGTCCCTATATTCTACCTTCCTTTCAGTTACCTATATATTAACAATATTTCATTATATACCTACTTATATTTATAATAAAATTAGTCGGTATTTTGATCATGCGACAATTATCATTTTTGCACGACCATAGAAAAATGTAGATGTATAACTGCTAGTTCATTAAATACTTTTTTATTCTATTTTTTATTCTAGATTAGTACGTAAGTATTTATGTGTAGGTATATGAAACACGTATCCATACTAATTGAACGATGTATTACTGCTTCTAAGAATGATGTATTAATGAGTATTTAGGGTTTGAGAACAAGGAAACAAACTGATAATAACTTACCTCAAATTCCTCATTGATGAATACACAATTTAAATTCAGTTCCCTTAATTTATAACTAATTAGGTTGTTTAATTAGTTTATTCAGACAAGTTGTAATGAACATTACTTTCTGTTTCCAGGCTGATCTGAACACCAGTAGGCCCATATTATCTGCTGACAGAGGCTTCATTTTAGCTCCAAGTGAAGTGGAACAAGTAAGCGATGCCTTTTCGTACCTTTAGAAATAGGTATCTAATACCTGCTATAATTTAAGAGAGGTAAACGTGAGAGATACCATTCTGAGAACCGCTGATCACCATCGTCATCTGTAGGTCAGCTTCGGCATATACCCTTCTCTCTTAATCCTAAGGGATAGAAGGGGGAAGGTATATATAGCGATGCACGTAAGTACGTCTTTAAATTAGGTTCACATGTAGGCACTTATATTGCCTTAAGAAATTAATGGTAGTAATATTTACCGATATCTCCGTATTATAAAACATAACTAAACCGATAAAAAGATATCAGTCGGCAATACACAGACTCGATAAAACCATTATCTAAATGAATCTAATTATTATATTAAATGTTGGTATGTTTAGTAATACAGAAATAGGAAATCACTTTTTTTAAGAAATTGGCCTTTTTAATTTATGAGGAATATGTAACGTTCGTTTGAGTAACGATCCTATTGCTCCCCTATAATTCATCTATATCTTTTCCTATCTAAATATATCAAAAATTAACCTATCTGTATATACAGGATCGGTCTACCAAAGATACCAAATTCGATACACCAATCCAAAATGATTTAAAAGACACTAGGTCGATAGCTACTGTATTTCTAGAGCATGTATGATTGTTATTGATATAAGCTTCTTTAACAATTTTTTGCTCGCAGCTTAATACATTTTGCCAGGATAAAGAATGTCATATGTCCTTTCATAGAGTTCATACTTTTTTTTGGCGTACCAAATTTCATTACTAGCGATTTAGTCATGAAAACGCATCAAACAGACTTTAGGATTAGAATATTTATAAGGATTTCCAAGATATGTTAGTTAATTGCTTTTCTTGTTACAGGTTTACCGTTACTCGACGACTGCTAAGTTTGCTTTGTACGAAATCACTACCAGGTAAGTGTGTCGTTAAAAAATAGTCCACACTTTTATTTATTTGACTGGCCCGTTGGTCGAGTGGTCAGAGACCCTGGCCACGAAACAAGGGTCGCGGGTTCGAATCCCGCTAGGGCCAAATGTTTCGTGTTATTAACATTTGGACATTTGTACTCGAGTCATGGTTGTTTATAGACGTATTTAAGTATGTCTATCCGTTCATCTGGTATCCATTGCACAAGCTTGTAAGCTTAGTTTGGGACTAGGGAATTGGTGTGTCAGTCTGGAGAATTTATTAATTATTATTTATTTTATGTTGTCTATCAAAATGTCGGATAAAATCTACCTAGTAGGAATCCTATAAGGTACCTGCTTCCATATTTAGAGTTTTTGTAGCTCAAGAGAACTTTGTTATCATACAGTTAATTCTGCCTTAGCTAACGCGTGTCTATACCTTTATAAATCATCGTATACTATCCTGATAGACGATTTATTATTTCTCGTATAAAAATACGTAATAAAAGCCTTATTGCACATTATTCATTTAGATATGTATTCATACATCTTAGATTGGGGAGGCTTGCCAATTATGGTCAAGAGAAAAATGACCCTACTAAATCCTAATTTTGTCTCGATATTGTTATTATATTTAAGACGGGACTGACTAGAAAATTGATGTTCTATATAGTTTAAAACTGTATAAGAACGATGTGAAGGTACTCAATGAGCTACATCTGCTTCCAGGAACGTCTCGTACATTGCGGACCATGCGCGCCTCCAGCTGTGCATCTTCGGAGCCAACCACTCTGTCGCCTATGTCCTGGACAACAACCTCTACTATCAGCCGGAGATGTACGCCGACCCTATATGGATCACCAATGACGGCGTCCCCGACATCATATACAATGGGCACACTGATTGGGTGTACGAAGGTAAGATCTCATTGTATGTACTTTCGATCTACCAATAGGTAATTATAATCAATTGAAATTCATTATAGTAACAAACAAACAGCCAAGTCTATAAAATATTGTTTTTTGTTCTTTATATAATAATGGTCAAAGAAAAAACACCATTTACTTATAATGATTTATGAGTTACGATATACGCATGACATTGCAGTAGAAGAGAGAATCTTCGTTCGTATGACGTGCACGGGAAATAATTCTGTGCAATATTTATTTCGTGTTAATTAAATATTTGTTTTTACAGAGGACGTCATGTACACGGGACAAGCGTCGTGGTTCTCTACCGATGGCTCTTACCTAGCATTTGCAAGCTTCAACGACACTTACGTAGAAGCTTATTCGTACTACTATTACGAGTTTGAGGATGAGTCGGACCCTGATAACTTGTACCCTAAACTAGTCGATCTCAAATATCCCAAGGTGAGATTGTAAATCTAAACATAACATCACGCCCATAATCCCCGAAGGGGTAGGCAGAGTCAAAGGCGCAGCAGGCCCGTTTAACCACATTCAGCCAAAAACAAAACTAGGCTGGGCTAGATGGAAAATTGTGAAAAAGTAGTGACAAGTGACTAGCTCGTCGCCTACACAATCCAAAAGCCCATATACCATTAGTCGCCCTTTACGACATGCTAGGCAAGAAACACAGTTGGCACATTATTTTTTAAGTCCCAGACCAACATCGGACAAAATCGGAAAAAGATTGTAAATCTACTACCAATGTTTTGTTTAATCTAGACAGTTAAATTTGTTTTATCGTAAAAATTAGTATTGTTAGAGGCAGATTCTTGGTTGATTAACGTGGTTAAAATGGGCGTTCACGAGTCATGCCGTTTTTACGTAATATGTATTTGAGTTGTCAATGAAACAAGAATTTGTCTCGGGGTCTAAGTTGACTTGGATTATCATAGTACTTATAAATGCATTATTCTTCGTCTGGACCTACATATATATGATGTTGTCTTTATTTATTTTTATTTAATTTATTTTTTACTTTATTTGCATTCTTCTTTTTTATCGTTTAGGTTGGCACAACAAACCCTACAGTGCAACTTCGCGTGGTAAATTTGTCCAACTTGGTGAACAACGGGAATCGGGACTACATTATCTTGGATGCTCCCGAAGAGGTCACCAGCGACCACATATTGGGTGGCGTGACCTGGGCCAGCGACGTCGAGGTGGTGGCACACTGGCTCAATCGCCGGCAGAACCGAACGGTGCTTCGGATATACAACGTTGAAACTGGCCTTTTTGTGGTTAGTAGATGTAGGGCCTTTTTTATCGCGGGAAAATGCGTTTCGCTTCGTCACCCTGTCCGGGGGAGGGCAAGGTGGAGTGTGGGACTCCGAGGGGCCAACTGAATAGGGATGCTGACTGCATTAAAAAGCTATAATTCTATTTAGTCCGTCAGTTAGAATATACAAAAATACTAGACACATATTTTTCGCTTTACCAATTGAACAAAAAATCACAAAGTTTTGGAGTGGGGGCTTTCGACGTCACTATTTTGTAAAAATTGTACGAATGCGTGACGTCACGCGCAACTTGAATGCATTGTATCTTCGTCAATGTTTGTTTGACAAATAAATAAAAAATACGTGTTCAATATTTTTTTATAATATAACTGACGAACTAAACAGAATTTTTTTGTCATCTTGCCTATTCAGTTTTTGGCAGATTGTTGTTTAGAGATCTTACTTCTCATTGGACTCTGCCTACCTCTACTACTCTCTTCGGAGATTGCAGACGTGATCTTAAGTATGTAAGTATATACAAGATTATTTTAACATACATAACATCACGCCCATAATCCCCGAAGGGGTAGGCAGAGTCAAAGGGGCAGCATGCCCCTTCAACCACATTCAACCAGATTATTTTAAGTTTATACGAAACTACTTACCTACCAAACTGTTTAACTTATTAATCTAAGAAATTGATTAAGGATTTTAGAAAAAGAGGAAAATTTTATTTTACTTTCCACCCAAAGGATTAGCTGCTATGTCTGAAAAGTAAAACAAAATTACGCCCATTTTCTATATTCTTTAAATTGGTTTCTTAGAATAATGAGTTAGATAAGTAGGTAAGAGGTTTCGCATATACTCAACATAACTTTGTATATATAAATTACTTTTGTATCAGCGCAGTCGCATGAAAGCGTGTGTATTATCCATTACCACACATCTGCAATGAGTATACTGTACATTTATTTAAATTCCAATCGTTCAGGAGGAGCACCGCGAGGAGCCCAACGGATGGGTCCCGATCGCGCTGCCCAGCTTCAGCAGCGACGGGTCGTTCTACGTGTCGACGCGCTGGTCGCTGCGCCAGGCCGACGGCTACGTGTGGCAGCACCTGGCGCAGAGCGTGCGCGTGGGCAGCGAGATCGTCACCAGCTCCATCACGCCCGGCGCCTTCACCATCAACAACTATGTCGGCATGGACGAAGACAATTTGGCCTTGTGAGTGTTATTACTAAATAATATTAAAACGGTGGCAGCAAAAAAAAAAACATTCAGAAACTAGAACCCTTCACAAGTTGACCGCGGACCCAGTATAACAAACCTCGCTGAAAGGCATTGCAACGCTTTTCTCAAAAAAGCTTTTCCCTGGTACATTATAGCCCTGGATTCCGTCCCGACGGGTCTAGTGAAAATAACCTGCCTTCCGCCGTCTCTCATGTATACCATGCTATACTCCAAATGGTGCTGCGCAGGGTGGACTTCCTAATAATATATTTAAAAAAAAATGCCACTCTCACCGCCCCTTTTCATTTTCCGCCAGACACTCATACACCTTCCAGCAAATTTACACTAAACTAGTAGACGTACTACCAGGGGCGTAGCTAGGTGATAAAGGGCCCTGGGGCAAAAAAGAAACCGGGGCCCATGAGCTTAAGCAGATTTTGGTCCAGGGGGGAAAACAGATGTTTGCTAGTTAGGTTTTAGGGGCCCCTTCAAGCTCGGGGCCCCGGGGCACTGCCCCAGCTTGCCCCTGGATTGCTACGCCACAGCGTACTACCATTGCATTCCGATTGTTGTGTAAAAATCTCCACACTTAAAATCAGTAATTTTAAATCTGCCCCCATATAATCTCTCCCGGGGTGGACCGTCCTCCCATACCCGCGTCATTACTACTACCATTAGGCCGGTATCACAGTCACAGAAACACGTCTCGAAAGACCGTGTTTGTATGGTAATCAGCGCGGGTAGAAAGCGCGGGCAGTTTTTCACTATGAAACGGTACAAGGCGACACCTAGCTCGCGGCCCGCGTCGTCAGTGTGACTTTGAAACCAGCCTTAAGGTGGCTTCTCACGGCGCGATATATCACAAGTCGCGCCACGCCGAGCCGATTTGTACGAGCGAGCATGCGTCAAAAGGCGAGTCCGCGCTACCCGTTCTCTTGGGCGCGGCATGGCGCGGGTGGGCGCGATGCGCGTTGGGCCCGGCCGCGGCCAGTTCGACACTCACTCACTCGCGTCACCCCTCGCCACCCCGTGCGCGCTCGAGTCGCCACGAGTGCGCTCACGCCGCGCCGGCCCGCGCCTTTGAAGTTACCGACTTCAATCGGATCGGACGCGCTTGCTCACGCTAGCCCGCGTCGCCTCGAGCCACTACCTTCACACGGCGCGTAGTCGCGAGCCGGCGCGACGCGACTTGTGATATATCGCGCCGTGAGAAGCCACCTTTAGAGTGTTAACAATCCTGTGACGTAGTAGACAGACGTGTAAGTGTCGCCACCAAAGTGTGTTGTGACGCGTCTGTTGTGCACGGTAGCTACTACACGCGCACGCTGACGGGGCAGCCGTGGCGCTCGGAGCTGCACCGCGCCGGCGCGCGCGCGGGCTGCATCAGCTGCGACATCCGGCTGCCGGACGGCGGGCCCTGCGCCTGGGTCACGGCCACGGCCAGCACGCGCGCGCGCTTCCTCTCCGTCACCTGCTCCTCGCCCGACGAGCCTTCCGCCACCTACATCGTCAACCCCAGGGTCAGTAATATAGTATTAACACGTTTACTGTCCAGCGTTGGACAAGATAGAAAAGCGATCGGTTTGTATTGTATATATCCTATATGATACACGGGATCGTGAAACGGTTAGTTAAGTATTTTTAAACGTATGTCTGATGGCAAATTACCGGTTCACCTATAGGCGTTTGTATCAAAGGTCGTGTAACTCGCACGTTCCGATCCTATGCAGGTTTTGTTTAGGATTCACAGCGCCAACTGTATAAATGATAAGCGCACGGCGAGCGCCTTATGTCTCTCATCGATAGCTCTACGAATCATCAAGTGTGTGTGTACGCCTCCGATACTTTCAGTCACCGAACGAAGCAACGAAAGAACAGCAGACTTTTTTCTGAGAGGGCAGTCCCATCACGGACGAGCCAATGTAGTCTTGCTGAAACTAATGAGTATCACGGTTATGAACCTATATCGAGCCATATCGCTATGCAGAAAAAGATATCCCTTACAAAACGTAGTAAATACCTTTTACTAATTATGAAAATACACAATTAATTACCATTGCCAAAGCCATAAACTATCGTGAGATTTATGCGCAATTTTTTTTTTTAATTATGAATTCCACTATCCTCGTCTTCACACTCCGCTGACGTCACAGATTTAGACTCAGTTACCCGGTAACACTACAGCATGTTAACCGTCATTTAGAAAATGTTAACCTTTCGTAGGAAGCCGAAGTCCTTTATGTGTGGCAGAACAACAGCTTGGTCCGTGAGCGTCTCCAGAACAAGTCTCGCCCCGTAAGCATTATCACGACCGTGCCGCTGGAAAGCGGCCACCCGGCGCCCGTGCAGCTGCTCCTGCCGCCCGGCCTCGACGTCAACGACACAGACACCAAGTACCCCTTGGTGTTCCACGTGTACTCCGGACCCAACACCAATAGGGTCTATGACACGTTCACTGTTGGTATGTGCGATACATGCTTTAGTTTCTGTTTTTTTGTCGGCTCTTCTGCAGGCGGGGATGGCAAATATTTCGTGTTCCTTTCGTCAATGACGTGACAGTGATGATTGAAAGAACAGGGACCAATTAGGGTACCCATTCGTTGTCCGTCTATCAATACCCTTTTTCTATGGTGGAGGTATATTATTAAGTTGAAGTTATATTATTAGTATCAAATACGAAGGTCTGCAGCCTATTAAGGCGTGAAAAATGTTACTTTTACTTCAATGCAATGAGGGTTTTTAAAAATACAAAATCCGCTAGGTGGCACGAGGGAGACCGTAGTCTTATAACTGTCACCATTGGCTCATTGTTGACAGAATGTCAGTTTGTTCTGAAAACTTACTAATGAATAGGGTGACAAGACCGTACGTCACAGTTTCTATCTGATGTTTTATTAAAAAAAACCCTCATTAAAAGATTTAAGGTTTGTCTATGAAAAGGGCCATAGTGAATTAGGATTTAATACGAATGGTCGATGACTTACTAGTGAAATACACTGTAATTTTTTTCAAAACAAATTCTCCATGTTAATGTTGTTTGTGACAGGCTACCACTCGGTGCTGACGACCAGCCACAACACGATATACATGAATGCGGACGGCAGAGGCGCGGGCTTGAACGGACAGGACATACTGTTCTCCCTCAACAATGCGCTTGGCACCGTTGAAATTGAAGACCACTTTGTAATCCTGAGGTAAGAATTTAAAGATTATCGATACATACATAGCATCACATATCTTCATCACCATTCATGCAAGCTTGGAATGAATTAAACAAATGAAAAGGATTAAAAACTTTCATTCATTCATCATTAATTCATCATCATCATCTTTCATGCAAGCTTGGAATGAATTAAACAAATGAAAAGGATTAAAAACTTGCGATGACTTCATTGATGTTTAATAACATCACCCCAATAATCCCCAAAGGAGTAGGCAGATTCAAAGAGACAGCAAGCCCCTTTAACACCTTTAGCCAAAAATAAAACTCGGCTGGGTTAGACGGAAAATCGTGAAAAAGTAGCGACAAGTGGCTAGTTTGTCGTCTACATATTGTCACCTTGATGTTTGTAGTCTGTTTATTACCAAATATCTCTAACACAAGCATATACCTAGTTCGTATGCATAGTGTGAATTAAGGGAATTGGCGTGCTGGTCTATGGAATTAATGAGGGTTTACAAAAATACAAAAACCGCCGGATGGCACGAGGGAGTCTCGTGGTCTTATCAGTGTCACTATTGGCTCCTTGTTGACTGCATGTCAGTTTGTGCTGACAACTAACCAATGAGGAGGGTGACAAGACCGCAAGTCACAGTTACGCCATCTTTTGGATGTTTTAATTCAAAAGACCCTCATTAATATTATTCCTATTTAGATTTAGAATGAATGACGTTTAGTTTAGCGTGTCGTTTGCAGGCAAGTGCTGGAAAGGTACCAGTTCATCGACCCGTCGCGGGTGGCCATCTGGGGCCACAGCTACGGCGGCTACGCGACGCTGCTGACGCTGCTGCACGACGAAGACCACATGTTCCAGTGCGGGGTCTCCGGAGCTCCTGTCACCTCTTGGATCTACTACAGTAAGTTTAAAGCGCAATACAACATATGACAGGCCGTTGGTCGAGTGGTCAGACCCTGGTCACGAAACCAAGGGTCGCGGGTTGGAATTCCGCTAGGGGCAAATGTTTCGTGTGATGGACGTGGACATTTGTACTTGAGTCATGGATGTTTATAAACGTATTTATGTATGTCTATTCGTTCACCTAGTATCCAACAAGCATACATTCTAATACATACATATGACTATGATCCAATTTCTCTGGTTCCCCTATTTATGGGTTACCTACAAAGTTCTGATAGGTAATTCGCTTCAATGTAATTACCATACTTGCGAAATCCTGGATCATGGTCTAAGCGGACCTTGACTAAGCGCGGGGATATAACGAGGAATCTAGGAGGAAGATGATATAAACAAATACATTAGTGAATAAACAGAACCTAAGGCTGCCTGTCCACCGGAGCGAAGCGAGGTAGCGGAGCGGTGAGCGAGTTAAAAATCGACCAATAGAAAATGTCCACTAAAGAAGAGAGGAGAGATTTTGTGCAAACCTATTGGTTAATATTTCTCCGTTTCTCTGCTCCGCTGCCTCGCTCCCCTCCGGTGGACAGGCAGTCTTACAATGTAAACGTTTAATCAAGCGTTTAAATGCGTTTCACAAAAACATGTTTTTTTTTAGTGACAGTTTTATTCCCAAGGTGCGAATTATCTTAGTCAGCAGTCTTATGTTACGTTGTTCTTTTGTTACGTTTTTTATTCGACTACAATATAACAACCTTGATAGCCTTATGTGACTTGGAAATATATATTTTTTTCAAAGGGCAGCATGCCCCTGGCATATAATAATAATATAATTGATTATCGATTTTTTTAAACATACCATTTAGATAGGCTTTGCGCAGTGTGACTTGTTTAATATAAGGCGAATTCGATTTTATTATATCAGATTTCATGGGTCGTGATTTGCTCGTGTTCACATATGTACAGTTGATAAATGTTTAGCAGGTCTTGCTAAGAGTGCGCCCTACAGGGGTGTCTCCGAATACTCCTGTGGTTACCCTAGCTGTCAGAGAATGCGACTAGGGCTTTTGGAGTTGTAGAGTGTCTGCAGGGGGCCTACATTCACTTTGTTAAACAGCCCTGAAGAAGAGGACGACACGACACCCACGTGTGTTAAATAGGATGGGGTAACGCTGTGGTCTACGCCATCGTCAAATGTACGAGGTGGTCCGGGGGAGAGGTCGCGTCACCCTCGAGGTGGGCCGCACGGAGCGGCTGCGGCGCGTAGCCCGGAATCTGCGCCGCGCCCGAAGAATGACCGTCCGTGAGGTTATGTCGGTAGTGGAGTGATTTCCCTAAGCGCACGTACCGTACACTCGTAGGCCGAACCTAGGTTTACTTGGGCGGTGCGTAAATGCATTCCTCACGTTAAAAAAGGTCTTGCTAAGATCGGTACGACTATCCCGTCTTAGATAGCCTATTTAAGTGCAGCCAGTGCAAGAAAAAAGCGTATGCGATAGTTTATTTATTACGAGACCCATATTCGAGTGGGACTTCAAATAATAATAAATAAATATTTTTTTAGACTAACACACCAATTCCCTGGTCCCAAACTAAGCGTATGTACTTGTGCTATGGGTACTAAGTTAACGGATAGGCATACTTAAATACGCCAGTGGAGTCTAATGTTGATTCCGTTTGTAGATACGATGTACACTGAGCGCTACATGGGCCTGCCGACGGAGGAAGACAACCTGCGAGGGTACGAGGCGGGCGACGTGACGCTGCTGGCGGAGAAGCTCCGCGGCCACGACTTCTACATCATGCACGGCAACGCCGACGACAACGTGCACTACCAGAACGCGGCTAAGCTGTACCGAGCTCTGCAGGAGCTGGATATACCCTTCGAGCAAATGGTCAGTCACTTCTTAGATTTAAGAAATCAAATAATTATTTGTCCCATGGTCTGAGACTTGGCCCATGTTGATCTGGGACAAAAAAAAAGAATCTGCCAATCTGCTTTTTCACAATTTTCCATCTAACCCAGCCCGGCTTTATCATTTTTTTTTTGACTTATGTGGTTGAAGGGGTAAGCTGCCCTTTGACTCTGCCTACCCCTTCGGGGATTATGGGCGTGATGTTATGTTTTTAAATAATTATAATTAATTGGCTCAATTGCGGATTCGATAGTGACCCTGTCATATGCGGGAAGAGTGGTGGGTTCTATCCCCATACAGGACAAATATTCGTATGATCAATACTTGTGTTTGTTCTGTGTCTGGATGTTAAAATATGATATTTAAGTATACATTTGTAATATCACTGTTGATTCTGATATGAGTAACACAAGTGATTAAGCTACATGCCACGGTGTCAGATCAATTACTAAAATGTTCTTTTTTAGTTAGTAATTGATTGACGTTAGTCCTATGTTGGTGTGACACCCGAAAATAATGTACCACTCGTATTTCGTGTGCTCTGAGTAGTGGGTTTGTAAATGTGTAGCTACGAAATTTTGATTAAACCCAAGAGTTGCGCAGTGAGCTGCTCCTGAGTTACTGACACAGCCACTTTCATGTCCATGTTGGTCTAGAACTTAAAAAGAATGTGCCAACTGTGTTTCTTGCCTAGCATGTCGTAGAAGACGACTAATGGTATATCGGGTATTGGGTAAAGTAATGACAAGCTAGCCACTTGTCACTTCTACTGTCTACTTTTACACAATTTTCCATCTGACCCATCCCAGTCTTATTTTTCGCTGTATGTGGTTAAGCGAGTTTGCTGCCCCTTTGACTCTGCCTACCCCTTCGGGAATTATGGGCGCAATGTTATGTATGTATAAGTTTTGTTCATAGTTCATATCTAGTCGTCCGCAAGCGATTTAATAAAAAGAAACCCATGTATATAGTTGCGCGGTCTTGACTTCAGCTTAAATGTCACTTCCGCATTTTTATGATCTATCTCGACACTGGAACGTTAATTGAGTGGAACGTGTGTTAAATTAATTCATTCCAGACGGGTGGGATGACTATAGAAATATTAACTGTGAACAAGGCATCCGAATCGGAATGATGAGTTTAATGTTAAAAGAAAAATATGAATTAGGAATATTACCTATGTGACAATGACCGCCCGTATCCGAATCGGAAAATCTGTAGATGTAGATATGCGTATTTTTGACAGTTCATACAGTTGCACTAATTCAATAATTTCCTTTACAGTCATACCCTGACGAAGCTCACAGTCTGACCGGAGTTAATATGCATCGATACAACGCCATGAAACGGTACTTCCAAAGATGCATTGGAATGCCCGAAGCCAACGTAATGTCACTAGTTGACGAAACAAATTATTAATTGGCATATAATATTCTACCAATATTTAGCAATCCATAATGACAACTATTTTAATAACAAAGTTTGTACGCAACTGTCTGGTTCAACGTGTGAAACCCAATGAGTATAAGGAAAGGTAGTCGACCTTGGTTGCGAATGAGAAATGCGTATTTATCATTGTATGTTAATATACAAACAGGTAATGTGACCAAAACTGGTTATACATATAGCTAAAGTGCATGTATAATACAATCAAGGAAATGTTCTTCTTCTAATCTTAAATGTTTGTTTTATGTTGACTAGGAGAAAGTAAGAGATTCTTTAAAAATAACACTGTGTTACCGCTTATTCCGGAAAGGCGCTAGTTAAGTGCAATTGTTTATTTAATAAAGATATTTTGTAAAACTTATTGTTTTATGCATACCTTAACTAGATAATAGCCATTACCATAAGCCATGCGTTTATAATGTATTAAATTTTTAGACCGAGAGTTAAAATGATCTTACGATGTTTATATATTCGATGCGAAACTTTCACCTACTTATTGAAAACATTAGGGATTTAAGTCACAGACGGTTTCTAAATTGGACGGTATCATAATAATATGAGGCTTACATTTTTATTGTCTTGATTTTGCGATATTCTATAGTTTTAAATCAGAATCCGGATTACTACTCGTAATTAATATTTCAAGATTAAGTGACGGAGAAGCATTTATTAGATTAGAGTGCCTATAAAATATTCTATTATGACGTCATATTACATTCGCATCGACTCGATAACCTCCTCTTAAACAGACGAAAGGCAATATAGAAACAAAAGCATCCTGCCGATATTCTATATTATCAGAAAATCTATAGGATTTGAAAATTGCTTAATTTTCACCTAAAGTTAAGATCTGCTAGTCCTTGATAAAGTATTTTATAATAGTCGTAAGTACAACTCACCTTTGTCGTGTGTTTATTTATAAATCCTGTTGGCACGGGTTATTAGTCGGAGGCTGTCGACCGGCGAAAGTGAAAGGAGATGGCCGATCATAGTTATACAATGCTACACAATGGCTCCCACGGCGAGCGCGCGCGCAGGCTCCCGGGCTCAATCGTGCACACAAATGTCATACCGTATCGAATTACAGTAAGATATCTCTGCTTAGCCTTTGGGAACTTGTAATAGTTATGTTTGTTCATTATTTTTATTATCTAATTTCTAAACGAACTAACTTTACGCCACTTCCCTAGCGGAGAATGGAACGTGAACCGAAAAACTATTACCTATAATGTCGAGTACGAATAATGAAATATTTTATCATGCATGAGCGTATATTTTCTTTAATGTAAGATTCAGACATAGTTGATTCTGTTTCTTAATTAAAGCTATGTAGAGAACCTTACTTAAACTTTTTTTAATATTCTCATAAGACTAACTTTCAAAAACAAAAGTATGAGATATTCCCGATGATTAATTCTCTAACTAAGTATGAGATATTCCCGATGATTAATTCTCGATTCACCGACGGTCACTTATGCTCTGAGTAGGTATCATAGTTTAAATAGCGGTAATTTCTTGCACGATAATTACTTATTTATTATTTTTGTCATTAAAGTAATTAATCATTAATCCTGTTGATCAAAAGGATTTGAAATGAAGACTTTATTTAACATGCTATTTGTAATTATATTACAGTAATTTATCATGTAGTCCTGTCGATAAAAAATATATGAATGAAAACTTTATCCACCATACCATTTGGTGGATACTTATTTTCGAATAAACTGTGTTTCCTCCAAGTGTTGTCACAATCGTAACTGCCCGTGACGTGATCCCTCGAAATGGGAATAATAAATAATAATAAATAAATTCTCAAGACACACCAATTCCCTAGTTCCAAACTAAGCTTATGCTTGTGCTATGGATACTAGGTGAACGGATAGACATATTTAAATACGTTTATAAAAAACATCCATGACTCGAGTACAAATGTTCATCACACGAAACATTTGCCCCTAGCGGGATTCGAACCCGCGACTCTCGGTTTCGTGGCCAGAGTCTCTGACCACTCGACCATCGGGCCAGTCAATATATATGATCAGGGAATGGATACATTCTGTCTATTAACGATCTAATAATTATGGTGACGTTCGTCACTTGGTGTATTTTATTCAGAAAACCCTTACCAGTTCATAATATGCAAGTTGATAATATGTGGTCCATTAATATTTATTATGTATGTACTTAGTAAACTGTTAGATCACTGCTTTTATCTCTATACTGTGTTTGAGGTTTGTCCCAAATGTCTATTTTTGGACCGTGACGTTAGATAATGTTCTAGTTTTATATTAAAACGTATTACATTTTTATGTAACAATTTGACAATGACCGTAAACAATAGCTGCCTCGAAACCGATATGTAACAATGTGAATGTTATTTTAATATATTCAAGTGAAACAATTTGTTTTAAAAGTTCTGAATCTGTTCTTTAGGACAATCATTTAAATATAAACAACCATGGTTTGACAGCATTAACTAGTCATTAATCTATCTAGTAATGAAACCATACTCAACAGGCAAATGTAGGTAGGCAAATACCTAGAGTTAAAAAAAATGAACTCTTAGCAGTTTTTGAAAATACTTCAAGATAAATAGCCGCTGTTCATTGGCTAATTAAGCAGTCATCATGAAATTTTGTGCCCATTACATCCAGAGTAACAAGTACAGAAAAAGAGGCTGCTGATTCAAAAAGTAATGTCCCTATATTAAAGCAAGTGAGGTAACGGAATAAAACTAATTTGTGGTTTTTTATTCCTTTGCTTTATGTATCTAAGCTAAAAAAAACTATTTCATACTTTGTATGACATTCTTAGTTCAATAGAGCAATATAATCTACTCTGTAGAATATTAACCAAAGATCGATCGATGCTACACATCTCTTATATTAAGTTTCTTGGTGATGTAATTAATATTTGCATATTATGCCAAGTTGGCGTTTACCACCAGGCCACACGTTTATCTTGACCCAAGATGTGATATTCGCGGATCGTTCTCAAATGATATATTTTAAAGTTTTTCTTGTTATATTATAACTAAAATACCTATTGATATAATAGATATACCTACCTACCAGTTGCTAAATAGTGTTGACTACCATAATATCGAATATATGTACATTAGCAAATAAATCTACGAATTAGCTGCGATCAGACTTAATCCTATCAAAATTTAACTTAAGTATGTAATCAAAGAGGGTAATGTTATTTTAATGTTGTTGTTTTTTATTAAATTGTGTCGCACTCATTTTCTGTGGTAATAAATTTGAAACGACACACTTAAATAAGTTTCTGTCTACTAATTTTCTATGCTGTTCTCACTGGGATTTGAAGTATTGTACCAGCTGTGTTCCTGGCTTATAATATCGTAAGAGGCGACTAATGATGTATTGGGTATTGGGTTCATGAATGTGTAGGCGATGAGCCAGCCACTTTTCGCGACGTTTAAATAGTTTTCCTTCTAACCCTGCTCTCATATATGTTCGGATTAATCTGGTTCAAGTAAGGGCGGATTATCCTTTGAGCAAAGTAAGTACGCGACTGCCTAGTGGCCCCGAATCGGATGGCCGTGAACCGAAAAACAATGCTTTGCGAGGCAAAAAATTATTTTAGGAAATAAGAAATTAATAAGTGTCCTGGAGGACATTGCCTAGGGGCCCCGATATGGTTAGTCCGACTCTGGGTTCAAGGAACTTCTACTCTTCAGGGTGTAGTGATGATATGGTAGGTTAATATTGCCCATCTCGCGTCGCAAGATGTAACAATCATAACGAACAATTTAAAGGTACGTTGTTAGTTGCTACATCATTATTTTGAACGTCATGTGTCACGAATCACGGTAACCACTGCGTACAGCGAGAAAACTTGGTTACGAAATAATGCATTCAGATAAAAAACGCATTAGTACTTACCTAACGTCAAGAACATACCTGCATGAGCAAAAAAGTGGACAACAAATTGAAAGATTTGTTTTTTACTCAAATGATTTTATATAGTCTACTAACGTTTAGGTATGTATGGTTATAATATACGCCAATTCCTTCGAATATTGTTTGATTTGAGCCAATACTTAGGTCCTCTGGTAATGTCAAGATTTTGTAAAAATTAACTATGTACCTACATATCAGTAAAATCATGAAATTAGAACACAGAAGTTCAACTGTGTTGTGATTTTTTTTCCTTGTTGTCCTATGTTGGTCTGGGACTTGAAATGGATGTGCCAACTATGTTCTTTGCCTTATTTATTTGTGTATCGGGTTTTGAGTGTGTGATTGCGTAGGCGACGAGCTAGCCACTTGTCACTACTTTTTTTACAATTTCCATCTAACCCAGCTTTAGTTTTATTTTTTGGATGAATGTGGTTAAGGAGGCTAGCTGCCCCTTTGAAGAGTTAATAGCTGGCCTACCCCTTCGGGGATTGCGGGCGTGATGGTATGTGTGTGTGTAATATTTTTTATGTGTCACCGTTTAGCACAGCTATACTCATTTTTTTTTCATAGGTGTCACAAAAACGTTTCAGTCGTGTTGATGAGGTAAGCAAAAAATATTTAGGTTTTAATTAAAACGTAATTCAATAAAAAAATTACATAAATTTGTAACTTCAGATGGGCCAATAACAAAGGCTAGGCGGGCCGCAGGTTGAGTGCTTATAGCTGATTTTGCAGTTACCGCATTCTTAATACGGTTGACGACACAACTCGAATCCTATTGGTTGCGCTAAATTTACCTTACTATTAAATCTTGAACGTTTCTATGAAATGCGTCACAAAAGATATGCTCGTATAAGCATCTACGTTACGCTACATAATGGCTTGATTGAATGTCGTCAATGTTTTTTGGACCACGCCTATTAAGATATCATAAGTGTGGTTTAGCACGTTCAGAAATGTAATGCTATAGGTATTCTCCTTACATACTAATTCCCAGCCCCAAACTATGCTTGTGCTCTGGATACTAATTAACGGATAGACATAATTTTAATACTTATGTTAACAAACATTTTGGACTTGATGTCCATGAAATGTCCATGTACATCATATGAAACATTTGCCCGTCGCAGGATTTGATTCCGCGACCTTTAGTTTTGTGGCCGGTTGTCAAAAATATATATGTAGGAACGGACTAGTTCAAACAAGAAAGACTCCGTGCTGTCATGCTACAGCGTAAAGCTAACCATAAGTATGCGCGAGTAAGACTTAGGGATACCAGATATCGGAAATTTGGAGCGCTTATGTTAATATGTGATTTACTAGTTAGTGGCTCGGAGTCCTTCTGATTTTTTATTAGTCCGTGTATATGTAGGTATACTGTTGCATTTTTGAACATAAGGGACGAACTGTATAGTTCGTATTTTGGCAGTTGTAGCCTTTAATCGAGCTGTGACATCACGCTGCACCAGTCATCTGGGTCGATTTACTGCAACCGTTGGAAAGGATCTTGTATAAGAGCTCACATAACCCCACATGACGATCGAGGCCAACCAATAGTTATTACGTCACTAGCTCACTGGAGGCTGCACATTTACTTGTTTTGATGTTGCGCGTATTATCTTAACATCACGTTTAATATTTGAACAATAGTAACTGCGGTATGGCTGTATCGTGACTTCGGATTGTGAATAGAACAAAAGGTACAGTTGAAGGGATTACAGTGCCGGATCCGAAACCCTAAGATGTTAGTTTGCCAATCTCAAAAAAAATATTGCCCTTACTATCCCTTGAGGTATGCTACCTCATTGTTATTATCAGTAACATAATATATGTAGTATTAGTATAGTATACTATTTGACCGAAGATTAGGTCTTATTTTTGCAAACAGATCTTGCCATCCGTCCAGGTTTCCCCTGATTTGTCCTAGTTTAGAGGGCATCATTTGTAGGCGAGGTTTAAAAATTTTAAGTCTTGGGCCGCTCGCGACACACTGTGCCCGCACGCCGCGATCAACCGACGAACCGACTCGCTAAATTCACTATCATTCTCAACTGTTTTTTATTACACAGACTATGTTAAAAAAATCCTGTCCGGGTTCTGGGCTCTAAAATGTGGGGTTTTCACGCATCTTGTTGTCCTGGTTGCCAAATTTTTGAGATGGCAACCCTAACTATGTCTAGCGAAAATTAACAGAAAATCAGTAGGTGCATGGATTGTTATTGGTGATACTGCACATTCATTCGCCAGATTGCTTACTAAAGCGATTTAAAGGTTTTCTATTCTGAAGTCTATCTAGATGAAGACTATGATGATCATGATATATTAATTTATGATGAGACTTTAGATTGTCCGTAGAATATTAAATTAGGTTTTATAGTTAAGTACAGGCTTCACGGTAACATATTTAGTAGTAGGCATTCGAAATCTCTGGAGCATACTGCTCATTGAACTTTGTTTACCCCTGCTGCCGGGACTACGGGTGTGATAATATCTTGGAATTTTATTTGTACCTACTGAATTTGATCCGGCTCTGTTGAAGGCTGATGTAAATGAAGATAGGAAGGAAGTAGTATGTAACTGTAGCGTCCCGGCCTCTTAACCCACATAAAGATTCAATGTTGACATTGTTCATTGCGCGGTGGACCCCTCATTATTCTATTAAGATTTGAAGGTGATGAACATTGTGTATAGTCGTCGCCATTGATACACATCGCTAACATGATATATGTATGGTGTAAATAGTTTAAGTTTATTTTTTCTTTACAGTATCCGTATATTTATTTCTTCTTCATCTTTCTATTTCAGAGCATATGTAAGCAATATTCCTACTTATTGGCGCGTAAGAGTTGGTCTGATGATTAAGCCTGTTGGCAGCTGATATGATAGGCAGGCCCTTTGATCGATTGGCCAGAAACCCTGGCCACGAAACCAAGGGTCACGGGTTCGAATCCCGCTAGGGGCAAATGTTTAGTGTGAAGAATATGGACATTAGTATTCGAGCCATGGATGTATATAAACGTATTTAAGTATGTCTATCCGTTCACCTAGTATCTATGGCACAAGCTTATAAGCTTAGTTTGGAACTAGGGAATGGGTGTGACAGTCTGGGGAGTTTATTATTACGTATATAATTTTCGCATGTGGATAAGTTGTAGGTATACATATTTTTAAACACATTCTCGATCACTCGCGATGCAGCCTAAGGCTACTTGTTTACTAGAGAATTTTAGTGAACAAATCTAAAAATCGCTTTTGGTAATTCTCAGATGAGTTCGTGAGAGTGGACTGCGTTCCTATTTCATCGTGGCTGGCCTATTTCAGCCGCAGTTAAGAGATCTGTTAAGATTGGATTACTTATGATCATTATTTAAGTAGGTAGAATATGCGATACAATCTAAAGTAGTGAAAGCTACGGAATGATCTCCATGATAAGTGAGTACGTGGGGATTGAAGATCCGAGTATATTTTCACCAAGATCGGTCACACATCGGTAAATTCTGGTAGGTATAGCTTTTTCCATAATATAGTTAGGTATTCTTCGTACCTTTTTCTAGGACATGATGAATACTGATAATATTTGATCGAATTATACTAGAAGATCAATTTTATTTTTTACTTATTAGGGTAATAAGATCTTAAGATACTGATTTTTTAGTTATACAATTAATTTTACTAAGAATGAATGAGTAGATTATTTGTAACACACTCTTTTAATGTTTTGGTATGCGCGACATAATGTAAAAATATTACATACTTAAATCAAAAACAAATACCTAATCAGGAAGATTGTTTTATTTTTTTACAAAAAATTCTGAGTCAGTACCTACAAACCTACTGTTTTGCAACGTGAAAAAAATATTTCCATATATTCAACGTCACGACCCAGCAAATAATTAATACCTACAATATTAAGTAGGTACTCGATCTGTTTTTTCAATTTTCCGATAATTTGAATAAACAGAGCTGGCGTGTCCTTTTGAGTGTTTCGGCGTTCTCAAGAGGTGCGCTGGCGCAGTCGGTGACCGCGCGGCCCCGCGGCAAAACGTGCGCTCGCGACGATCTTTGCGTGTGATGCGATCTGATTGGACCACTTAATCCCATTGAAGAGGGCTCGGTTGTCGTGTGTCCTGTGAGTCTATGTGATCACGTGTTAATATGGTAAGTGTATTTAAATTTTGAGAGCAAATAATAGTAAACTTTTCTCATCGCCATATGTTTTATGCAAATAAAAACAAAACTATTGTTGTTGGTACATTTGTTTACATAGATAACTTAATTATAATAGTAAACAAGAAATTATTTATTAAAGCTTTATTGGACTTGAATGTACCTATTTAACATAATTAAATAAATATGTCTTACAGAATGTGAAAAATTTAACTAACCTAGGTTGTCAAATCTTGAGCGGTGCTAAGGCACCGCTCAAGATTTTATTATGTTTTATTATGCTGCAAATTTTATTATGTTTTATTTGAAATTCATGATTTTGAGACATACAATTTCTATCATGTAACCAACAAATTTTTATATGTTTTTAAATGATAGTATAACCATTATACCTACATAAAATAAAATAGTGTTGCATTGTAGCTCGGAAGTATAGGGACTTCTCTCTCGTCATTTAAACGCTTGTCAATGGAATGAGATTGGAGGCGATGTTGATTAACATATCAGTCCATACGCTGTACTAGTTGTGTGTACATATACAAATTTCCAATATATTTCGCAAATTTTGTGTTCTAGTCCCACTTTGGTCTGGATCTGAGAACCCAAAAAGAATGTGCTAATCTAGCTTCCTTGTCTAGCATGTCGTAAAAGGCGAACAATAGTGTTTAATTTATGATTGTGTAGTTGACATGTTAGCCACTCGTCATTACTTTTTCATCATTATCCATCTAACTTATGTGTAAGTAGGTACAAATGTAGATTATGGCTTTTTGGACTCTGCCTAACCATTCAGTGATTCCAGGTACGATGGCCAGTCTATTAAAGGTCTATAAAAGAGGATACATCTAAGGTCTATAACACAGGATGTGTCATCAAATTTAAAAAATATAAGACATAAGTAAGTCCTTGGATATTTGTGGCAGAAAGGGTAGTCGAATCCCAAATTGGGGAGTTTGTCTGCCAAAAAGATCCACCTTTCATCGATTTTTATCCTTTGGTCATTTGACCACCACGCTTTTAGGACGTCATACATGCTAATGAATTTACCCGACTATATCAAAACAATAAATTTTTCACGGGGAAAAACCGTGTAATTCCATTGAGTCACAGTTGCTATGAGCATTGGTATTGATTTCCTTCTTTGAGATTATTTTTGTTGTTTCGTAGTAGCCTCAAATTATAATAATATAGGTACGATCAGCTAATACCAGCGAGATTTTCCGTTAAAGATTGAATTAAATATTTTTGATACATGCCAGTGAAATCAAAATCAAATTCGGTCCAGCTTTTAAAGATTAGCCAAAATAAATAGGATAGACATACATTTATTTTTTTATAGCAGTACCGTATATTGTACTTTTTTAAACATTAAGAAGTTATTACACATATTTTGTCATTACAAACAGACACGTGAATTTATTTATTTGTAAAATCTTGATGATTGGGCTCAGTAGGTATGTACCTATACCTATTGATTTCCGTAGTATTCCAATAGTTCTTAGATCATTAAACCCATTTTATTTTATTTGAAAATAGATAAATGACATACCTATCATGTGTTTTTAACCTGTCAACATACCTTACATGTTGACGGGTTAAAAACATTTTGGGTATAATAAATGAGACCTGTTGATACGTGATAGTTATTTATATCTTGTTTACTGGCAATCCCATATCTCGATTCTTAATTTGTTTCCTAATAGTGGATTTTTTTGCGATCGTTGACCTGTCAAACGTATGGAACTAGATTGTATTCCTTTTGTTAAATTTTGACCAAACACAACATCGTTCATTGTATTAAGACTCACAAATCTATTCTAAAACCTGCAACGCATATAAAGAGATCTTTGACTTCTGGTATCTGGTAGAATTATGATGCAGGCCATTATCTTGCTGTACAGACGTAGTTCATTGTTTTCCTCTTGTTTATATTCAGACCACGGCCGTGAATATTTTATCAGCAAATGGCTTTGTCAAGGTTTTTAAACAAATTTTCATTAGACAGTGAAGGAAAGTAGTGACTGTAAATATAGTAATTGATTTGCTACGTCGCTAGATGTAAGCGTGTACCTACTGGTGATTGAGTTTCCTGGTCCTAGGATGTTGAATCCATTACGAGAATTATAAAGCGTTGGACATAATGTTTAATAGCCTGTACTTATCCTTACAAAACTGAATATATCCCTTCTTTCTGTCCAACATCGAAATTATTGTCAAAAACTATTAATTAAGCAATGGCTGCCAGGCACTTCTAGTGTAAGAACTATCGTAGTACCTATACAATAGAAGGCCGCCGTAGCCATTGAGCGGATCATTATGTTTTTAAGAATAATAGCGCGTACGGTAAAAATTAAAAGGCCAACAAGTTTGCCAAATTTAACACAGCGTCGATAAAGTCTTAATATATTAATAACATAAAAATATGTGCATTTTGTTATAATTTAATCAATTGCTAAAGCGGATCTAGGAAAAATATTTTAAGTTAATCGAAAATTAATTAGGCTTTGAATAATTCAAAGTAATTTTATTTGTTTCCATTGCTTGTATTTTTTTTTGTACCCATAGATTAATTCCTTAAAGGGGTTGAATACAATTTACAAGATCACAAATAAATAATAGGTCGTAAAAAAATATTGGTTAAATAGGGACAAATTAATTCTAAACTTATCTATTCTCCAGTTTTCATAATTGATTGCCTTATAACACGATCAAACCAGCGTAGAATATCATCGTAGTAGCAATGACCTTTCCGAGAGTTGTGTTCTCCGGTGCAATAAATTAGATAATTGAAATAAACGATGACTTAACGGCTCTACGTTGTTGTAAGAGAACTATTAATAGATATTTTGTAGTCTTGTCCAGTGTGCGTGGCGACGTTAGAGATACCCGAGATAAGTTACACATGCCCCTGTTGTGTGTTGGATGGGTCACCAATCTAAAAAAATGTTGAAACATTCACTCGATGCTTGGTCTACTGAGATTTTTGAGAGACCGAAGTGCGAGAACAAAGGATTTGATTCTAGCTAGCCGCAAGCGAGTGACGAACACGGTAATTGGTACGCGACTTATTATAAACATCTGTTATCTTTGTATCTATAGTAGAAGCGTAGATATAATAATTGACAATAAGGAAATTGTTACTTATTTATCACTGGGTTTGCTGGATGCAGCAAAAAATGCCGCTGGGTTGCAATCCCTAGTCGACAGGCTTTGGGAGGCACGTTAAAATGTTTATCTACTCGTAAATACCTTGATAAATCGCATCTTTAAATATCCGAAATTAAACTTGCTTGACTGCCTTACATTCACATCTACATTGTAACTACAAGCATTTACATTACTACTATTAAGATAAGTTAATGTAGTTTGAGTTAATGGGACATAGGTATTATTTACATAATAAGTAATCAATGAGTTAAATACGAAATTGTAAGTTGTTTTGCCGAAAATCTTAATACCTGCCTGGTTTACAAAAATTCTCAGACAATAGATAATGTGAAACGAAACGTTTTTAAATTACCAAAATAAGCGTGAGATAGAACTAATTCAGTAACTTGTTTAGAACGGGTATTTTAAACGGTAAGGTTCTAGCTACATAGTTTTTTGGTAGGTACATAAGGTAATGTTCTAATCAATTATAATATCGATTTAAAAAGATAAAATTAAAGGGCATCATCGATGTATTGACGCATCAGTTCAAATTGCATTTGTATCAGGGTGCAAGGCAATTACTGGCATTTGATTGAGCGGCAATTTAACACACACGTGCAGTGAAACCGATAAAATTCAACACTGTAGGTACCTATGCATGTTTGTTGCAAGATTTTCGCGCACCCACACATTTTTAGGATTCCATGCAAGTTTTTTTCGTAGTTGAAGTATATAATAGTTTGTTTGGTTACCAAGTCCATTTTTCTCAGGAGCTTGTGAGGGTTTTCAAATCTATAAAAAATCAAAATTGTTACAATTTTTAGGGACTGTTCTCTTTTATCCGTTTTATTTACCTAAATTTGTATTAATAGTTTAAAATTTATATAAGTAAATAGTTTAAAATTCGATGCATTTTTAAAGTTACATAACTTTAGCATGTCATAAAAGACGACTAATGGTGTTGGGTTTTGATTATGTAGGCAACGAGTTAGCCATTTGTCACTATTTATTCACAATTTTCCATCTAACGCATCTCAACTTTATTTTTGGCTAAATGTCAGTTAGGGAGCTTGCTGCTTTTTGGGTTCTGCCTCCCCCTTCGGGGGTTAAGTACGGGCGTGATGATTTATTTGTAACTTTAGCACATGGATCAGCGTGTCATTTTAAAGTTCTACCTATAATAACCTTGCACAAAACAGTAGCGAATGGCAGGAAATTTTCAACGGTTGGCGCCGTTAATGACAGGGTAAGTTGGATTAATGGATAGGATAAACGAATTTACTTGATATTTGAATTAAAGCCCATTATATTATGCACCTGCTGGTGAAATAGCGTTCTAAGTGTATCGGTCATGCGACGGATACTACTAAATGATGTATTATTTACGGCAGTAAAGGAAATAATAATTATGCAATTATTGAATACCAAAGATGTATGCAGGTAAATTAAAATGCTGTGTTATTTCGCTGTACTTTCTATTGTGTTCCCTCTCTTGGTATTTCTGGTTAGATACGAATATACATTTTTTTTTAATTCAAACAACAATTTATTTTATGAAATGTTATTAGGTTGTTTAATCCCATCTTGCCAATTAGTTATTTCTTACTATTATAACATTTTCTTACACGCTTATTCCTTACTATTATAAGTATCATATGTTACGGATATAGGTATTATGAATTTATCGCAGGTGATTGACCCATGTCCATAAAACTTGACTTAACTTGCATAATGTTTACGTAAACATTATGCAGTCTTTTTAGGTTTAAAAATACATCTTAGATATTTCAGCGACTTTTTATCTCGAGCCAATTCGTTTGGCATAGCCGGTATGTTGCTCTTAGCACTTAACGAGTTTTACAATCTGTCTTTGCCAATAAATAGTGAGTGTGTTTTGGTTTCCATTATTTTCATTGTGCCGGTGCCAAGTCGACTTGAGGACTTTTTTCTCCCCCCTTCTTGGCGAAGGGGGGCGGTATCACAGCCAATTCCATCTCGACCGCGCTATTGGGTCTGCATCGCAAGTCGCTGACTGACATTGACCTAAGGGACCGTTGAATCGTTATAGTACTTTACTTATTAATCTCCACACTATTTAAGATACCCATATAGTCATATTCGCCATACCTATGTCAATATCATCGATGCTATCGATGGCATTTGACGGTACGTTAAATTAATAAAGGAAATATTATGAATTCCATTGATTTTACGTTCGCTAATAAAATTAGGTTCTGTATGTTAAACCTACAGTATTGATGGTATTCAAAATAATGTACAGTTGACATAAAAATTTTCTTACGAGAAAATCCTGGGACGTATTTTATTCAAATAGGGATGTTGACTGGCTAGTTTATTGGGATACTTTTTAAGAGCTGTCAAAACGAAATCACTTCATAGATTTTGTATGGGCTTGTCAACGTGTGACGTCACTAGTTTGTATAGTCAACTGACTTAATATTAAGCAGTTTTTGTAAAATTAAAAATCTTAAGACTCAATATGATTGAAAATCAATAAGGCTTAACAGCATACTACAATACTTTCTTTTTCAGAATTGATATTTCAAAATTGAATATAAATGGTGTCAACATCCCAATTCAAATTAAAAATCTTTTTATAAATGGGCTTTAAGAAAGGACTTATAAATACAAAAAAATATATATGTGGGAGATTGGGTTAAATTACTATATTTCTATCATTATAATATTAATATTTCGCATTTTCTTTTATGTTGTGTTAGTTAGTCAATTAATTCGAAAAACAACTTGTTATTGTAAACAAGCTGCACGTGCACTGTGCAACTGTTTCCCCCACTCCTACTCAGCCGCTTGTTTATGCCGGACTATAAAATGTAGTTCGGGCCTTGTCGACGGATCAGACGATGTCCTACTACGGACACGGCACAATATCGGTGCTCTGAACTACTACTGAACTACAGATGTATGATCTGGTTCATGTTATAATAAAAATTGTTGCCATTATAATTATATCGTCTTTTAATTAAATAATCTCCCACATATATAACTTCAGCCTAAAATTAGGCAATTTGGAAACGTTTGCAGTTCGTATTTGTATCGTAGCAGCACAGAGTAATAATATACTACGTACAACAGAGGGTCACCGCCCATACTTGAAAAGTTAAATATATAAATAAATATCCGACTACATCACATACTACTTACATACATCAACAAAAGTTACTGCTATAACTCGCGCAAGAACAGCGACAGTGGTGAGTAATTGGAACTACAGCAAAGTTTAGTCTGTTTGTCAGGAATAATACAAGATGGCGCTACAAGCACAGGTTAGTTGTTTCTTAGTAATAATACACCATCTGTGTAAAATCCATGGTTTTAAAACAAAGATTATTTTGGTTTGCTTCTGAAGAAAATATTTTATAATCATGTTTTTCACCTAAATTATTATAATAAATGATCTAAGAAATGACGTCAATAACTTATTTTATGTTAAGTGATATAATAACGTTTTTATTCGGTTTTATCTCTCAATCAGTCTAAATGATGCCTGAAGCGACATCTGTCTGTGTCAAGTCTATACGAAATCTAAAATGTATGTGACTGACCAGACATGGTAGCAGTATTTATACTGTAGGGATAGTGTACCTGCATCATTACAATTTATATGTGGCGATGCACATTATTGCGCTGCCACCGATGTCAAATTATTAAGCACCAGTACACAACCTCCTGAATGCACACCAAGAACATTTATTGAATGTCCTTAGAAAAATAATTCCAACAATGAATCGCTCAGTTCTAAGCAATTACAACAGTGGTCTTTAAATTACTGTTAATTACTACAAGTAGGTACCTGTATACACTCGTAATACAGACCAAGCTATGATACTTCACTAGTGACATTTTGTTTACTCAGACTTTCTCTATTACATCAATTTCACAACATCACTTGTAAAAATGTTACAACTGCAGGGATTATGCAATAATCCTGCGACATCTGTGCCTCAATATAAAGTTGAATGCGAACATCCTTGATACCCCAACTCAAATCTTCTAAATTTTGCATAATATTGAGGTAGTTTCAGAGTTACCGAATGTTGCTTTAGTACAGGGGTTCCCAACCTTTTAGTGACTAAGGACCACATTGATTTCACACTTTTATAAGGGGTCACGTGGGCGGAAATTATCTGCGTTAATTAAAAAAATGTAAAACTTTTTCTGATTAAAAACTTTAAAAAATTGGCCCACCGGTGGTCAGCGGACTTTTGGTCGGGAACCACTGCTTTAGATAATGTTATCGTGAGATTGATGTATAATGTGCTTCATTTATTATACTACTAGCTGTGCCAGCGGTGTCACCCGCGTTTATGGTTAATATTATAAAAACTATTTCCGTCATACATGATTTCTATGTAACTTTAACCATTAAGGGTGCACATGCGACGGAAGCTTAAAAAATGGAGTAACTTCTCCCGTTTTCCCAATATTTCCCTTCACTACTCTGCTCCTATTGATTGTAGCGTGATGAAAAGTATACTATAACCTGCCAAGGAGTATGAAGAATAATTGTACCAAGTTTCGTTAAAATCCGTCGAGTAGTTTTTGTTTCTATAAGGAACATACAGACAGACAGACATACAGACAGACAGACAGGCAAACAAAAATTTTACTGATTGCATTTTTGGCATCAGTATCGATCACTAATCACCCCCTGATAGTTATTTTGAATATATATTTCATGTACAGAATTGACCTCTCTACAGATTTATTATAAGTATAGATAATTCATTAATATACTCAGAAAACTAAAAAAATTACATCTAGAATCAAACTTTTTAGAATTTACCCATAATTGAGATATTATGTCTATTAAATAATAGATACCTTAATAAAGATATATTTAGTAAGTGACTGCAATTTAAAACATAATATAGATAAGTATAGTATATAATTATAGTAGGTAAGTGGGTAATTGTGGCCCAGGCATCTTAAATTGAGCTAATACTCAATCAAGACGTCCTATTTTTCAATCATAAAACTTAAAGGAAAATTCTTTGAATAAAGCAAGATTACCTAATTTGCATAATATCCTTGAATAAATTACTAACGCAGCGTGTAGTTTAATTAAATATGTAGGTAGTTTACCAAGTTGGCGAGTAGCTCAATAAAATATGGCTGCAATTTTGTTTCTACACATTTTCCATGCAGATTGACCCGTTTCAGTCACGTTTGAGAAGTTCTACGCCTGGGTGGGTAACTTATGAAGAATGTCCTACATTAAGTACGTATGTAGTTACATAGGTAAAACTCCAATATACCTATAGACTAGTTAATCTAGACTGTTAGGTATACATAATGTCCTCCTAACCGATATCGGTCACGGCGGCCAATCTCAACTCTCAGGATTACCCAACTGCGCAGAAGATATTATAGTGCACAAGTGTGTGCGCAAACACAGGTGCACTCTCTATTCCTTCACTCTCATAGTCCGGTGAGACGGCAATTCGTCATGACCGGAGAGAGGTCAAGCGCAGGACCAACGGCTTAACGAGCTTTCCGAGGCACGGGGATGATTAAACCGCCAACTTCCTGACTCCGGGCTGTTACTGAGTAATATTGAAAAACCCAGCTACAAATTTTTGGCCCGACCTGGGATTTGAACCCGGGACCTCTTGATATCTTATAAGGCGCATCTTACCACTAGACCAACGAGGCAGTCATTAGGTTTGCATATAAAATTATTTAAAGATCATGATTACAAGAAGCACTGACATATTGTTATTCAAAAGGATATAATATACATACATTTTAATAGGACAGCACTTACTCTTTGTAGAATTTTTCAGACAAATATATACTAAGTCAGGTAACATCTCACAAAAACACATGTATTTTGCCGTGTTTATTCGTAACTAAGTACATAATAAAAGGAGTTACAATCAGTAGGAAGATGTAGTATTTTGTTATTCAAAAGAGATGTAGACATGCCTAATCCGACAAATTTGCAACGTAAATTCATGGACACATCCTTTTAGATAGAAGATTACTTGCTTTTTTGTAGAATATAATGTTAAATTTCGAATGTGCCGAATGTTGCAATTGTTTTAGTCGTAGGTAAAAAATAATTTGGATACGACGGACACATTACAGAGTAATAGAATTCAAATATGCCTGCCGGAATGGTTACCACTCAACCTGTGTCCTGATCAGGGATGCCATGACCCTGGTATTCTATGCACCAGTGAGAGAGATGCAGCATAAACTATGCTTAAAACGACAGCTTTGCAGTTCGAATTACGAATATCTATACTTATAATAAATCTGTAGAGAGGTCAATTCTGTACATGAAATATATTTTCAAAATAACTATCAGGGGGTGATTAGTGATCGATACTGATGCCAAAAATGCAATCAGTAAAATGTTTGTCTGTCTGTCTGTCTGTCTGTCTGTATGTTCCTTATAGAAACAAAAACTACTCGACGTATTTTAACGAAACTTGGTACAATTATTCTTCATACTCCTGGGCAGGTTATTATACTTTTCATCACGCTACAATCAATAGGAGCAGAGTAGTGAAGGGAAATGTTTGGAAAACGGGAGAAGTTACTCCATTTTTTAAGCTTCCGTCGCGTGTGCAGCCTTAATGGTTAAAGTTACATAAAAATCATGTATGACGGAAATAGTCTTTATAATATTAACCATAAACGCGGGTGGCACCGCTGGCACAGCTAGTTACGAAATAAGAACATTCGTAATGATTGCGAAATCTCTAAAAATCTTAAAAACGTCGATGGATCTCGCGGGACGCACGACAACACGTAGTGTCAAACTAAAATCCTCGCACAATACAGTAGTAAACAAGTTATAGACTATACAATTGTCAAAGTTAAGTGCATTGCGAGTGTGTAGGTACTTCCATAATCTAAATTAAATTCAGCTTTGTATCTCCGAGCAGCCATCTTCCGGCGATGTAGCATAGTTTTTTCCAAAAAAAAAATTTTAAACAGTGGACTGATACCACATTGTATTTCAGGAGGCAAAAGGAGTATACCTGGTGCTGATGGTGACGGTTCTGTGCCTGACGGAGTCGTCGCCGTCCCCACAGACGGTGCTCAAGAGCTTTACATTGGAGGAGGTGGTGCCGCCAAAGGACTTTTATCCTGATAGGCTATCCGCCCAGTGGATTTCAGGTAGGAATCAATAATAATATTATAAACAATGATACAGCGCGTTAAAATTTCGCGTGACGTCACTAAACCCTAAAATTTGAGCGTTTAACCAGTTTAACTCTGGAGTGAGGCGCTTTAACGTCCAAAATTTTGATGCACTGTGTTTTCAGTGTCTTCGTATATCTAACGTGAGATTAAGAAAAAAATACGTGTTCAATAATTTTGGATATAAATGACAGACTCAATAATTATAATTTACTTTTTATCCTGTAAAATTTCAGGTTTATTTCAATTTTGGATCATTTTACAATACTTCACAATATAGTATTTCGACATATTACCAGGCTAAAACTAAGGTAGATAAATAACGGCGAAATTATTTACACTTGTTATTATGACGTGATAATAACTCCATAAACCTAATATGTATATTATGACGGGAGTAGGTATATTATTAAATAGCAAACGTCTTAATAGACATTCTCCAACATATAATTACAAATTTAATTTATTTGTATTTTATTTCCAGACACAGAATTTATACACCGAGAGCCGGGCGTAGGAATATTGAAATTCGACGCACTAAATCACGCGGTTACTCCAATACTTACTGAGGCAGAACTGGTAAGCATTTTAATTTTGGTTATGAAGGACATTTTTATAATCATAAAAATATATTATTTTGCTACGCTTAAATTAGCATAAAATACATTGATTATGTATTAAAGCATATTATATGAAGTAAATTTTAAATAGGTTTATTTTTAACAACAATATATAATTGAGCACTTGCAAAAAAAAAATAAAGATAACTAGATTATCTAGTTATCTTTATTTTTTTTCCATAGAGCTTTTGTAAAATTATTCGGGCTGATATTTATGTCTAAATGTGGCTAAAGGGGCCTGCTGTCCCTTTGACTCTGCCTACCCCTTCGGGGATTATGGGGGTGATTATATGTTTATGTTTGTTTCATATTCACATTATTTTTAAATGTATGTATTGCACTAAGTAGTGATTAACATTATCCATTTAAATAAACAAATTAAACAACATTTGCGTCGGTCGTTCGACAAGTTGGAATGAATTATTGCTATTATATACTTATTACTAAATAATATTTAAAAATATTTGTGTTTTGAATATTTTATATATTCGAAATAGGTGCGTTTCTAGTCGCTGCATAATTTAACTGCTATGCTGTTTTGCAAGATAACAATATTTATGAATAAATTTGAGTTTTATTATAGTTTCTAACGGTTGGATTGCGCAGCTTGATCATAGCACGCAAGGATTAAAAAAATAATTCATAACTAGCTTACCTACAAACTAAACTTCACGCCACTTCCCTAGCAGGATAGGCAGAGAGAACCGAATGCCATATGGCACTATCCTTACACACAGAAATGTTTTTTAGCTACTTAAACAAGCTAAACCAATTAAATTATGATAAAAATAACCTTGAGATGCATTTATTGATAGCGGTTGATAATAAAGCCACAGAGTCCGTTTACTAATTGAGTAATTAATAAATGAGAAATTATGAGGAACAATCATAAGGGAAAAAGATAATTGTTCAAATGTGATCTTAATGGTTATTATAATTTGATTGTTCATTCAAACAGTGGCGGCGCAATACCTAAACTTAATGTGGGCAAGGTATCTTTTGCGAGGCCCTCTGACGGGGCCGGGCCGGACCCCTGGTCCCCCGACCCCGACCAGGGACCGGGGGGAGGGGGCTCATATTATCCTTACGCCGCATTCAAAATATATTACTATTTTTAACAATGATTCGGTAAAGGTACCCACATAAGTAAGAAATGATCCATTAATGATCTGCTGAAGTAAATAACGGTTCTATGGATGATCAAAATCTGTAATAAATTGATATATTTTTTTGTTAAGTTATTTCAGCCCCATGTTGATCTTGGGACTCAAAACGAATGTATTAACTGCGTTCTTCGCCTGACATGTCGTAATAGGCGAGTGATGGTGAATAGGGTTATTGGGTTGTTCGTACATAGGTATATACGATTATGACATATTTCCCATGGGGGTAGGTAGAGATCACATCATTTCATTTGTTCGTGTTTATTGTAAGCCATTAGTACTAAGTTTTCACAAGTTTCTATCTAAATGCGGTTTAAGTATGCTCTTTGGACTCTGCGCAGCTCTTCAGATGATGCATATGAGATGGTAGTTTTGTTATATATATATTTACCATCACAACTGGAAAGAAGTATGCATTATTTTGGTAATAAATGCAAAGTAGGTGATGTTAATGTTTCCACAAATACACAAGATCAATATTTTTTCAATGCGCATAACATATTAACAATCATGTTAGTTTTTATAACTTGACGGGCTAGAAATATATATATATATATATCTATATATATGTAAGTTAGTAGTACATATAGCATTCTGCTACTACCACACTGTGGAGAATAAGGAAAAAACTTATACTTAAATATACAAATTTATTTAATATTTATTTTTCCATCAGGTGTCTTTCCAAAAAAATCATCCGTCTTATACAAAACGTGACTAGATATTCAATTGTTAATTTATTCAACACAGTGACTATAGTTGATACCTGTCTACTTGTCTATGTCACCTTCTTAACATTGAAACATCACTTAAGTAAAATAGTTTATCCCATTGTTATTGTACAAAAAGCATCTATATACCTAAAAACAACTTAAGCGTAGAGAAGACAATGTATGTCTGTATTAAATATCTATACTAATATTATAAAAAGAAAATATTTGATTGTTTCTGTGGCCTGGAACTCATCATCTTCCTAGCGTTATGCGCCGTGCTTAGACGGGGTCCGCTTAGACCATGATCCAGGATTTAGCGAGCTGGTAATTATATTGCCGACTGCCGATCTGACCTTCGTAACCCTAAAATAGGGACCAGACAATTTTTGGATCATGGTTACAAATCCAAAGTTGTTTGAATTTGCAGGTTTCATCACGATGTTTTCCCTCAGCGTCGAGCTAGTTGTATGAATACGTACATAGATTTGAAAAATCCAGAGGTATGTGCCCGGGTTTAAACCCACACTCCTCGGTTAAGAGGCGCCTTCCTTACCATTGAGCTATCACCGCTCAGCCTGGAACTATAAGACCGATATGAAAAATTATTTCACCAATGGAAAACTAGTTTAATGGAGAGTAATACAGGCTATATTTTCTATCCGTATCCCCACGGGAACGGGATATATGCGGGTGAAACCGCGGGGCGGGGTTTTATAAAATAAAAGTAAAGGAACTTAATAGTTAAAGACCTTTTATTTAAAATAGCATGTGACTAATAACTTACGGGTATTCATCATCATCCTCTTGCCCTTCTCCCAGTTCACCTGGGGTCGGCGCAGCATGTCTTCCTTTTCCATACGTCCCGGTCAGCCGTCATCAAGCTATCCACTCCCATTTCTCTCATATCATCTTTCACACAATCCATCCATCTCTTATTTAGCCTTCCTCTTCCTCTCCATCCACTAACATTCATACTCATCACTCTCTTTGTCACATTTTCTTCCTCTCTTCTCATCATATGTCCATACCAATAACTTACGGGTATTACTAATATGGAATCAATTAAATTACTTATTTGGTTAATGTAAATTAAACCTCTTCGTAAAGAAAATAAAAGGATTATTACTGCCAATATCGAATAGTAGGTATACTTCTACAATAAAACAGGGCCGTTTAACATTTTAATATTGTTTCATGTATTCAATGAAAACAGTTCTTCCCGTAGTAGTTGGTGACAACGACGGGGACACTCAATGTATGTCTCGTTCACGCAATTAACATTACTTTACAACACCATCTGACTTAAAATTATTTCAAATCGTTAAACTAAAATAACCATATTTTTAAAAACTAACAATAAATATAAGGTAAGAATTACAATAATATTTTAATTTGTGATTCTTATATGACCTGAGGCCACAGGCACATATTAGCAAATGTCTTAAATTAATGCTATTAATTTATTAACTAATCAGGATTTCCTGTCGGATTCCTATACCACCTTATCTAGGTCTAGGTGGTAGATTCATGTAGCTTTAAGGATTACAGTAAATCTGACGATTTGTAATTGCTTTCTTGAAGCCTACATAAATAAAGACATTTTGAATTTGAATTGTAATTTGACCTATAATGTTACGTCTTTTGTTGCAGTTCAGCATGAGTAACTACATGGTGTCTGAGTTCTCCGAGGATGGGAAATACGTACTTATGGTCGCTAATAAAAAGAAGGTAAGTTTCTTAAGATGGTATTAACGTTACTTCCTATGTGACCGGTAGTTACGTGAGAAGTAAGCATTATGAATTTACTGGCACTACTGGCAGGTACGGAACATTGAACAGCATTAGCATTCAACATTGATGTCTTGGTGCATTCAAAAAGTATGACATAATTTGCCTATTAGAAAACGTCAGTACAATACAAAGTGACAAATTATTTTTGTTAAAATATTATTTCCATGTCAGACTGTCTAATATAAGAATATTATATTATAACTTAGTAGTTATGTACATGAGATTTTTTCATTATAGCCAAGAGAACTGTCAATCTGTTTCTAGTCTATTAACTTAACGGTTATTTTAAATTTATGACTGCCTCGTTGGGCTAGTGGTAGCATGCGCCGCCTAAGGACCACGTGGTTTTGGGTTCAAATCCCGAGTCAGGTCAAAAAATTGTGGCTGAGTATTTCAATATTGAAATTACTCAGTAACAGCCCGGAGTCAAGAAGTTGGCGGTTTAATTACTCCAGTGATCCGGAAAGCACGTTAAGCTGTTAGTCCTGCGCCTGACCCCTCTTCGGTCATATTAGATTGCCGTCTCACCGGACTATGAGACTGAAGGAAAAGAGAGTTCACCTTTGTTTGCGCAGACACTTGTGCATTATAATATCTCCTGCGTAGCGGGAGTCTTGTCCTCGAGATTGGCCGGCGCGACCGAAATTGGTTAAGAAGCTATTATTGTAAATTGAAAAAAAAAAGATATATTTTTCCAATTCCTTTGAAAGTATCTTAGAGATTTGTACATTTCTAGGCTTTTCTTTCTTAGAAATCACTACTGTAGTTCGTGACGTCTGTGTCTTAATAATTTTCCGAGACTTTAGATATGTTGCAGTCATTGAGTGTAATGTTAGCGATTGAGTTAACTAATAATTACTGGCGATGCCGGGACTAGTAGCTAGTGAAATACAAGTTAGCTCGGTAATGTGAAGCAATTTATACCATATTCCAGGTCACTGTTCTTTTTAACCGACTTCAAAAAAAAGGAGGAGGTTCTCAATTCGACTGAATTTTTTTTTATCCATAATTTTAGCCAAGCCAAGGAATAATATTATCTTATTATTTTTATTATGGGCTATAACTTTTAAAAAAAGAATGCAACCCTAAAATATCTTTAGTTACTTTAAAACAAGTGAAAATTTCCAATGGTTCAGTTATAGTCTGTGGAACTCAATTTAAAAACCACTGGCCAAAACTGTAATGGGTGACCACCATTATAATATATTTGATGCTTCTGTCCTCGACCCGTCAAGTTAGGCTGTTAAGTCTTGGATGCTATTACGTTAGGTAATCATTAATAAGTGATCTTTAAAACTCTTGACACCAAGTTAACCTACTTAATGGTTGACCAAACGGAAAGAAAGGCAGATTGCTTTCGAACCTTTTTTTTTAAATAAGCATTAAAAAAAAGAATAAGATTTTTCAGTAATTTAGGGTACCTAAAAAAAACAATCTCAACAATCACCGATAGGTATCTGTCAATTATTATTAACCTTGAAAATTCACACAAAATATTGTCATTACTCATAGCTTAGTTACCTATTACGAATAATGCTTTGGCTAAATATGTTTTTCAACTAACGATGTTGTAATGGGAAAACATATGTAAATTTCGTACAGGTTCTGAAACCTATTTAAATTAAAATTTGACAATTATGTCTTATTTTATTTTTCTCGATATTTTGACATGACAGACTATTTTGTATGATGCCCCTACCTATTGTTCCAAGCATGACTGGGTAAATATTTAGTATACCTAATGATTCCATATTAAAAGTCGTACCATCTATTTTAATATTACTTAGGTAACTTTTTAAGCACATCAGAATAAGCATGACGCCTATACTATAAAAACCAGAGAGTGGATAGATAATAGCGATGACTTCAGCATAAATTTACTGTGTTTGTTGCAAACAAAGATTTGCCCTTAACTGGTTTCGAACCTGTGACGAAAACAAGAGTGCGATTACTTTAGTCTTGATTTCGTCTGCTAAATCAAGCGGCCTCTCTGTCATATAACAGTTAGGTACTTGTTGTGTATCTTGCTGGTGTCCTCTCAATAGAATCTACTTTCCGAACCGTTGGTAATATTTTGTGTATATTGACTATTTATAAGTAACTTTTTTGCAGCCTATATAAATAAACATATTTTGAATTTACTATTCGATTACCGATACGCACAATTTATAGATCGGGACATAATTTGTTTACTTCCTTAAACAAGTAAATATACATTAATTAATCTTTATTGCCATATAAAATTGTAAGAATGTAATTAAGTAGTCGAGTACAAAGATCATTATAAATTACATACATAACATCACGCCCATAATCCCCGTAGGGTAGGCAGAGTCGAAGGAGCAGCAAGCCCTTTCAACCACATTCAGCCAAAAACAAAGCCGGGCTGGGCTAGATGGAAAACTGTGAAAAAGCAGTGACAAGCGGCCAACGTGTCCCCTACACAATCACACACCCAAAAACCGATATACCATTAGTCGCCTTTTACGACATGCTAGGCAAGAACCACAGTTAGCACATTCTTTTTAAGTCCCAGACCAACACAGGACAGTGGGCTGGGTTGGATGGAAAGCTCTGAAAAAGGAGTGACAAGTGGCTAGCTCGTCGCCTACTCAGTCACATACCCAAAAGCAAAATCATTACAAATTATCCTTGCTTTACCCATTTCGATCGGTCAGTTTATAGTTACTATATTAGCACTTGTTGCGTAGCAACTAAACGGAGAAATCTTCATTTAATAATCGCGTTTAAATTTAAAATTGTTGTTCTATGTTGGTCTGGGAATCATAAATAATGTACCAACTATGTTCCTTGCATATTGCATGTCATTAAAGGCGTCTAACCGTGTATTGGGTAGGTATCGGGTTCGTGTGATGTAGGCGACGAGCTAGCCACTTGTCACTACTTTGTTACAATTTACCGTTTAACTCAACTCAGTTTGAGTCTTGGCTTAATGTAGTTGTATTTACTTGTAAGTACTTAGGTATTGCTCCTTGGACTGGATCTCCGTCGGGGACGCCGGACATAATGTTATTTATGTAAACTAGTATGTACATAAATGTGCTGATGATCAGCCGGCACTGATCAGGCGATTTGCTTTATTGGCCATGCATGCAAACGAGAGAAGATGCGTTTCCACGTTTTTTCATTTTTGTGTTAGGTTTTCATTAATGTCACATAGTTTTTGCTTGGCTAGATTTCTCCTCAATGTTTAAACTTAATTGCGCATACACATGATCTGAGCAGACCATAATAGAGAAATCATCTATGCGTTCTTAACATTACATGTGAGTTAAAGCAAGAAAGTTTATGTGAGAATTACAAACATGCATGTGTGCACTTTTTTATATAATTTTAAGTGAGAATGCAGTCTAAGAAGTTAAGCGCTTGCTCACTTTGATCAAAATTATGTGACATGTTTTAAAATATATAAACAAATGAATTAAATTTGAGTGTCTTGTATGTCTGTCAAATGTTGGTCTAGGACTAGGACTAGGTCTAGGACTCAAAATAAATTTACTAACTGTGTTCCTTGCCTAGCATGTCGTAAAAGGTGACCAACGGTATATCGGGTTTTGAGTGTATGGTTGTGTAGGCGATGAGCTAGACAATTGTCACTACTTTTTACAGTTTTCCATCACCCAGCTTAGTTTTATTTTTTAGCTGAATGTGGCTAAGCTGGCTAGGCCCTTTGAATCTCGCATAGGCTCTTGGGGAATCACAGTCGGGATGTTATGTACCTACTTGTCTCTTTCTGTTCGTACCTAATGTCAAAATCACAGCTTAAAAGGAGCTTACCAGATCCCACGACTGTCATAAAATCTGTAATACGAATCTTTATGTCTCTTCTTTACCGACTTAAAAAATCGTCGTTGAGTTCAATACATAAAGTTGCGGTTCGTATGAGGGTTCGTAGGTCAAGGTAAAACTAGCTTAGTTTCTAAGTGAGAGGACACTTGCATTGTATTTTATTATTCGTGCATGTGAACTGTTATGAAACGGAGGTCACGTTTACAATGTAGATAAACTTAAGTGTACGTGTGCTATTAGAAGACTGTAATCATTTTGTAGTTTTAATTTTTTTTATTCTTTTTCTAAATATAACTCAAGATTGACCGACGACAAGAACAGTTTTTTTTACTATTAATATACAAATAGCTTTATTATAAACTAGCGGCGCCCTGCGGTTTCACATGTGTCGTTCTCGTTTTCGTGGGAATACGAAGATGAAATATAGCTATATATGTATATGTTACTCGCTGATAAAATAGCTTTCTGTTGGTGAAAGAATTATTCAGATCTGTCCAGTGGTTTCGTAGTCTATTCAATTCAAACAATCAAATCTTTCCTTTTTATAATAGTAGTACCTACTTATAGTATAGAAAACAGTCAGTCCAAAATTATGTCGTAATTTTTTAACTTCGATTTACAGTAATGACCATTAAAATTGTTTTTTCAGTTATTTTTTATACTGGTTTTAAACTAAATACCTAAAATTTTTGTATTAGGCTTCCAAGGCTTAGGTCTAAGAATTTCTAACGCATACTTTACCTATAAATGTCGTTGTAGTCCTAATTTCGGACTCTCACCTACTTGGTTAATTAATAACTGTAATAATTTCAGGTTTATCGATACTCGAGTACTGCAGAGTATTGGGTGTACGACCTGAAAAATAAGTAAGTATTGAAACATATATTTAAACGTATACTAAATTGAATTATTCACAACTAGACACCAGTATAGAATTAGTTCTAAATTTTTCAGAAGTCCAGAATAAGGAAACTAAATTAAAATAAAAAACAAAAATGCGGTTGTTGTCACCATTTATATTTAATTTTATAATATCAGTTCCGTAAAAGACAGTATTGTAGTAAACATACTACAATCAAAATCATACTACAATAATTTCAATTATATTGAGTCTACGATTTTAAATTTCTTAATATTTAGTCAGTTGACTATACGAACTAGTAACGTCATTCATATGTTAACAAGCACATAAAAATCTATCAAGTGATTGCGTTTTGACAGCTTTTAAAAAGTATCACAATTGAGTTGCCAGCCAACATTCCTATTGTGGAAATTATCTTTACAGACTGGTAAATTCAGTAATAAACAATTTTAAACATTAATTAAACTCGAGTGTCTGTGACAAATTTTTTTCGGCTATTCCTTAAGACTCGGTTTAAATTAAATAATGTGCCTACCCTGCTAGGGAAGTGGCGTGAAGTTTAGTTAGATAATAATTATTTATTTTTGTATTAGGTAGTCCTTAAATGGAAACTATAATTATTTAGAAAACACTACACTTTTGAACATAACATAAACGTCACTGTCCTTCCTGAATTCATGTTCTTTGTTACCACTGAACCGGATAGTTCACCTGTTTCGTTTACTCAACCAATTCAACAGTCAGTTAAGAAATAGAAAGTCAATAAAAACTGGCTTCAATATATCATCTGTTTCGCTAAGTTATATTATATAAATAATGTCTTTTTTAATTTAGTCTTAATTCTTTACCGGTTCGTTAATTTTATGTGACAGACAAAAAAACAATCAGTCGCTTAGATTTTTCTTTCCCAAGACATGCCAAAGTGATAACACATTTCCATTCAGACTATTCAGACAGTCATTATCGTAACGTATATATTTACAAAGAATTATGTCAATATACACGTTAATAATAAAAGCTGGGACAAATCGAAACAAATAAAATATTTGCTTTAGCCTCAGATAAAGATTAAAAATAATTCTATCGGTAATATTTACAACTAACAATAATGTTATTAATAAAACACAATTATTTTCATCTATTAAAGCAACTTAACTACAACCTTAATAAAATCTAGATTGGGTAACTATTTTAAGCAGGAAATGAGATTTTGTGATAAGACTGATTTATCTCATATACCTACCTACACACCTATCGGACCACAAAGAAACTGCTTAAGTAATTATACGTAAGCAGGTAAGTAGGTACCTACGTAATTTACATTACAAGTAACTTAAGCAGATATTGGACAACCATGTGCAGCTGTGATAAATGGGAGGTCGCGTTCTCAAATTAAAAGCAAATAGTTTTAATGAAATGATAATATGATTGGTATCTACGTAATTGTAAAATTATCATAATTTATATTATTTACATTTTGTGGACTGATTGTATTGCATAAGTAACAGTGACAAGTTTCATTGCTTGTAGCATTCTCTTCCAGATAACCTTGAGAGATTCCGTATTATATTAGGTACATTGGAAGCCGTCAACTCCGTATGCAGGTGATTGTTTTCATTACACGTAAATAAAGATGCCACAATTTTCATAAATTTTCATCGTGAAAACCGAGTGATACAAACGCCTATAAGAATAGGTTTAGAGAAAATTCTTTATTGAAAACTTCGTACAGATCTAACGTTAGTTAATCAATTCTATTTTTCATGACGAATACTATCAGAGCCGTTTAAGAGCCAAGGGCTTGGATGATATCAGCTCACGGAATCACGTGGCTTAAAATATTGCATTCTGCTGTTCGTGCCTTCATGCACTGTTTTGTGTGATACGGCTGATTGCGAAGTGCATTTAGTTAAATGTGAGCGGTCTGGAGCCAAGCCGACGAGTCGTGGCCATCAGACGTTATATTTATTTCGCAAGTCGTATTGCTAGCGGAATTTCACACTATACTTGGCTACTGGTTTAATTTAAAAAAAAATACATTTGGTCATTAGGTGCGTGGAATACATTAAACGGTAAATTTTAAGTGTTTATCTCTTTTGGGTGTACCGTAATGGGTGAATCACCGTGCCATCTTAATTATAATACCTAATATTTTTCTATTTCGTAAGCTCGTGTTTGCATAACTTGAATTATTTTCAAAATTTCTATATGAACGTATTTTGTAAAATTTTTGAGCCTTAATTTACTACAAGATCAGGAAACCCCACAATGGCAGACGAGAAAATTAGGAACTGTCAAAACGCAATGATTCCACATATTTTATTCAGCAATTTTTTTTGTTTTATCAATAGCACATTGTGTCTACCATTCATAACTGACTATTCTCGTATTAATGTATAATAAGTTTTAAAGATTAACGATTATTATTTAAAAATATTAATTTACAATTATTTAATCGACAACGATTGATAAAATAAAACGTTTTATAAGGTATTCTTTATAATTAATTATTTTTTGGAAATATTAGATAAATTAATAAAGATCAGACTACATCACATACATTGATCTGACTCCGAAGTAAGTAGCTTAAGCACTTGTGTTACGGATATAAGAATCAACAGTGGTATTACAAATATATACTTAAGTATTGGATATTAACACCCAGACACAGACTAAACACAAGGTGAACAAGTCCTAGGTGGGGATCGAACCCACAACTTTTGGCGCGTGGGGCAGGGTCACTAACGATTGAGCCATCGAGCTTGTCAAATTATTCGTAGAATTGCAGCGTCACCAACCAATTTACTTATGTATAACACTTTCAGGACCCTTAACAAAATAGGCCAAGGACCGCTCCAAGCCGTCATATGGAGCAAGACCAACGCCCTGGCTTACGTGTACAAGAACAATGTGTACTACGTGCCAGACGTGTCCACTCCTCATGTGGCCATCCAGATCACCACCGAAGGGGTCCCTAACGAGGTTTACTTTGGAGCCCCTGATTGGATCTATGAAGGTAACTTGGGATACCACTAAAGAATTTACTTCATGTGTTTTCTGCATCCAACTTAAAAGCGTAGCATTTCTTCTTTCAATATGACTGTGATTTCACTTTCAGAGGCATGAATACAAACTAGAGTATTTTCCTGTACTTATCACGGATAACAACAATAATTTTAATTCTTATAAATTATCCAAGTTTAACGCCAAAAAATAAACGACATTTGTATATTTTTTGATGATTATATATCTAGATTTTGATAATTATATATTCAGTGGCAATGCAGAAACGGGCGATATGTTTCTTATTCCCCGTAAAACAGAACCCTGTTCTACAAATAATGGTATCTGTTTATTTACATGTGTATCAACACCAGATAACAACATAATATTGTGGTTGTTTGGACCATTAGACGTTATGTGCACATAAGGAAAATATTTATAGTTTGTGGAGTCAATTTTATTCTATTTCGAGAACCTATATGCACTCGGGTTTCCTTACACATGTCGCTAATTATTCATTATTTACGCGTGTTTCTTCCCACATGGTATAATATAAAATGTAAATTTTATGAACGTATACGATTTACGAGCAACATAGTTTACTACTTAACTGTAATTTAATGAATGTTGAACTAAATGCTAACTTATCTGTGAAAATTTATGTAGAATACTGGAAAATGGAATAATTATTCGGCTTAAAGGGTTTATGGCTATGCTATAGCTATTCGGCAATGTGCCATTACTTGTGCAAGAAGATATACTAGTACATACCAATACATTGTATAAACAAGATCTTTTCTCAGCTGGGTGTTGTAACGGTTATGAATACAGATACATAGTTAAAAAAACAGAATATAACGATTTTTTACATTTAATATTGAGCACATTGTAATAATAATAAATATTGGAGGTGAAATCTATGCTGTTGAATTGAAAATGATAGGGTGTTACGACATGATACGGTATCTAGATGGCACTAGCGTAAGTAATTGAAACACAAGGAAACATAGAGAAGTCGTATTTGATATTAATTTTAAACTCATCGAAGTAGTACGTAAACCTAAGGAATAACATCAACAATAAAAATTGTGATAACATACATATATACATAACATCACGCCCTTAATTCCTAAAGAGGCAGCAGGCCCCTTTAACCACATTCAGACAAAAATAAAACTGAGCTAGGTTAGATGGAATTTTGCGATAAGATTAAAAAAACTCTTTTTATTTCAGAGGAGGTGTTCAATGCCGCAGAAGCTTTGTGGTTCTCTCCGAGCGGGACCTATCTAGCCATAGCTTCGTTCAATGACACCGCAGTGGAGTCAGCCGTATATCCCGTCTATGGGAATGCATCGGAAATCGCTAATCAGTACCCTGAGTTAGAATCAATCAAGTACCCAAAGGTTAGTTAGGTCTTGGTAACTAAATAAAACACACTCATTATAAGACACATTCACCTATCTCTTCTAGTGCAATAAATCATAAATCGGCAATTGTATGTTGACATTACCAGTATATTATTGCTCTGTGACATTACTTACAATTTTAAGTTTTCATTGATGGAAAGAAGACACCATAATGAAGTGAAGAAATATAGTTCATTTCAAGTATATATAAGTATAGTAGATATAGGAAAAAATTAACATCATCAAATAAAAAATGCCTTAAAACTTAGTGACTTGACTAAAATACATGCTTGATTAAAAATGTACTTTCTTATTTTTATAATGTAGAACAGCTTTACAGGGTTTTTGATAATTCATGTTTAGGCTCTAACACTTATATGATGGTAAACTTTTGTATGTCAGGCAGGTCGCGTCAACCCGAAAGTAGGGCTTCGAGTCGTCAAAGTAGACGAGCCTCACACCGTGCCGTGGGTCATACCAGCTCCGGTCGACGTGGTTGGCCTCGACCACATATTGGGCAGAGTAAACTGGGCGTCCGATCAAAATCTCATCGTGCTTTGGCTGAACAGAAGGCAGAGCACAAGCGTCCTAGTCAATTGCGATCTGAAGCAAGACAAATGCAGCCTGGTGAAGGAGCACACCGAACCTAACGGCTGGATCGACATCACCCAGCCGTTTTTCGATAAGACAGGATCGAAAATGATTGAGATTCAGCCTCTGTACCACCACGACCAGAGATTCCCTCACGCAGCTCGCTTCGACTTCAATTCTCTTACTACAGAAGATCTGAGTCCAGGAAATTCAACCGTTACTGAGATCTTAGGATGGGATGAAGATACAGATACAGTTTACTATATCGTTGCGCCTGGAGATATACCTTGGCAAAGACAGTTGTGGGCGACGACGAAAGGCGTCGTGCGGTGTGTGTCGTGCAAGGAGCCGGCCTGCCACACCACGTCAGGCATGTTTTCTCTAGGCGCTAGTTTTGGTATCGTGGTTTGTTCCCTATCAAACGTTCCACCGAAAATATTTTTATATCAATGTCAGGTAAATATTTTATATTTCACTTTTTGTTATTCAACTTTAACTGTCTTCCAATACAAGTGTATTAAATTACATAATTATATTTGCAGAATGATAAATTCCTCTTAATCAAAGACAACGCAAGGTTGGCTGAGAAATTAAGTCATTACAAGCTACCAATGAATCTGTTTAATGTGATATCTCTAGGAGAAGAATCAACAGCTCACATAAAACTAATGTTGCCTCCTAATATGGATAAGGGAAAACAATATCCAATGGTTTTGAGAGTATATTCAGGTCCAGGCACCTCTCGGGTAAGAGATGTATATGATTTAGGTAAGTTGTTTGTTTATACCTATTATTTTAAAAATGTATACCGTTTTTGTTACGACAAGATAGTAGTCTTATAAACGGCTTGTCGTTTCAAAGCTAAATTGTCGAATCACGAGACTAAGACACTCAACAAATGTAGGCGTAATAGAATTTACACCGACTACATCTACGTCCTCCGAAAATAACTTTTATTTATTATTTTCTCAGAATTCTACACGTGGTACTTATCGTCGAACCGGAGTTTCATTGCAGCGTCGATCGACGTAAGAGGATCAGGGGTGATGGGCGTCGAGGCAATGTATGCCCTTAACAACGCTCTTGGAACTGTTGAAATCACCGATACTTTAGCAGCAGTCAAGTATGTATCACACATTTTGTTTAAGGGACTTGTATTGACAGTTCAGGCATACAAAGCGACATGATCTTACATGCATCTTATATTATTTCTATCTAAAACAACTCGATTTTATTCGTGGCTGAATGTAGTTTAAGAAGCATGTTGCTTGTTGGACTCTACCTAATCCGAGGATTACGGATATTATTATGAGCATTACATGTATTTGGTCTGTTAAATGCTTTGGATAATTGTTCCTCCGTAGCAAAAAAATTGTTATATAAGTTTTATTTAGCACATTTATCCATTAAAAAATTGGCATTATAACTGTTAATATAAGAATTAAAGACACCAAGATTAGCGTTTCTGTGCTAATCATCACAATGCATTTTTAAGCCAGTTCTTCTAACTAGCTAGAACAAAAGTTACAAGGTTAAACACATTCTCTTTTTTGGCAGGCGTTTATTAGAGCTCTACTCGTTCATAGACCCGAAGCGGGTTGGGGTATGGGGCTGGAGCTACGGCGGGTTCGCTTCCACCATGATGCTGATCCAGGATGACCAGAAGATCTTAGCATGCGCAGCGGCCGTGGCTCCCGTCACATCTTGGCTTTATTATGGTAAGAAGACCCCGACGTCACATTATAAACACATATACGAAAAATCGTATCTGCTGTAATCAGGAATTTATTCTTGGTTAAATAATCAGGAATAGTAGGTACTTAGCGATACAGGTATGGGTCCTATTTGCTCAAATAAATAGCATATAATGTCTATTATTCTAGCATTTTATTAAAAAGCTTCTTTACGCCTGGAACCGCAGGACTACAAAAACTTATTGTGCGTACCACATTATCCACCAAGTTGTACATACATACATACATAACATTACGCCCATAATCTCCGAAGGGGTAGGCAGTCAGAGGGACAGCAGGCTCCTTTAACCACATTCAGCCAAAAACAAAACTGGTCTGGCTTAGATGTAAAATTGTAAAAAAGCAGTGACAAGTGGCTAGCTTGTCGCCTACGCAATCACATACTCAATACCCGATATACCATTAGTCGTCTTGTACGACATGCTAGGCAAGAACCAAAGTTGGCACATTCTTTTTAAGTACCAGACCATCATGGGACACCAAGTTATCCTGGCCATTAAGTAGCCTAAGTCCTTTCTTAGCATCTAAAATGTTAAACTAAACCTTCGAATTTTTAATATTATTAAAAATGAGCTTAAATGGCACGCGACATGCGATTTAAAATTGTTTAAGATTATATTGTATCTAGACAACTATTTCTGCGCTAAAGAGGAAAAGGTTATCGTATCGTAATTCATTAATAATGATATGTTTATGACAACTAGCTCGAGGCATCGTGATTGTCGTGAACTTTTAAAATTGAACTCCGTAGACGGTAACATGACAGCTTGAGCTACGGTCGTAACGAGCTTCGTGCGGAGGCTACGTGATTATGTCGCGACGGGTCTGTGATCACACGCTTGCCATTTTCGTTGTTTTTATTTTACTTTGGGTTGAAAAAAAACTTTAGAAAGAACTTAAGCGTTTTTGGATTCTGCCTAAGTGTAAGTTACTTACTAAAACTATGAGTAACTATCAAATATAAAAGACTAAATGCACGATCTCTTCCTCTTCACACCTATATAGCCCTGAACTTTATCCGCGCAGATAATTACATCATTAAGTGTTTATTATATCACATATGTCTAGTATATAAATGGCATATCTAATACAAGACTTATTTTTAAATGTGACCAGTATTTCTTGAGACTAGAGCTCAAACAAAAATCCCTTTCTTTATAGTACTTATTAGTAATTTTCTATCCGGCAGCTCCATATTTACTATGACTAAGTAGCCGATACTTTTGTAAACTATGTTTTACTATGGGTCAAATATAGAGTCTAAAGAAACCTCTTGCTAATCCATAGCACTATTAAGAAAATACAGTTAGATATATTACTTCCAGTAAATTGTCCGTTGGGACAAGGTTTTCTTTATTTAATGACTCAGGAATACACAAGTAAGTAAGTCAGGAATATATAACAAATAGTCTATATCCAACTTTGTGACTGTTTGCAGACTCAATCTACACAGAGCGGTACATGGATGTACCGCTGCAGAATATCGATGGTTACCAGAGGTCCGACGTGATCGCGGCCGCTGAGAAGCTGCGCGGGCGCAAGTTCCTACTGATCCACGGCACGGGAGACGACAACGTGCACTACCAGCACAGCATGCAGTTGGCGAAGCAGCTGCAACAGGCTGACATTGAGTTTGAGCAAATGGTGAGCTGTTGAATGTTTCTAGGGTCCCGTACCCTAAATGGGAATATTTATATTATCCCCGCAGATTGCTAATGCGCCTGGCCGCCATATTGGTGACGTAATCGTGACGTATCGAACACTCAGAATCGTTCGCAAAACTGACCAGCGAGTATTACGGGTGACGTCACGTGGGTGTTAATTAGACAAGGTTCCAGCGCATTAGCAATCTGCGGGGATTATAGAAGTCTTCTTTGCTCGTTTGTCTATCATCTTCGGAGTGTTATGTCCCGTGATTAGTCGGGGTCCGCTTAGACCATGACTTTGGATTTGGCGATTCTGGTAGTAATATTACATTGAAGCGACTGCTCTGGCTTAAGGAAACAAGAAAATATGGATCAGGGTTACACGTCCATAGTTATTATGGATATGTAGATGTTTATAGTATAGGATTCCACCATAGAACGACCTTCACCGAGCTGGTAAATAGATGAAAAATATTTTATATACAATTAAATATGTCAATAAATTTATTACAAATAGGTTGTCTAAAAAAATTTAGTCCAGAATATGATTAAATAACAATAAAAAATTTTTTTTTTAACATTTTACTGGTTCGGTTGATAGACAAATTATATAGCTATCGAAAGTATGAAGTCCATAGAATAAGCAAACGTTAGGTTGACTATTTTTTTCCCGTCAAAACTCTTCGGTTGGTATAAACAGGTAAATCGATACTAGTTGTACGTAGTATATTATTACTCTGTGATACTAGTAACTTGCACCGGTAGGTGACTACCTAAATTGAATTTCATATGTGATTATTTGTGCTAGAGAAAATACTAGAGAGTGATGAGTATGAATGTTAGTGGATGGAGAGGAAGAGGAAGGCCAAATAAGAGATGGATGGATTGTGTGAAAGATGATATGAGAGAAATGGGAGTGGATAGCTTGATGACGGCTGACCGGGACGTATGGAAAATGAAGACATGCTGCGCCGACCCCAGATGAACTGGGAGAAGGGCAAGAGGATGATGATGATGATGTGATTATTTGTGCTAAACAGTACACACACACATATATTTATATCTTGCTATAGTTTATCTATCAAAATTATTAACAAGCAGTCCAGAAGAAAAGTAATTTCCTATATTTAATGTAAGTACTGACTGAGTGGGTGAATCGGTATTGCCAATAGAAATTGTCGACGAAATTGTTCCGAAAGCATCATAAATTGATGATTTATTAGATAATAGCGGAAGCTGGCTTATTAGCTCAGACAAAATAAAGATTACATTTTATCGTCGTAGCGTTATATAAGCTGCAACATACGAATAGCAGGAGCGAATTTATAACCAAATAATATTAACTGTAGCAATATGGATACGAGAAGATAGCAAGAAAGAAGAGAAAAGCATATCTTGTTTCCTTTTATTACAATACTAGCTGTGCCTGCGGTTTCACCCGCATTAATGGTTAATGTTATAGTCTATAGCCTTCCTCGATAAATTGACTATCTAACACTGAAAGAATATTTTAAATCTGACCAATATTTCCTGAGATTAGCGCGTTTATAATATAAGTATAGTTAAGGAAATTTTATTGCAGTAAGAAAAACAAAAATCACATACACTTGACGTACATAATAGTAGACAACGATAGGTCTATAAAAATATATACAAGAATACCGAAAATACCCGTCTAGTAGTGAATTTCAGTTTAATTCTACCTGCTTTCTTACAAATATTTGATTTTCTTTGGAACTTTATTAATCATATCTCTAAGCCAATCAAACGTGAATCCTTGCCAATTATGTCTGAGTTAATTAGCAAACGTAATGTATTAGTTATTTGGCTCCGATGTCCCAATGGCGTAATAAATGGCCATGAATAATAGACTGGAAGTAATGGCAGGAGCCGGAGCCAATCAAAGCATTTGCCACTTAGCTGTAATAGCCCAATTAATCAATGTATCATCGCTCACCGCTTGATCATTTTCCCAAGCCCTGAGAAAATTGAAAGCGCAAATTTAAATATATTTATTTAAATCATCACATTTAAAGCATTTCAAATTCTTAAAAAGTAAAGATACTTTTGGACAGATTTAAAATGGGTGATAAATCAGTAGTTAAAAAAACTTAATCAGGATACTGACTACTGGATACTTATGTTTCTTTCGTACTTCAAAGACACTTTAAGCTGTTGCTTTGAAGACCGTAAAAAAAGGAAATACCTATTTATAATTAAATATTCCTATCGGCTGGATTTGAGATATTAGAAAAGGAAATAAAGGAATCCACACATAAAATGACAGTTTAAGGAAAAATTTATGATAGTTTTAAGATCACGAATTGCTCATACCAGATTGCATTTTTGCACAGTATCGTATCAGTAAACAGAACTTGTATATAATTCGTTTGAAGGTAAACAGTAATCGTAACCTATAAACTCATGAAACACAAAAGATGTCTCGTATGTTGTTGAAGACATATCAACTCTTTTGTGAAGGACCCCAAATCGGTGTCTTTTGAGAAAACCTTAGAAGGGACCTTTAACTTATTTCAGTGGCATATAGAAAACAGTGCCTTTAGGAGAATAGAAGCTATAATTTGGCAATCCTTCTAGAATTATCGATATACTCGTGTTAATATATAACTTTCTTTTCCCTTTTCCAGAGTTACGCAGACGAGAACCACTCACTATTGGGAGTGAGTCGACATTTCTACCACATGCTGGATCATTTCTGGACGGAGTGCTTCCATCCACAAGCGTAGTGTTGTAATTAGTGTTAGGTATACGACAAGTCGCACGACTCGAGACATGGAAAAATTAACAGAAAGAAAAACTTCACAAAGGCCATTGAGTTGTAGCTTCAAGTTGGAGAAACTGACTATTATATATTTTTTTAGCACTTACTAATGGTTATCGATGACCTTCAGTTTCAGTCAGTCTTATCCCTTAATTCATTATTTGTCAATTATTTTACTAAAACAAATAAAATACAAACCAGTTAATATAAACCTTAATTGATTTTTATGTATGCTGTTTATAAAGTCTTCAACAAAACGCAACAGCCACATATCTACATACATCACATGGAGTACACACCTATGTAAACCTAGCATAATTCTGTATTTTGTACAATTCTCTGTAGGTACTTACTGCTTAGTTGAAGCTGGACTTTAGTAAGGTTAACGATTACGAACAACGAGGAAAAATTGTAAATAAACTATTTTTAAAGCACCTGTTTGCCTAAGTCACTTTTGTAATATCAATTTTCATTGGCTTAGGATTAATGATCTTTTCGCCAGTTGAAAAGTTTTACAACAGTTGTTTATACTTATCCTTAAATAGTTACCTACTACCTATATATATAAATTTCGTCATGCGATACTGTAAGGAATACTGCTTTGTTTATAGCCTGATAGATAGATGTATACTTACATGGAATAAATTAACAAAAGTCTATTCTGTATTAGCTAATTTAACTGACAAAAAAGTCAAGTAAAACTCTGTAATTGGTCTTTTCTTTACAAATTTGGGCTTCGGGCCGTGGGACGAAGACTATAAAGAACTGTTCACCGTTTGTAAGCAAATTGGTTGTGTTCGATCGTGTTCAATATCTAAGTGTGATCTCTTTGTAAGCGACCGTAGAAGATTCTCGAATGCATTAGCTTGTAACTTAGGTGTGAATATAACTTTACTGTGTAAGTTTAATTATTATACGTATAATTTATACATTTGTGGTTTTTATTTACCTTTTTTTTTTGGTATTTGTAACCAATGTTTAAATTATAGTGACAGCTAATACTATTATAATTTGTATTTATATGACCCTATATTACCTAGTTGTTTTTTGTCCATGCAAACATTTTCACAGATCAATAAATAGTTTCTACGTAACATCTCGGGTACCTGTAACCATAGAGTTAATTTATCTATAGAATTAACAAGTACCTTTGAAAATAACTATCCCAACGTCAGTTTTTGCAGTAGTATTGCAGTGCCCCTAGATTATGTTGTTCAGGACTTAACTAACGACTACTAGGATAATAAAGGAAATATTTTTATTTCTTAATGGGATACTACGTTGGCTAGAAGTTAAGTCAAAGAAGAAAATAAAATAAATGACTTTATTGACAGTATGTCATCTATGATATAAAGTCAATAACGTCAGTTGAACATCATATTCGACATGCTAGCGAAAAAATTCACGTAAACTATTCACAAAACCGAAAAATTCCCGTAAACGGCTACATATGAAAATCTTTAGTTTTCAACTGCACAGGGCCATATCGAGAATATGGCCGCTGACAAGAAGATGGTACGTAAGGAAAATGCAAATCTTGAATAAAGGTCATGGCTATTTCGTTAAAAGTAAGACGAGGCACCGTGGGCCTTTCATGAAAATGAACACACGTTTGTTTAAGGATGTCGGAAAAATCTCCAGCTATATTAGATTGCGGGCCCGATTTAGAGGACCGCGGCACCTGTGGCGTCGACCCGTGTAACGCCGAGCTGTGCTTCCCGGAGCCGCGCGTCGTCATCGTCGGCGCCGGTATGGCCGGCATCTCCGCGGCGGCCAGGCTTTCGCAGCGCGGCATCAATAACATTGTCGTGCTCGAAGCCTATGAAAGGTATTTCATTGTTCTGTCTCTCTCTATCTCTTTATATGTAAAAACTTTTCGCTTGGATTAATAAATTCAAACTCATCATCATCTTCCTAGCGTTAAGTCTCTTAGTCGGTGTCTATCCATGTCAAGTAGACCATGATCTGGGCAATAGCAATTCTGGTCACTTCATTGAAGAGACTGCCCTTCTTGCCTAGATAAAGTAAACAGATAAATAAAGTTACACATCCATTATTATTTGAAAGTGCAGGTGAACTGCCAATGTTTTTTCTCACCACCGAGCGAGTGTTGTAAATCCGTACATAGATTTGAAAAATTAGAGGTATGTGCCCTAGTTTGAACTCGCACCCTTCGCACGTGAGGCGTGTGTTCATTCAGCTACCACCGCTCGCATAATATGTATATTCGGTCTAAAGATTGAAATGAACGGTTTGGTTGCAGACCTGGAGGCCGTATTCATTCGTGCTGGCTCGGAGATGTTGTTGCGGAATTAGGCTCGCACTGGAAACAAGATAACGTTTTCACACATCCTATATACACACTTAATGCTACTGAAAGTCCTCCACGGCCGGGAGTGCCAGGCGCTGAACATACTAGAGGCCTTTTCAATAGAATCGTCAGCGGCAAAATGGCCTTTCCACCTACCATAACAGCTTATCACAAGTTCCGTCAAATTGAAGAGGAAACAGCTCAGATTTATTGCCTCGGTGGGAATAAGCAGCAAGGTTCACTTATAAACTTTATGAGCTTGAGGATACAGCAAGAGCTACATGAGTATCCTGATGACCAGCAGCACGATGCGGCAAGGATCATGTTTGGGCTGGCGCATATGTTGAGCGCACGATGTGGCGATGACACAGCGATGCTGTGCGCAGATCACATTGGATGCTTCATGAACATGCCGGGAGGAGACGTACGGGTGCCTTTAGGTCTTGTAGGCATATTAGCCCCTTTATTACGTCAGATACCAGAAGGTGCAATACGCTACTGTAAACCAGTAAACTGTATCTATTGGGGAACATCACAAAAAAGTGGCTACCGAGCAATTGTCTGCACGACAGACGGCGACGAATTCCCTGCTGACTACGTCATAATAACAGTCTCACTAGGTGTATTAGCTGCTAATGCCGCCAGATTGTTTTGTCCTGCCTTACCTGCATCAAAAATTGACGCAATGCGTTGCCTGGGATTTGGGTATTGTAACAAAGTGTACCTTGAGTATTGTAGACCTTTTTGGTTTTGGCATAAAGGTGATCTGGATTTCAAATTTGGAAAGAACGTTGTATGTCATCGTGGTGACTGGACTAGAGGGGTAACTGCTATAGAACCAGTGCCTAATAGCAAGCACGTGCTATGTGCGTGGGTGGTGGGACAGGAAGCATTGATGATGGAAGGGCTTTGCGACAGAGACGTTGCTGAAGGGTTGACAATATTGTTGCGGAATGCGACTGGAAACGGATTCATACCTTATCCGGTGACCATACTAAGGTCTCATTGGACATCTGATCCGTTCTTTTGTGGGGCATACTCTTATGACTGTCAGTGCACAGATGGTAATGCTCAGCGAGCTTTAGCATGTCCTTTGCCAGGGCCTCGGGAGTCAATACCACCAATTCTGCTGTTCGCTGGAGAAGCTACAGTCCCCGGTCACTTTGCTACCGTGTCTGGTGCTCGATTGAGTGGTGTTAGAGAAGCTGAGAGAATAGTGCAATTAACGCTACAGTATAAAGGGCCTCCTTTGCCGGTGATAGCGCCCAGCAAGCCGAAGCAGGCATGCAAGTGTTAATGTTTTGTTGTTGACTGCAGTATAAGTGTTGTTTTACACGTAGGGTGCGAAATATAGAGAAAGTTTCGCGCTCCACCGTTGTACCACTCCTTTAATATTTTCATCCGCGGGCTCATGTCTGCGTAACTACTAACTTATCTCAGACAACTTTTCCAGGACTTCCTGTTGTTAGTTTTGAAACTCGGATGATCCAACTTATTTGATGTTACGCCTCTAGTTGCCCATGAATTATGTAGTAAACATCCTTATTACTAATGTTTGCATAATATAATAGTGTGTTCAATGTTGCACAAACTGGTTTTGTCGTGTCACTTTTAACGTAATTCAATTGCTTCTACGTTTTGAAACTTTTCATGTATTTTAATAAATGCCCTCACTTGTGTTAGAAAGGAAAAACAACGGTGTTATTTTTTCTCAAATGGTCAACTTTCTTCAGGATTAACTTATTAGCAACAGTTTTTAAGTCACCAATTATACTTAACATGGTGGCAATGACTAAGTAATTTTCCGAATATGCCAACTTCGAGGTGATTATTGTAATATTGTAGTAAGAGTGAACTATTGTAGTGAGTATCTTGGTTGGCTAAATGGGCTTAAAGTAGTGTTAGCAAACCGACTAGTAATATTTGAAAACAAGTAATTTGAATTTGAAACTAATATAAGGGGGTAACCATCTTACAATAGTTTTCGAAATAGGTATATATTGCGTGGACTAAAAATTTCAAACATAAAATTCAAAGAGACGTGACCTCTGTTTTTCCATATTATATCATGTTACTATAACAAATATCTCTATAGTTATTCTGAAAAAGTAAAAAATAACATTTATATTCGAGTTTTTCCCATTAGGCTGAGAATATTTGAATAAATATATATCCGACTACATCATCGTATACTTATGCTTCACGCCAGCAGTTCCTATGTGTATAGCGAGGTGATATCCAATAGAATCTAACATTATATAGAGGTATCCTTATGATACTGGGATTACACAATACCTCCACAGACCGCATTCTTTTTGAGAGAAGACTCGCCATATCGGACTCCCGAAGGAAGCCTGTACATTCGCTTTGTGTAATGCCGCGGTAAATGGGATTATACCCTTTTATTACCCGCAACGTGGCTTTTGAAACCAGTCAAATGACCGAGAAGAGCGATACAGTTAAAGGTAACAAGAAATCGGGTAGGAAACAATTATTATTATTTTCAAGGGTCAAGAGGATGAAAAATCTTCTTTTTGCACCGCCGCGCTTAGCGGAGCGGGCGCAGGAGGGAATTATTGTAATGCTCAACTTTTTGCAAAAGTATTTTAAGTACTTTAGGCATAAGACGGTTAACAAATATAACGTGATTCGTATGCATGTAAAATTACTAAAGGTTGTGGGGTGAAGAAATTAAGGTGAGCGTCAGAATGGCAGTAGCGCTGCCTAAAGAAAAATGTTATGTTGGGTTGGTATGTCTTTATTAGTAAATTTTTTAAACTCTTATCTCTATCACTAACGTGATGTGTCCTAGATACTCAGCCCTACAGAGCTTGTTTATTAGATTCGACATGTTGGCTTAATTATGTAATGATGAATAGGCAATAATAGGCTTCACAAAATGAAATGTTGTGAAGTACGTTCCATTACAGTAAACTCATTGAGATGTTTTGCTGAAATAAAAGCTAATTAAGAAACTAAATTCCACCACTGACAAGCCTGATGTAGGAACTATTATTTCCTCAAGAACATCAATTTGGGTGTTCGTTAAATTCCTACCGCGTACAATAGTATGCCTATAATATTTACGATACAAAATCCCATCCAGAATTCTAAAATCTCTTGCCTAACTCATGTTCAGGAACAGTTTATGTATCCCGGGCCCAAACTCGTAGCAACTTCGGTTTCAAGCCGGCAGGTCGAGCTTATGCAAAAACGAACAAACTTGTTGGTACCCATGTAGGATAAGCCTCGCAATAAAATACTGTCATCAAAACTCGCTCAGGGGTATTCAAAGAAGTTAAATATGGCAAAGTAAATATTTCTTACCGACCACCGCGGTTTTAGGACGGGAGTTAATCGTTGTATCTTTAATGGGTCGTAAATATTCGTAATTCTCCAATATATTCTATTTATTTATATAAATATGTTCCATGTTGGTCTGCGAAACAAAAAATTATGTGTTGGTTATCTAGCATGTCGGCAGTAATGGAATATTGGATTTTGTGAATATGTCAGATACAGCTTGTCTTAACATTCTTATTCTTCACTAAATGTGTTATCAGACAGTATTGCTCTTTGGGCTATACCTACCCCTTCGGGGATGTATTGTATGTACATATATAATATGTATTATATAAATATAAATAGGGCTACATGGTGACATGGGCAGAATGTACCAATTGTTTTTCTTACCTAACATATGGTAAAAGGCGGACTTAATGGTAGGAAGATGATGTTGCTTAGGTACCGATGGGATTTTTTTATTACGGATCTTGTGAAACTGAAATTTGAAACCCTAGTTAGAATAGATTTTTACTAAAATTTAGTATACTATTGGTATTTGTAAAGTCATTTTATACGGAGATACGGCTTACCCTTTGTGAGAACTGGGTGAGCACACATTTCTTTAAATATCTTCGGTTCTATCGTTTTACAAATTGCAAGATTGTATTTACAATTGTTTTAGAACTTTTGCTAAATGGTGGATACATTTTTATTCATTTTTAGAGGGTGCTCACCCAATGCACACGGACGTAATCTTTCAACCTTTGTATGTTAATACCTAACTTAATTAAATAAATACAGTGAGGTATGTAATCGCAACGAGGCGGTTCCCAGCGAGCTACGCTTCGCGTTGTCCCCGTGAAGCGTGCATAGTTATCATAATTCTCCCTTTCATTCGCCGCGAATGTCATGCGGAAAAGGAATTCCGAGTTTCATCTTGATAAGTGGTCGGTAAAGCTTATTTACAACTATTGTTTATTCATGCTAGGCGAGGTTACAGTGCAGTAATCTGTGCGCTCTTTGGGCTCGAAATTAAACGATCATACCAGATTAGACAGTACGTTTTACCAATGTTGTTTTAACCCCAAATGCATATTCATTGTTCCATACAATGTATCCAACATAATTGGTTTGCAAACTAGTTAAAAATACTTAGTTAAAAATCATAATTACATCAAATTCATTGTACTTATAATGTAGCTGGTTTGAGGTTGAAATATGTTTAAGTTACATTCCTTTATTGAAGTTTTAGTTATATGCAGTGTCATAAATCTTGGTTGCGGGGATTCGTTATGCTTTATTGAACCTTGAGGAATATAGTCTTATAGGTATGATAGGCTCTTCGATAAATCCGTGCCATAAAGTACAGAACATATTTTTAATACACAAAGATACCATTTTAACTATATTGGAAAAAAAAAGTACCACCCAGATTAGATGCAAGAACATAAAAGAAAATATTGTATACATTCATATAGGACAGGCCCCTTTAGCCGAGTGGTCAGAGACCCTGGCTACGAAACTAAAGGTCGCAGGTTCGAATCCCGTTAGGAGCAAATGTTTTGTGTGACTAACATGGAATTTTTTACTCGAGTCATGGATGTTTATAAGCGTATTTTAGTATGTTTATCGTTCACATAGTATCCAAAACACAAGCTTAGTTTGGAACAAGGTGTGTCCGTCTGGAGATTAATTTATTTATTATATTTATTTATTCAACAATGTATGCGTGCGTACTGTGCAGGGTATCTATATTTTATATAGGAAATATATGGGAAACAATATATAGGAAACTCTACAGTTTCCTTACTGCCATGCTCTTTGCATTGTGTCTCGTTTACGCCAAAGTCGGAGTTATTCGGCATCGGCAACGGCTGCCGAGGAAATGGTCAGCAGAAGTTGGGAATAGTGCTAATTTCCTCATATTGAAGTTTATTGGCTTACATTTTACTGAATAGTTTGCATAAATCTATTATGATGAGTCTTATTACAAAAAATAAACAAGGGTTAGTTAAATCTTATCTAAATAGTGTTCTGTGCCTACCATGTCTTAAAAGGCGACTATTGGCATATCTATTGGGTTTTGGGTATGTGATGGTGCAGGCGACGAGCTAGCCACTTGCCACTACTTTTTCACAGTTTCCATCGAACCCGGCCTAGTTTTATTTTCGGCTATTTGTGGTTAAAGAGGCTTGTTGTGCCTTTGACTATGCCTACCACTTCGGGGATTACGAGCGGGAAGTTACGTATGATTTAACAATTTATTTTAATGTTTTCTACACAAATGCATCTTGATCCTTACCGGTTAACTAAAGCACACATCCGGTAGATTTCTAACGCTCCGAACATATTCTACAGATAAGCCTAATATCCAGGATACAAAACTTATTTTTATTTTCCATAAAAATCGTAAATCAAATGTCTATTTCCGGCGGGCTGTGCGGCCAGTCGTTCCTGTCTGGGGCAGGGCAGTATAATTTTATTTGCATATTATTCATATTACTGGGCTTTTATGCGTATTTTCTAAACTAAAGTATTTTGGCATGGTAAAGCGGTACACAATTGGTGTTTATGTTGTAACAGTTTCCGTATTTTGTTTGGGTAAAGGTTGGGTAATGCGTGCATATATCGTGCATGTTTTTTGAGAACTAGAATATAAAAAAACAAACCGTGATTAAATTGGGCACGCTAAAAGCCAAATTGCGCATGGGCAGAGCCGTAGACATATGCTAATCTTTGATAAAAACAATAAAATTTTTGCTCCAAGAATTATAGAATTAGGATGGGTCACAGATTGTGATGAAATTTAGTACGACAAAAGGTTCTTATAGAAACGATTAGTTGACCTACTATGTATAGCGAAAATATCTAAATTTTTATTTAATATTTAATATAGATTTTATGTATCACAGGAAATTCTAGGCGGGTGAAGCCGCGAGCGAAAGCTGATATTATCTAAACACAATTTGGGCTCCATCTCGGTAGTGAACCTGCCCTATACGCCAAGAGTTGTGCGTTCGATCCGCACACATGAGTCTGGGTGTTAATATTTAATATTTAAGTATATATTTGTAATACCTTTATTAAATCTGATATCCGTAACATAAGTGCTTAAGCTACATAGCTCGGAGTCAGATCAATGCATGTGATGTGGTCTGATATTTATATTTCTTTATCTCAGATGATACAAACGAGTAGGCTCTATCCAAAGGCTATATTTCTCTATGGCTTTCGCTACTTCATCTCTGTAGGCTTTACATGAAGTTCTGGGAAGCTTCAAAAAGTATTTATTGTGAATTTAAAAAATATTTCTTTTCACTTTTTATCATGTCATTTCATCCATAAATCTTTATGCATTATTAAACTTATCATAATAGCGCTGTACCCCTTACTGGTGACTGATGAGGGTGCTTCGGGGAAGATGAATGCTGCCGCTCATTGGCTTTATACTGATGAATTAACTATAGCAAATAAATTCATTCACCTTGAGTAATTGCATTAAAGTGCTAGCTCGACATAGCTAATCATTAACAGTCAACCTGGAAATTGACTTAGCGTTCCGAGGCCCACTACGACAATAGGAATAAAGAACTGAATTATATTAAAATACTTTACATAATTATACCCCGCTAGGGAAGTGGCGTGAAGTTTAGTTAGTTAGTTATTTACTTAAGAAATATCTACAAGTTGATAAATAGGTAGAATTTGTCATCATCTTCCTAGCGTTATATCCCGTGTTTAGACGGGGTCCGCTTAGACCATGATCCTGAATTTAGCGAGTCTGGTAATTACGTTGAAGCGACTGCCGATCTGACCTTCGTAACCCTAAGATAGGGGAACCAGACAATTTTTGGATCATGGTTACAAATCTAAAGTTGTTTGAATTTGCAGGTTTCATCACGATGTTTTTCTTCACCGTCAAGCTGTTGGTATAAATACGTACATAGATTTGAAAAATCCAGAGGTACGTGCTTGGGTTTGAAGCCGTACCTACTCCTCGGTTAAGAGGCGCGTGTCCTTACCATTGAGCTACCACCGCTCCGATAAAATAGGTAGAATTTGTATGTGTCATTATTCTGATGATGTTATAATAAAAAATATATGATCTTTTTATACTGTTTTTTTTTATTTGATTAGTGTTTTACATGTGTGTATAATTGTATTTTTTTTTATTATTGGAAACATGTATTTAGTATTTTTTTTGTTTAGAAATTGTTAAACTAGGTCATCTAATATATCCCCAAACAATATCCAATCAATATTCTATTCAATGTGTGTATTAGATCATTAAAAATGGTAGGTACATATTTCAAAAAGTTAAAATAATACCCAATGCTGTCTGTGTCTTCCTAAAGCTATTAAAATAACAATTTTTAAATTGTGCCCTGTAATTATACATACGTAATGTTTCAAATTTAATTGTAAAACAATTTACCACAAACGTACTATTTGATACAATATTACATAATATCTATAATAATATATGAGATGAAAAGATTGTTAGTTTGTTTGCTTGAACGCGCTCCTCTCAAAAAATACTGGTTTTTGATAAATTAAAAAAAAATTGTGTTGTATAGATAATTTATCGAGGAAGGTCATAGACTATATAACATTAACCATAAACGCGGATGAAACGGCGGGCACAGCTAGTTCTTAAATAAACACTCTTCCATTACACAGTTACATCTCATCTCTCAATCTAATTAGCTATTCTTCTACAACATTATATGAAGTCGTCTTTTTAGTTAAACAGTTGGAGTTTTACTTTTTGTAATACTGCAAAGTTGTGTAATTTACTCGCGTTTAATCTGTTTTATCGTAGAATGCAGCAGAAACTCATTCTAGTGAATCCTTTATCTAGTAACTGATTTCTTTCGGGAGATAGTAACCTTTCAAGTGTACTTTCCATCCTTTGTAATTTTACAATGGGTTTCAGGCAAGTAAAATATTAATTTAAAAGGAAATAATACTTATTTCTCCTACAGCAAGTGTAGTTTACCTAAAATAATTTACATTTTAACTGCAACCCTTCAACAAGTAATGTGTAAACGAATGAGGGTAATTTTACCTAAATTTGAAATGTAAAAACTGTAATCAAGATTTTGCGTTAATTTTAAAGAATTTAATATTCCTAAATTAATTTATCAACGGATGAATAAATCACTTGCGCCTAAATAAAAACAAGATCACCGTCTCTTGCTTAGTAAATTTTCACTACACTGACGGACCGAGAAGCGAAGATAAAAGTTCGCCATAAACAAAATTAAAATCGTAACGTGTCGTATTTTAAAATGGACACTAATCTTATTTTGGATGCGCTACAGATATAAACTAATTAACATTTCTAGTGACAAACGTCCTCGATTAGTAGTCGAGATGAAAAAAAAACATGGTGTTGCGTAGGGCATTCACACCGTCGCAGTATCACGCGGGGCGGGCTCTCCGCGGTCCGCGAGCGACTCTGCAGATGGCGGGTGCGGAGCACGCAGCAAGAAACCGTCCAGACAGATGCGTGACGCAGCGCGCAGGACCGGCCCCCCGCGCGGTGCGTGACACCCCCCGCGGGCATCTCCGCACGACGCGTCCTCGCAGAATACATCGATTTCGCGTGGTGCGTGAGAGCTTGCCGGTGTCGGGCGGCTAGCGTGGTGCGGTGGTGGTGCAAGTTGCGTGTCCGCTGCACGCGGTGCGTGGTGGCGCGCGTGGCCGGGGCGGGGCGGGCGCGCGGCCCGGGCGGCAGTCGCTCGGAGGACGGCGGGCGACTCGCGTCGCCCTGCTATCGAACACTGCACCGTTGCATCGTTGCGCTCGCGAACTCGCGTTAAGCTACGCGACGCGCCGCCTGAGTGCTCGCTGCACACATGACTGTTCACACTTGTGCAATTTTCATTCATCCCTCTGCTGTTTTTCGGCTTTTCGCTCGCACCCGGTACTCTTCGGTCGCTCGTGCCTATCTCTAATGATCCTGGTTCTCCTGGAGCGAAGTTAATTGTGCTGAAAGGTAAGAAGGGTTGGTTCTATTTGGCAAATCGTGATTTATTTAGAATTTAGAATTTTTTATTTCGTATTGCGTCGCCGAAAATTACGATTATAGACATGCGTGAATTCGACATAACGTCGGTTTCGGTAGAGTTTTCATGTATTAAAAATAATAAAAAATGCGTCGATCTTGCGAAAATCGAGGATTATATATTGTCGATGTTTCACGACGCATAGGTTTCGCTGCATTTCATCTTACAGAAGTTGTCATGAGGGAGAAGAGAGCAGTAGTAACTGGCCTGGTGCCAAGCAGCAACCGCGACACACATCTCAGTAACGAAATATTTCAGAAATATCAGACATTATAATGTTGGGAAGCATTTAGCCGGCGCGACCGTGCAACATTTTTTGAAGCGCCACTCCGCGTCTATCGCTTCATTCCGCGGATCCGTGACGCATGCCTGTTTTGTAGTCCATGTTGACGTTAATAAATCCATAAAATGACATACTAATTAGAATAACTCCATAAATTTATCGAAATTGTCCTGTAAAACATATATTCATTACATTTGCATACTCGTTGAAACAAATACAATCAATATTCATGAACCAGCGGGTTAGCAAAGCGCTACTGAAAATTCTTGAAAAATGAACGTTTCACGCTCACGTGATACCAATTTATTTGCTTCTAGATAAATTTTTATGCTATCAATATTAAACGAAATTTTTAAAATATCATAAGCATGTCCATGTCTGTCTGTAATTATTATCCTATTTTATGGACATCCGTGTAAATTCCACTAGTCGGTTACATTTTATAGTTTTTTAACAAAAAAAATGATACATCTAAAAATGGGTGTCTTTAAGTACAATATTACAAGCACATATTTAATACTAAAATACTTATCTAATGTAAAAACGGTCTAAAATTTTAAGTGAGCCCTATTTAAATCAGATAAAGAAAGAAACGGATAGGTTTTATTGAAGTATTGGGTGTAAGCTAGCTAAAACTACTTCACTTTGAGCAAGTTTAAGTCAGAGACGAATTGGATTGCTGATACAGTTTATTTTAGTTGCTAAACGTACATTTTTATTCATTATAAATGGCATTGGGATTGCAATATTGCATTACATCTATCTATTAACGGTAAGCTAAGACTGTCTGATTATTATATTGTATTTTTATTAGGTATGTTTATACTATCGCCATAATTTGTAAAATGAGATTGTCATTAATACTCATTTGCTTTTCCTTTGCTTTATAGCAATAATAGCAATAAAATGCTTTATATCTCATTATTAAGATATAACAATGAGAATAATTATATTATGTATATTGATACTATGAAATTACATTACTTTTTTGATAGATCTGTAAAAAAACAGTTTCTACATTCGTAAAAACAGCTTTTAATGTGATTATTCTTAAATAAATTGCTTTGTGAATTCATAATTTGGTGGCTGATGCTTTAGCTTTAATATAACAGTTTGGTTATCCATTATATTTACTTTAGTTTACAAATAATCTAAGGAGCGTTATGCCAAAATATGCTGCACTATCTATATAAATTCATTTGTGAACTGCTCATAAATAGTCCTTGGTGAGGATTCTTAGATATTTATTATGATACCGTGTAGGTCTCGGACTTAAAAAGACTGAGCCAACTGTGTTCCTCGCCTTGCATGAGGAAAAATGCTTCTAATGGTGTATTGGGTGCTGAGTTTGTAATCACATACTAACACCCAGTAAAGACGATACTATATAGACGATGAGCTAGCCATTTGTCACAAAGTTTTCACAATTTTTCATTTAGCTTTCATTTAGCTAGCTTTTTTTTATTTTTCGATAAATGATCTTACGAGAGCTTACTTCTTCTTAGACACTACTTTATTATGAATAACAACTACCTATGGTATCTATAGCACTGCTACATTTGTTATAAAATTGGAATGCTTTATTATAGTTGTAAGAATCGTTTCAGAAAAGAATAACAAGCATTTTTCTACATCACCACATGACTCGTTAAATCGCGGAAACTACTAGCGCTGACGTCAGCTAGTTTGCCCAAGTAAATTGTCATTTCAATTGTCGAGTCGCTGACGTTTTGGCCAATTTGTGAGCTATCCCAAGAGGTGCAATTTCCCCATCCGCCTAATTGCTCCGAGGCCCGTTGCTACAAAGCTAGTTAGAGAACTCGGCTTGCTGCCTGCGACGCCGTACGTCGCGGACCCCAATCAATTACGTCATGTATTATACAAATATATGTACGTACATGGAACTGGATGTGTAATGTACATCAGTCTATAAGAACATCGCCTTATCTACGTGGAGTTGGTTCCATTTTGAATGTGTATTTTTGGAATACAAGTATGGCTTTTGTTATAGGTACAAATAGCGATAGAGTGCAATGTCTACTCTTAGACACCGATCTCTGATCATGTAATTCTCCAATATAATGTGTTTCGTACAGATTCTGCGTCTAGTGATACAAAGATATAGTCTATAATGTTACGGCAAGATTCATCTTTTTCAACAACATGTATGGAAGGATTCGCCATTAGGATCATGATAAAAGCTTTTTCCAGCTTGTGATGGGGCTAAAAAGAAGCTCAAATAGATATGTTCGACTTGAGACGTTTAGTGTAGAAATCTTGACTCACTTGTTGTAATATATTGAAATCAACTTACCTATTTCACTTAAATGTAATAGAGCATTATTATCTGTTATTGAGTTACTCAACGTGTATAAAGGCATAAGGTCTATAAACAGGTTTTTTTACACAATTCGTATGACGAATACTTGTGTTTGTTCTGTGTCTGGGTGTTAATATTGAATATTATTTAAGTATATATTTGTAATACCACTGTTGTTTCTGATATCCGTAATATACAGTGCCTAAGCTACTTACCTCGGAGTCAGATAAACGTATTCGTTTTTTAAAGTTTCTATGTGGCTTTAAAATGTTTGTCATCTATCTAATCATAATGATGAACCTGCCGATTGCTCAATCCAATGATTTTCAATGTTGTTGCATTGGTATAGAGTGCGGTTTAGACTGAAACGCAGAATCCTCTTGTTTTTTGCAAAACAAATATTTATTCAACGTCCGAAATCGAGTAATGCTGCGATCGGCAACTAGTTAGATGATAATTTAACTAAATGATGTTTTTATAATTTCCATAAGCATTCATGAAAATATGCGGCTGACTGGTCGGTAAATATATGAATGAAAATAGATAATCCAACTTAGTTTATATTTTAATTCATTCGAGTCAATTGTGGCTGACAAATTGCAAATTGTTTTTAATCGATACTGATGTTGGATCAGAAAGTATATTGTCAAATCGTGACTTCGTTCGTCAGTAAATTTATAGCCGAGAGGTTTTTGGTTCGATTCGCGGTTATGGAAACGTAATTGCGGTATAACAGCAATAGTATTTGACAGTGTGAAAAAAAATCTCTAATTGCGACTTAAATTAAAGTGAGTGAGACATCTTTTTTCTTACCAATAGCTTAGCTCACAAAAATAACCAATGATGTTTTCTTTACTTACGTATGCTAAATAATTTTGGGTCCGACCAATTTCCATATAAGTAAGTCGCTAACGGAAGCGGAAGCTGTAATGTAATTCACCTTCCAGAGGCGAGGCAGCGTCTAGTTCGCAACAATGTAATGCGACAGGATGGGAGGGATGGCGTCCTGTGAATGATTAATGAAGCTTTAATTATCTAAGGGCGTTTGACCCTAAGTAGAATGTCGTTACAAAAGAGGTTTGATATCGCAGCTAATTTATCGAAGGAGTGAATTTATTATCTGCTGACTTTTACCTGCGGCCCGGGTGGAAGTCTGTTTGCGGAGACCTTATAGCATCCGCGGTATCTATTACTTTTTTCTGGCATAAAATAACATGTATTTGGTCAAGTGATTTAGAAGAAAACAGACGGACAGATAGACACAGTTTCTTTCGCATTTATAATATGTTTTACTAGGATTGCTAGTTTACGTAAATATGGTATCGTATAGTGAGATTATATAGGTATCTGGTAGTTTTTTTCAATTTTATAAGTGGTTTTTGCCTTTACAGCAGTTAAGAGATTTTAACTTAAAACTTTTACGTACATGAAGATTGCTTAAGACAAGCGATTGTACGAAATAAAATAAATAAAGCGAACCATTTCGAAATGTTGTAACCCAATTATAGCTGGCCACAAATACCAAATAACAAACAGGAATCGTATCGGGATCCGTGCGAACGATGATCAACGTAACTCAATCTGTGACGGATGCCGCTACGAATTCGACTGAAAAACGATAACTGTTTATGGAACCCTGGGCCGAGATACGAGAGTGAGCTACGAGTAGACAGGGCGGTGGCTGCGACAAAGTGAGGGAATTGGGTTGTGTTAGTTCTTCTTCATCACGTCTGCAATCCCTGAAGGAGGAGGCAGTCAAGGACCGATGAGCATCTTAAATCATATTAAGCCAAAAATCGAGTAAGGTTAGATGAACAATTCTGAGAATTAGTGAAATGGATTTGATAGTTTAGATGAAAATGTAAAACATATATAAAGATTACCAGTGCTTTAAGAGCTTTATGATTGGAGCCTGAGCTAGAGTGGCTCGAAGTGACAAACTAAATGGACACTTCCATGCCTTATATTAGGGTATCTCGCTCCAAACTAACTTATACCTACGTACTTTTAAAGCGCAAAAAGTAATTAACGATATATATTTTTTATGTTGTTAATATGGGTTTCCTGTTTATAATTTCAAACTAATTCGTCACAGCTTAATAGAAATCCACATGGTAAGTCCAATTCTTTTAAAAGTCCCAGAACAGGCCATCCGTATTCTTGCCACTTTGACTATAATCTGTACTAGGGTTGACTGGCATAACTCTGTATATTGGATTTAAAAAAAAACTTTCTATCAATAAGTATCACACAAGTTTTTTGCAGTACCTGTATATTATTATACGAACATAGATTATTGACCTCCTCGTCTATGTAAACAAAACTGTAACATGCTCCAATAAATAGAGATCATGGCAGCCCTAGCCCTACATTTCAATTATTCACTCACTGACGTGAAACTCTATTTTAGAATGCGTTCGTTTTTCGGATGTTTATAAAATTTCGATTGTCAGGAGATAAAAGCGAATCAATTGTGAGTAACTGGCTTGCGTCTGCTGTTAACGTTACTTTAAATTTCGTTGATAATAGTACAGTTTGAGCTAAATTAAAAAAATAATGTTTTTAATGGATGTAGCTCAATAGTTAGGACTCACTTCATTTTGAAAAGTACCGGTTCTACGCTAGGATGCGTACCTACCTACCTATATGTATTGATATTCATGCAGTTTCAAAGGAGTCTGTTTAAAGCCTTTATTAGTACAAAAATCACAACGATAGATGACCTTATTTCCTTGATATATAAGTCTAATATTACATAAATATATAAAAAAAATCTTTATGGAGAATCATTCCCTGGCTGCATTAGCGATTGCACAAATATCCAGATAATTGCTCATTCAAGCTCACCAATATCATATGTACTACTTATTTCAATTCCAACTAAAGAACAATAGCACACTGAAAAAGAAAAAAAAAACTTCTAGAAACTGGGATTCTTTTTTTAAACACCGCCAAAGAAAACGGCGAATAGTTTTGTACCGTCTCCCATTTAAAGCGGAATAAAGCTAGCGTATGGGACGTCGCCTCTCCCGCTATTTTATTGTGCCCGAGTCACACGGTGCAGGTATTTTTCCTCGTTAACAGGGCAGCAATTAGGGGAGAGCCGGCAAGATCAAACGTCCGAGCGCTCCCCGCGAAAATGTACTGGGCGCCATTAGAGTTCCATTTGCGACTGAAAAAAAAACAGTTACGAAGAATTACTTTGTGACGAAGAAATTTGGTAATTTTTAAATCTCGTATTCTGAAAGGTATGTCTTCAGTTTTTCAGTAACCTCTTTTTTGTTTTTGAATCTCTGTGGTTGAATATTTGTAGGGAGGGGCAGGGGAGTGCACCTACCGATATAAACAACCCTCCCCTCCAATTCTTTATAATAATAATAAATATCAGACTATAATCATCGGAGTCAGATCGATGTATGTGACTATAATCATAATCACATACATCGATCTGACTCCGAGGTAAGTAGCTTAAGCACTTGTGTTACGGATATCAGAATCAACAGTGGTATTATAAATATATACATAAATATTGGATATTAACACCCAGACACAGAACAAACACAAGTATTCATCATACGAATATTTGTACTGGGTGGGGATTGAACCTACAACTTTTGGCGCATGGGGCAGGGTCACTACCGAATGCGCCATCGAGCTTGTTATATGTAGGTACCTATATGTTCCGTGACTAAATTGTATCTCAACTGATGTAATGTGCGAAACAGTTCACTTTTAGTCTTTCTGCTGCGGCTTTCTATCTTTTAAACGGCTGTATTTTATTATGTAAGTAGAATATATGTAATACTAGAAATATGCAATCATATCTTCCAGGGTCAAGACCATATTTATTGCTCTAAAATAAAAATGCTATAGAAAGTGTTTAATTGACAAAATTAAGTTCTAGGTACCTACATCAAGGAATACCACCCGCGTCTTCATTGTGCCTGTCTCACACGTTGCAAGCATTTTTCCTCATTAACCACTGCCTTACCACTGCCTTTGTAGGATTTTCAAATGTACTAGATACCACTAGGGAGTGTTTGCAGTGTCGTGTTTAACTGGGACACTGGATTCAAAAATAAAAACGTAGAAAACCCCTCGTGGCTAGGGATTTAATAAAAACTCCTTGATGTTTACTGAATCCATATGGTGGCGAGTAGTGGAAAAATATTGTGTGTCTATTTATACTTTTTATTAACTTTTTAATAAACTTTTCCGTGATGATATCGATGTTTGGCGACTTAACATATTGCGAAGTTTATAATACAGTTCATTTTCGAGATGGGTTTCGATTATGAAGATTAATACTCGCACGATTGGGTTGGATTATATGGAGTACGTTTGTTGAGTAAATACACCATCTTGGAACGTAAAAAAAATATAAATTATAAGGTGATTTTTCTGGATGTTAATGAAAAATTTCAGTGATCGCTTGACAGATAAATAATTTAAAACAATAATAATGAAGGAAATCTAAAATATGTAGTAGACATCTTTACATATATTGTAAAGTGCCATGGAACAAAACGTTCAAGTCTAATTATGTGAAAGTAAATAGAAAATATACCTACAAGCAGAGTGTGAGCACCGTTCGGAGGCGTTGTTTGATTCTGCATCGTTTGCCTTTGTCCGTACATCCAAATCTATTTAGCCCCGTCCAGATTGAGCTACATTTAAAACATGCAAACTTTGAACATGCTTTTGCAGGTCCTCAGGACCGCTGCACAAATTGCGAAGCTCATTAGTAATCGTCGAGAATTTTAACATTAGTATTTCGTACAGCGACTGTGGTAATTTCAGCGAAATTATCTCGTCGTCGCTTTATTACTATTTTTTTATGTATAATTAATGTGTTTAGATGTTATATTTTCTTTGGAGACTGGAATTAACAGTTGTTTGTTTTAACTGTTGAAATACTTTTTGAAAACATCTGCTGTACCTAAATTTTTTTATGTAACTCGCTGCTTTGCTTGCGCCAATGTAGATTTGTTATCTCTCGGTAACAATAAACATTATTTTCTGATTATAAGATATCCTATATTCTTATCTGTGTCTTTGACAACGAGTTAAATTACTATATTTTCATGACAACCGTCATTCAGTTGAGTAGTTAAAACCGGCAATGTCTGTTCAAAATATATTATCTTAGTGCACTTTTAAGCACCTTGGTTGTAATCCAACTAATAATAAAAACTTTTATATCTACATTCAGCATATAAATAGCCATAGCACACTACAAGTCTTGCCACGGCCATTTATATGTCTAGAAAAATTGCGAATGCGCTCACTAACGAGTTTAGCGCAGCTAACCTATTTTACTCGCGTGTGCTCTAGGAAAAAATATCTTTTTAATTATTCTTAAGCTTAAACATGCTTTCCTTAAGAAAACAATTGTAAGCATATCCCAACGGCTTATTAATTTGTAATGATTGGAATCAACGGGAGTTAATTTATTTCTTTTACAAATCAACTCTAATAATTATTATAAAGATTTTATTGGTTTTCTGTTTGCATTGATAGGCTTCGAAACTACTGGACCGCTTTAAAAATTATTTTACTAATGGTAAGCTACATTATCAGCAAGTAACATATGCTATATTTTATCCCCATAATCCCACGAGAACGGAAGCTGGGCAGGGGAAGCCGCGGGGCGTTCATAGTAATAAATAAATGTAGCTGGTAGACCCTTGCATTGGTTTCGCATGACTAGACTGGCTTCATCCGTATTGCATCATCCTCTGAGAGAAAATAATTGTAAAGTAGCCGATAAATACATACATACATAACATCACGCCCATCCCGAACGGGTAGACAGAGTCTAAGGACTTTGACTGACCCGTTGGTCGAGTGGTTAGAGACCCTGGCCACGAAACCAAGGGTCGCGGGTTCGAATCCCGCTAGGGGCAAATGTTTCATGTGATGAACATGGACATTTGTACTCGAGTCATGGATGTTTATAAAACGTATTTAAGTATGTCTATCCGTTCACCTAGTATCCATAGCACAAGCATAAGCTTAGTTTGGAACTAGGGAATTGGTGTGTCAGTCTGGATAACTTATTTATTATTATTATTATTATAAAGGGGCAGCAGGCTCCTTCACCACATTCAGCTAAAAATAAAATAAAAACAATCTGTAGCCGTGTCAAGCTGTTGTTTTTGATTGGGAACTGAAAGTGTCGCGGGCCATAGCAATGGCTGCATCGACGACAGGGGACCTAAGGTGTATTCCGCACTCATATCCCTTAATGCCGCCGGCGCGGTGAATATTCAACAGAACCTTTGAAAGATCACCGAAGTGTGAAAACCTAGTTGTGTAGCAAGCGCCGATAGCCGATAGCCTACAAGGGTGTGTCGGGCTCGGAACTCGGCTGGCAACACCAATTCCCCTACCGACTAAAACTCACGGCTGCCATTCTTTGGCCGCTGAACGCAAAACTATCGGGGTCGCCACTGCCGGGATTCACTCGAAAAGTCTACGCAGCGCGCGCTGCCGCCTTGCGGCCAATCTCGAGGGAGTGAGATTCTCCCCCGGAACACTAAGTGTGGTGTGTACGACAACACAGACAGCTGTGTATCCGTATTCTAACGGACATGGTGTAACACACGAGTAGTCGCCTTCTCCGGGGATAATTGAGTGCTAGAAGGCTCCTCCGCAAGCTCCCACGACCCCAAAGGCCCTTTTAGTCGCCTCTTACGACAGGTAGGGATACCTCAGATGTATTCAGAGCCTTACCTGCAGGGCGCAGATTCTTTGTCTTCTTCTAACTTCTTCCAATTCCCCTGACATATGTACAACTTACATTGAACAACGAGCTCATAACGTACATTGCTTTAACTATCATAATTAATAGCCAAAAAAAGTAGTTATGTTGTAAGAGCAAGATACTTTTTATTTCTGTGTAAGTACCCACATATTGCTGGCCCTATGTCCTTGTCCACCAAAAGCGAATAAAATCGTTTGCCATAAATTTCCTCTGATGCGTACCATAATAATATGAGAATTCTTGGCCACAATTCCCGCTACCCTACAGAGTATTCGGATACGACCTACTTCCCGAGCTAATATTCAAATAGATAAATCAAGTGTCTAGTCCTGCGGCTTTTTGCACGGTGAAGATTGATGGGGAAATTTTTGCAAAAATTCTTTGAGATGTTGATCCACCGCTCTTACATAACGAGGCCTATTGTGATACAGATGATAATGCAGACCGGTGGAGCGATGTGATTGCACAGTTAAGATATATTTCCACTGAGAATCCCTTAGTCATGCCCGACGTTCCGGGGAATGGGCGCGTAACGGTAAACAACCGGAATGAGTACAAATAACTACACAGAAAGTCACAAACGAAAAATGAAATACGCCGGCAAAATCAAACGGTGCTTATACGAATTAGAATAATTGCCGGGTTAATTTTTGCGTCCTTCGTCTGACAGTTCAAGGTGTTATTATAGGAAGATGATAGATTTGTTTTTAATAACAATCCGTTTGTTTCAGGTCCCGAGCGTGCGGCGTAAATCGTTAATCCAGGAGCGACATTAGAACTTTAATCTAAAATTAAATCTCAAGTCTAAAATAGTCCGAACTCAACACTCTTAATAGTGCGTAAGCAAGTGCTTTTCAATATCGTCGGTTAGAATTATTTTCCATATTTAAAGTGCCTAACGAGGTTCGTAGTAGTTTTACATTAATATATATCATTAATTAATTGATCGGTGTTAGATAAGCGTGGATTATCGTAATCAGTGTTATTTGTGTGTGGACTATCGCGTTGACTTTTTTATGGACTATTGAAGAATTTGGTGGACAGTGTTTTTCAAAAGCAGCTTCAAGATTTACCTACTATGTTATAAAGGTATGTTTACAACTAATATTTTACTTGTAAATTCGTTAAAGATGCGCTGATAGCATTTATTCTAACAATTACTATTTTTTTTTTTATATTAGGAATTGAAAGGATTCTCATAGTCTACGAGAGACTATTAAAGTCGTAGCTTTTTTTTCCAATAAGTAGTAGCAGCGTTCTTTTTGACATTTTATGTTTTCTATTTCGATAAATATATTAAAATCAAAATATTTAACTTCAAACAGAAGTCAAACAAACTAATAATAACAAGATACACAATTTTTAGCGCGTCTAGACTGTACAAATCGAGATCTTCGATATTTTTTATATGATATTTACTTTTCTATTAAAAATATCGATAATAAACGAGCCAAAATAAATGAGATACTAAATTCTAATCCCATATCTAGATTGTATAAGAAAACCTTATGAAGGTACGTTAAAAAACATCGTCAAAAGTTTACCGAGCCCTCATTCTGTGACTTGTTCATAAAACCATACTAATTGGATCGGGATTAACACGTTCGTCTTAGATATGAATGTCTTAATTCGTCTCACTCATTATTGGTAAATAACTTACAATATTTGTTTTAAAAATCTAGATCTATTCGTTTGAATTTGAACTAATAAATCTCGCACAAAAGAGTTGTTGGTTCCAACAATATGGTGCCATACTTAACCAATTATCCTCTTATGTACAAATAACCTCTCATGTCGTTCACCAATCTCGGTGAAGGTCTCTATTTCTCATCATCAATTTCCTTATTCTATATTAGTCTAGGCTGAGATAGTACTTACTATTATTACATTGGCCATAATCCAATAGTCGCGACATTCGCGCTGGCCCTCACCAAGGCTAATTATTTTAATCACACTTTTAGTACTCATACTTGTAATTGCTAAGTACAGTTAGCAGACAACTTTGGATATATTTTTTCAGTGATTTTCTTTCTGGTTATACAAAAGTTTACTTTTGATAACATCTGTGTCTTTTTTCTGTCTTGTAACTCGTATCAATGGCATTTCTGATATGTGAGATATAGATTTTGTATCGTTTTGGAAAGGCTATCGGATATTTCTACTCTTTCCAATGAACTATTTCATATTTTATGAATATTTTATTAATGTAAATATGTATATCATATTCTTCAAAGTACTTACTTTAATAGTTTTTATTAATCAGTTGAAAAAATCAATCATCAATCAATTGAATAACTGATGATTAAATCAGAATAAGTATAATTTTAATAGGTATAGAATTCTAGTGGGCAAGCTTTTTATTAAAACAATATTCTTTTGTTGACTGTACAACAAATAGATTTCTCGTTATGATAAGGTAAAACTAATTGTTAGGTACCTACTTGGTATACAAAACCTTTCACGTTTCGAATAATTAATATGCTTTTGTGTTGGAATTTTGTTTTAGTATTTTGTAATCACCGTGTATGTATGTAGCTACTTAATTGTGCAAAACCATTGATGTTCAGAACAGTAAGTTTACATTTTGAAAGCTTATATATCAAAAAGATGGATTCTCCTTAAGAATATTGGACTCCGAAAGATGTTTACCATACTTTCCTTAGTAAAACTGATAGTTAAGACTAAGCTTCTCAATTCAGATAACTATGCATTTAAACTCGAATGAGTTTATTATTTTACCTGTGTTTACACAAACATACAATTAAGTTATGTAAAAAAAAATTAACTGCATTCATTCAGGGATTTCGGAATGTAACACCTCCATTATGCATGTTTGCTCGCTCGTAGTGCATAAATGCACACGTATTTTGGCCCGTACCCAAGGGTCGTTGTAATCATGGAGTTAAGTATTTCGTGTGCGTTAATTGTTCCGTGGGGCTTATTGTGTTAACAGCCTGAATATTCTATTTACTAAGTTGTGATAACTAGAGAAATACGCTTATTTATTTTCTCTATAAGATATTCACTTACGTGCATTATCTTGGAACGTTATATTATGAATAGGCATAGTATGTAGCAAACAACTATGTTGATGGTTCATTTTCATCAAAGGTCAACATCATTAACCCTGTTGACCTTTAGAGAGGTATATTGTTTCAAAATTTACCTCTCTAAAGGTCAACAGGGATTCTTGAACAATTTTTCATTATTAAATACATATTTTAAAATTGGGTAATTTTGTAATTTTTTTTTTTTTTTTAGGTAAGTATTGATAACATATCTGATCATTATCTTCTCATCTATAGTGCTTGGTCAATATGTATGTATATAATTCGTGTTACTTGTATAATTAGTATTGATGAATTGTGCTTTCGAATTTTTTTTATGCTTACAGAAGTTTGTATCTTAAATTTAATGGTAATATTTAAGAATTGACGATATACTTTTCTTTACTTGTGCCTCTACAATTTATTTTTGACATATCTAGGCGAGAGGAAATTTTTCACTTTTTATATGATATATTACTTACATAACAAAATATGGCGTAGTTCACGCGTATTAACTGTAACATTTTCGAATTCCAAATTTTTCTTGTCAAATCAACTGAATAAGTAATATGATTAATATGTTCTACAATTTATTTTCGCCCAATTATAGCAAAAGTGGAATGAAATTCTAGGAAGCCAATAGTAGAGAAATGGAGCTAGCAGGATGGACTAGCACGAGTTTACCTTTTAATCTTTATTCAAATATTATTTAATTCGTTTGAAGCCAGAACGACAACGATTTCAAAACGTTTTCCAGATTCTTTTTCTTAGAACACACAACATTCACGTATTTTATTTTAGTTATTCCACGTATTTTAATTATTTCCGCGCTCGGCTTATTTGCCAAGAGACTCTCGAGCGGGTATCACGTTTACAAAGTTGTTACTACGAAAAGGTCCTTAGGTTTTTCTCCGAAACGACGCCACTCCAGCCACGGTTAATATTTAACTCTCTTGTTCACCGAGGCTTGTCTTTTCTGGTTTATATTATAATAAGGGAATATGAAACCTGGGATTCTGTGTCGGCGGGGACCGATTCGCCTCTGCATCCGTCGTGTTAATTTTATGTAAGCTAAAATTTTGTCAGCCACGTTTTACTTATTAATTTCTGATGTTTCAGCAGCGAGCTGGTTCTAATTAAAAAACTTGTGAAGCGTGAGTCGCGCTCGTACAAAAGAGTTTTTTTTGACTCGTGATTTAGCCCTTTTATTTAATTTTAGATATGGCTAAGACAAATGTTAGCCAAAACAGAAACGCCTCGTCAATCACGCCGCATATATAAAACAATGAGGAACTCAGTGCCATAGTGACTGGTCTCACTTGTTGATGTTTCATCAGAAAGGTCAAGTAATTCACAGTGCACTTTAAGATATGTCAATAAATTTAATACTTATACCTAAATTGACAGGCCCGTTGGTTAAGTGGCCAGACACCCAGGCCACGAATCCAAGGCTCGCGGGTTCGAATCCCGCTAGGGGCAAATGTTTCGTGTGATGAACATCGATATTTGTCGAGTCATGGATGTTTATAATCTTATTTAAGTACGTCTATCCGTTCACCTAGTATCCATAGCACAAGCTTATAAGCTTAGTTTGGAACTATGGAATTGGTGTGTCAGTCTGGATTATTTTTATATTTTTTTTATATATGGTGGCAGGTGCTTTAAACGTCGCTTAAACATTTTCATAATATGTTAATCCACTTCACCGGTACCGTACTTGCCAAATATATCCATGCCCGTGATAGGGTTTCAGTCAATTAATGCAGATTCTGATAGCATAACATCATGGTATTATCACGCTTGCAATCCCCTAAGAGGTGGCAGAGGTCAAGGAGCAATATTAAACCAAATTCAGTCAAAAATGTATTGATTTGGTCGGATGGAAAATTGAGAACAAATTGTGACAAATTCGTCAAGGCTAGCTCGTCTATATGTTTACATTAGGTAAATTATTTTTAGGGACTATATGCAGTGTATACCTTTATCTCATTTGGTAGCTACATAAAACGTCCTCGGGCACTAATAAAACACTCCTCCACTTTCCAATTACCCAAGGGGTAAAATAAACGACAGTCGTCAGGAATGCAATATGCATAAAGCTAATTAAATTCTAGATTAGCAAAACAATTTAGCGATCCGCGCATTACACTAAGCGAATTCCTGAAATTAAATATGAAGAGAAAGGCGCGCGAACGCGTCGAAAGTCCCTTTGACGAGTGCGGGACGTGCTCGGAATGGCGGGACAGTCCCGAGACTGGCTCGAGTGTCCCGAGAGAGCTGTTACCCTCGTGGGACGCACGGTAGATAGGGCTGTAGAAGATAGAAATAAATTGATATAAAATAAGTTATAGCTGCAGTTTTTTTAACTTTACTTTAAAGAAGGGCGACGTTTAATTCAATTCTTCAAAAACAAATAAATGTCATTTCCGTGCATATCATTCCCATAAATATTCCAACAATGACGTTTTATGTGGATTGACATCATTGCGCCAAAGAAATTGTAGTAATCATCGAGTTTGCACGGAACTAAATGGAAGGCAATAGTATATTAATCTATGTATTTTAAAAAAGGTAAAAGGTTATCCATTCGACTCTACCTATATATTTCATAACGCCAATTTTAAATTCGTGTGTATGTCGTGGTTATGTTATTTTCAATTCGCTGATAATTGTCTCCAGTACATTTATTTTTTGATAAATTTATAGCTATTTTTGCTAGTTAAGCAATCAATGTGGTACATATATTATGGCGTTGTTTAAACTTCACATTAATATATTACACTGGTGGTTGAAGACATACTATATTGTTCGGCAAATTTATCTAAATATTTATTATATTAATAAATAAATAAATTGTCACACCAATTTCCTAGTTCCAAACTAAGCTTACGCTTGTACTATGGATACTAGGTAAACGGATAGACATACTTTAATACATTTATAAACATCCATGACTCGAGTACTAATGTCCATGTTCATCACACGAAACATTTGCCCCTAGCGGGATTCGAACTCTCGACCCTTGGTTTCGTGGCCAGGATCCCTGACCACTCAACCAACGGGCCAGTCATATTATTGTACTTATACAAAATAATGAAATATTAACATCTTATATTGAAATACTTAAGACTTATTAAGGATGTAGATTAATGAAATAATTTAGCGAGGCGCGTTACACCCTTACTTAAAACGATTTCCTGCAATTAAATATGAAGGAAAGGCGCAGAGATCTTTTCTTAAATAGCAGTCGGGACGTGCGCGGAATAACGGGGACAGTCCCAGTGCTCGTTGTAATAAGGAGAGTGGGACACTTGAAGTAGGGCTGTCGGTTGAATACTTAAATCTTTATTTTTATTAAATATTAAATCTTTTTAAGCTAGTAAAGTTCGTATAAAGAAGTATTATTCAATGTTCTAGAATAATAATTGAAGGTGGATGATTATTTACAGTAACTTTTATTTGTTGCTCTATATTTTTTTCATAAGTTTGACTATCGTATAAAAGAAAATTACTCTTTATATAACTAATAAAAATAGGTTAAGAATATTTTATATAATTTTATTAATTTTATGTATCTTATTTTACCTCTCATATCTTCCTAAATTAAAAAAAAAAATATTTATACCAATTAAGTACGTTGCTTTCGTATTAGAAGTCACATTTCCCTATAAATCATTTTGTTATCAAAATTGATATTCAACTTATAATTCACTAGGGCTTGTAATCCATTACGAATTCTCTATATGATAATATTAAAATAAAAGACAAATTAGAGTTAAACAAAATTCTTGCAACTTGTTTGCGATACTAAAACTGCGCTCTGAAATATAAAAATCTCTGTTGACCTTTTTAGCTGTCACTAGTATCTGTAGTATGCAATATTTGTGATCGCTTTTTATTCTTGGCACTCGTTTTGGAAGTCTGCGCTCTATCATCCTCATAACGTTTAATAAAACACTTATCAATTAATACGAGTGGCAACGTTCATTCCTCGCCCACGGCCTGTCAATCTGAAAAAACATCCTGAGGATATCTTTGATTTTCCTCTGATGTAGGACGCATTGCAGTCATTTGTTTTAAAATAGCTAGATCAAGAAAAGTCGACGTTATGTTTCACTATTTTCTTATTTTATTTTTGCAATTGTTTTCTCGATATGTTTTTTGATGAACGTAAAACCTATCGTCAGTTGCATTTGGTTTATATTTGCTATTATAGAACGATATAAATAGCTATAATACAGTCATGCATATATAATATAAATTATATAAATCCCGGATTGAAAAGTAGTTAGACCTCTCGGAGTAACTACAGGCTTTAGGATTACTAATATCGAAAAAAGGGTAAATCACAATTCCTGCACATAAAATCTGCCCTCGGTCAGTTTTAATATGATGCTTAAAACTAGGTCACCAGATAAAATGACTTGTCCTGACGCGCAAGCTGGATTCATGCCTGAGCGTATGTGCAATAGAGAAGGACATATTCCATCACCTTTATCGCGCACTATAAAAAAAAAAATCTGAGATATTCTAGTAAATTTCGGGGATATTTTCGGGGATTACGGGCGTGATAATATGCATGTATGTAAGATTTGACAAGTAAATAATCAATAACAATTTTACAAGATTATTTTTGTTAAAGCTAGCCGACTAGTTAGCTTCGACAGCAACAGCAATTTACACAGAAATACAGTTAAGCCCCACAGTGTGCCAACAGTCGATGCACCAATTAAGCACTGTAAGTCGATTAACTCGTCACGTTGACAACATTTACTCTGATTAGCAACACGCCCGGGTGTAATCAGGATTTGTCTGTCACCCTGAATCATCGACAACACAGCCTGTGTGCCCTGAATACTTTCAAAGCAATCATTTATACTGTCAATCGTGTTAAACGTACACGCTAATGTATTTCGCATGAAAAATTCAAATACTAACTTATCGCTACTGAAACTAATGTATAAGTTTGGAACGACTTTTTGTCACTTGTGACTCGCTCATGCATAAATAGCTGAAAGGATACGGATAAGGATATATTCATATCAATGGTGTTTGGGACATCCTTGATATGGATCAGAACATGCTATGTTTTATTACAAGTAAATGTATAGCTGTAAATTTAATATTGAGGTAGATAGTGTAACAAGCAATGGGTGAAAATAATAATAATAATCATAAATAAATTCTCCAGACTGACACACCACCTAGTTCCAAACTAAGCTTATGCTTGTGCTATGGATACTAGGTGAACGGATAGACATACTTAAATACGTTTATAAACATCCATGACTCGAGTACAAATGTCCATGTTCATCACACGAAACATTTGCCCCTAGCGGGATTCGAACCTGCGACCCTTGGTTTCGTGGCCAGGGTCTTTAACCACTCGACCAGCCAGTCGTACCGGCCAGTCGTAAATAGAAAACAATATAAATAATGTTTCGTTTTCGTAAGCTTTTCGCTATATACAATAATATATGAAATCAGTAAAAGCTTCCTGAAATCAAGCAGAAGACAATCGGAGGCTAAAAATCATAATAAACTTGATATATATATATATATATATATATATACAAGTACAATACAAACTGACTGGCTCAATGGCGCATTTGGTAGTGACCCTATCCTATGCGCCAAGAGTTGTGGGTTCGATCTCCACCCAGGACAAACATTCGTGTGTTGAATACTTGTGTTCTGTGTTTGAGTGCTAATATCCAATATTTAAGTATATATATGTAATACCACTGTTGTTTCTGATATCCGTAACACAAGTGCTTAAGCTACTTACCTCGGAGTCAGATCAATTTATGTGATGTGTTCTGATATTTATTATTTATTATTATAATCAGAAAGAACAGAGACAGTCGAAGCTTTGCAGTACAACCATGTATGCTGTCGAGTCAAGGGCTAAAAACAAGTTAAAAGTTCCTTATAACTCAACGTCTATCTATAACATTGTACGATTTCCCCCAGGCCACTTCACTTACCCTTTTAACCGATTGTGAAAGGATAGCGCTTGAGGAATTGAAAATTCGGTCAAAACATGCGTGACGAAAGAACATTTGGATGTGGATTATTAAACTTATGGCGTAAACATAGGTCATTCAATTCAAGTTAGAACAAAACTATGAATTAGTGAGAATGTGAAAGAATCTGAACTTTGACTCATTACTATTTCAACTATTACGAAAAAAAATATTAATAATTCGGATGTACTGAAATACTTATGTTATTTTATTGCCTTAAAAATGTACCTAACCTACCTAAATAACTCACAAAGTTGCAATCATTTGTGTTGTCTTGTTGTCCTAACTAGTATGGTTTTGCGCTTTTTACGGACCTTGACCTTGTAACTAGCGATGCGCACGCGTCGCCTTTACAGGTTTTTGTAAGGTGTAATTTCATTTAAAGTTTTGTGATTTTTTTGTTTATGTAAACTATTGCAATCGATTCTATTAACGATTCTATACAAACAGTTTACTAAAAAAAAGGTTGTATATTATATATAATGTTTCTGTATATTATTAAAAATATTTACTATAAATAGGCCTACGGTTAAATTAAGCTAAACTTCACGATGATTTGAAAATTCGGTCAAAATATGCGTGTTGGGAGAACATTACATTAAAACGTAGATTTAGAACATGTAGTTCATTCAGCTTGCAGCAAAAAAATGTTTCATTACAAATTACTATTAACAGGAAACTTTGTGTAATCGAAAAAGTATAGATATTTTATTTTATACACGAGCGTTAGGATAACAATTAATTATAATTACGAATTGTTCAGATTATCACACTTATATCTGATTATTCGTTTTCCAACTGAGTACATGCTCAGTGTTATGGAAAATTTTAATGCGTTGGATAGAAATACTTTAAAAACTGGGTTACTTACCACTCATAGGTTACTTACTTAAACAACAAAAAAAAAATTATGTACTACATACAATTTTTTATGCCAAACCTCTACCCACTTATTTAACTCATTATTCTAAAGAACCAATTTAAAAAATATGTATAAAATGAGCAAAAAAGTTATATAATTTTGCTCATTTTCTAAATATTTTTAAAAAAATGTTTAATGTTCTTTAGAATAAGGGGTTAAATAAGTAGGTAAGTATTTTCACATAAACTAAAAATAGCCAACACAACGTTTTGCTTAACATTTGTTTCCATGTACCTAAAGCAAAAACTTTTGTAATAACGTCATACGTACCGAGGTCGATGTTCCAAAATGCTTTTAGTTTAATTTAGTTCTAGTATTAGCTCTAATCCTAAAACATAATTTTTAATTTACCATGAACCAATTGTTCTATTCATTTGAAATACGTTTTTTGGGGCGCGGATAAAACACAGTTCAATCAGTTAAGGCAACAACATTGTTGCATTAGGTACACCTCTCTGTTAACGCGAACAAACAATCCGAGTGAACTCGCAGCGAAGGAGGAAAATAAAATGTGTTTAAAGCACTTGAATACCCTGGATTAAAGTCTGCACCTGAGATGTATACGTACGTACAAATCGATGCAAGCGAACGGTCGCTTTGAAAAGATGGCCCTTTGTTCCAAAGCAAGGCACGCTAGCTTTGTTATTCACATTCTTGTGCTCCGCAAACTTTTGTAGCTGTACCATCGGCAAGAGGAATCTTCTGTTCGAGAAATAGTTGCATTGTTTACCATCCCAGCAGGAGGCCACAGCGAAATAATAGCAGTGAAGCATATCTGCTGTTATAAGGTTAAGGCCGTTTGTGCCATTAAAATACTTCAGGAAGTTGCGTTCCGAGGGATTTTCGATTAATAACTTGCCTTTAATCGTATCTCGCACTAAAAAAATTCAGCAATTTCTATCTCTGTCGTACATTAAAAAGTTGAATTCTTTACCGGCACATCTAGTTCCGCTTTGATTTTCATTTCAAATGAAACGAAAAGAAACATCTTGCAGACCAGAAATAGCGACGGAGATTATTTTTTTTTGTTTATCATCTGGCGAAGTGGATTGCTATGCTGCGCTTTTATGAATGGAATGGGGACCTTGAACAGTGTCTCGCTTGTATAGTCATGCAGAATCTCATGATTTGCATAGCACCTCCAATACCATATTGATTTACAATGGCGCAATTTTAAGATCAATCAAAGAGCCTGAGCTTTGACGCAATACGCAGTAACAGTCAATTGAATCTGAGTATTTCTTATGGGATTTGAAATAAGTAAGATAACTAGAAAGAATACTAATGGTACTAAGCGCGATATTATGTAGTACATGAGTACTTCCAGCTCCTTAATGATTGATTGTAATTTAACTTATATGCTATATCAGCTTCAATAGATAAAACTGTCAAAGACTTCTTTCAGCGGAAGCAGTGCTTACAGGTATTGTTGACATAGTTTAGCAGAAATATCGATTATTTCATTTACATTCATTTCGTGCGCCGAAGAGTGGAATATCTTTAAGTTAAGAAATAATTCTAATGTATTTAGATATTATAATAAAAACCTTGTGGCGTGTACTTTTAAATGTTTCTTACTTTTTCAAATTTATTTTCACCTGTGAGGCGCGAGGCCCTTTGCACCGCGAGGCCGTGCGCGGTGGCCCACACCGCCCACGCCTTACGCCGCGTCTACTTGCAGCGATATTGGTCACAAATGGACTCAGGTTCAAGTGATAATGCAACGCGAAAGTTTAAAATCGTATAAAGTAAGATCTACCCACTACGATAACTCAAAATAATGTTTTCTCTACTTTCTTACTGTTACTCTCTGTACTGGGTAATGTGATGCCTCGTCCGTCTGTAATAGCGAACGTGACGTAGCATTTTGTTAGCAACAAAATGGAGACTATATTTGTAAGCAAACTGTAAAGTGGCAAAGAGGTAGCTAGCTGTAGTGACGTTCACTAACGTTCCATTTCAGGTGAGTATAATGGAAATTACGTTCCATTTCCGCATCATGATTGAAGTCTATAGTCGCGCCCCTCGCTAGGGGCTAACTTCCCGTTGCACAATAACACCCCGTATTGTTCGTCGGACTGAGTGGAGAATATTAGTTAGTTAAGTGATTCGTTTAGTCTAATTTCGCTAATGCACGTTCTGTGAGAACATAATATAAAAGTGTTATATGACGCGACGAAATGTTTCTGGCACTCACTTAGTTCGCATAATACTTGCACTGTGTTGGCTGGAATGGTTTAAAAGATCTAGTTAATGTCTAAATGTTATATATAATCACTGCGTTTTATGGTTTATAAAACAGGAAATAGAAAATGTATAGTCTTATTAACATTTAACAAGACTAAATTATACTTCTCTTATAGTTTAAACATGTGATAATTTAATAAGCATTTTCAAAGCAAAATAGTGTAAAAATATATTTATGTCGGAACGTATTGTGAACATGGTATTTTCTTTTGGACTATGCACTAACACTCAATATAACCTACATTTTCTGATTGAAGAATAGAAATATATGATAGAAGATGAATAAAAAATATATGACACCTGTTATTTAATGATGTCTTAGGAGATATCTTCCCTATTATAGCAAGCTATAGTCCGATGCGATAAATAGAAAATTACGAGAGACATAACCGTTTATCCATATCCTTTTACATCAAGTCGGTGTAATAGTTCTAATAAATGTTCAGGATCTTGGTTTCCGATACCGATCTAATGAGATAGTAAACCGCACACACGGTTTACGGATATTGTTCACGTGACAAAAGTGTCATAATACTTTTTTTTTAAACACGGGGAATGCGTGACGCACCTTAACTCTGCCCGGGAGACAGAGTGGTGTGTGGGGCTCCCAGGGGCCTCTAATTCGGAGGCCCCCTTTCCGGCCAAAGGTGGTGAGTGACTGGGGTATGCCCACTAAACGCCGCTGTACCCCTCGCTCGAGTGGAAGTGTCATGGGGACAATTCTGCTTCCTAAAGCGTCATAATACCTGATATTTTGATTCTCATTTTTTTAAATTAAGTCCAGGTTTTATATTAAATAACACTGTAAATAATAATACTGTAAATAAATTAAAATATTTTTTTTATGTTGTAACTGTTTTAATCAGCGCGCTAATTAGAGGTTAGGTAATACAGGATTAAACATAACTCTCACTGGAATCGGAAAATTCTATTAGGAAAACAGCTAATAAATAGATCTATGTTGATAATACTATGTTTGGTGACCTAGGAAGTACCTCTAGTCGAAAATACTTGTATTTTGAGATATTGACGTTCGGCAGTGAAAACCTCGGAGTCGCATTTGCTATTTTTTTTTATTTGTTTTGTAGGACATCAGACTTATTTAGCCACGAGATATGAATTCTTACGATTATGTACCATTGATTACAATCATTAATAAAAAAATAACACTAACAGTATTATTCTGACCCATATTTTTTTTATCAGGGCGTTTTTTATTTTTCTGAAAAAAAAAATTGTCAAAAGCATTTACGAGGTTTTCACTGATTTTTTCTAATATAAATAAAATTAATCAAATCGTGGTCTATGCCAAATTTTACAGCTAAATGTTGAGCGTGTAAAACATTCCGAAATAAAAAAACACAATGTAAAAAGTTATTTTCATTCAGGGATGTATTCGTATTAATGCCAAGTAAACACCACGTGTCCAATCTAAATTAAATTCTGGTGTGTCTATTTATACCATGGTTATCACTCTTACTTATATTTACACTGTGGGCATCACAAATACATTCCATATTCTCGGTACATATAATTAAATTAACTTACTCGACTGGCCCGTTGGTCGAGTGGTCAGAGACCCTGGCCACGAAACCAAAGGTCGCGGGTTCGAATCCCGCTAGGGGCAAATGTTTCGTGTGATGAACATGGACATTTGTACTCGAGTCTTGGATGTTTATAAACGTATTTAGGTATGTCTATCCGTTCGCCTAGTATCCATAGTACAAGCATAAGCTTAGTTTGGATCTAGGGAATTGGTGTGTCAATCTGGAGAATTTATTTATGAATTTACTTTTTACTTGCCAACGAAACATATAGGTACCTATTAAATATAAATTGGTTTTGTTTTGTTTTTTGTTTTTTAATTAGTTTATACGTGTTTTACATTTTCTTGCCATTGCTGTGACACCTTCAACGGTTGCGCATTTTAAATTTTATTGTAGACTGAACATTATTATTTCTAACAACCACTGGATGTCCAAATAAATACAAAAGCCTGTCTAGCCTATCCTAAGTTAGAAAATAAAGGCTGAAGAATATAAACTTTGCATATTTATGATTCATACATCACGCACGTAACCCCCGGATGGGTAGGCAGAGTCAAAGGAGCAGCTAGCCCCTTAACCACATTCAGTCAAATTGACAGTCAAAAAAAAATCTAGGGTGGGTTAGATGTAAAAATTATGAAAATGTAGTAATAATGGCTAGCTCTTCGCCTACACAATCATATAATTACTCAACCCGATATACCATTAGAGCCTTTTACGAGCAAGAAACACAGTTGGCACATTCATTTTAAGTCCCAGACCAACATGGGACCTTCCTTAGCGTTAAACTGTCGTCTATATTTCAAATCTAGTTATCTAAAATTTGTTTTCATGTATACCTACGCTACAAGTATAAATGTACTCTCTGGTCACAGTGAGGCCAGTGGAAGTGACGCTGATGCGGCAGAACAAAGGCCGATAATTTCCTGGTGTCGAGTCGGCCGGGTGATGTCAGCTTAACACTGTACTGAGGACCTCTCGATGCAACCAGCTGAAGCTTATTCCGCTATTTCTCTCACCAAACCGAGTTTGGTTTCAGAGGTCGCAGTTTTTTGTATGCGTTTATACAATTAAATTGAAGACCTGATTTACAATTACTCTTAACCACAGACCACAGAAATACTACTCCGTGCTCTTAACTCACAGATACACTAACCTATTGATGGTATTGCACGGTTAAAGTGTGATAGTATTTTTGGTGAAATTATTCAGTCTTTAAGTTGAACACAGCAGGCGTAGGTAGGTAGACCATATAGTTGTGGAACATGTATTTATTCCAAGTTTAGTTTGTAAATAAATAATAAATATTAAATCAATTCTTCAAACTGACACATCAATTCCCTAATCCCAAACTAAGCTTGTGCTTGTGCTATAGATACTAAGTAAACGGATAGACATACTTATAATATGTTTATAAACATATATGACTCGAGTACAAATCTCGATGTTCATCACACGAAACATTTGCCCCTAGCGGGATTCGAACCCGCGACACTCGGTTTCTTGGCCAGGGTCTCTGACCACTTGACCAACGGGCCTGTCAGTCAGTTGTGATACTTGAGTCTGATCTCCAGTATGCAAGTTTTGAAGTACTGGAATCAGTGCATAATGTAATATTAATTTCTTCTTTTCGTTTATAAATAGGCTGGTTATATTACTTTTACCTCGATTCTCCATATTGACTAACCTGTTCCAGATATATTTACTGGTTTCCGTTGGCGTAGGAATTCGGTATCCTGGTTTCCTTCTGGAATTATTTATAATAGGGCGAGAAGGAACCAATAATTCCACAAATCAACTGATTACTATTTACAACTACAAACTTAATATTTATTCTTTTTATTATTATTTTTAATATATAGTATATTAGTTTAAAAATATGTATATACATATTTTTAAACTAATTATTAAAAAAAAAATATTAAGTTTGTAGCCCATAGATTTCTATGGGCTATATGAAAGCATACAAAAGCCTTCGTGATTTAAATGTGCGCGTATAGAGCTTTCCAAACTTCCAATTTAGATCCCAACTTATAACGTTAATCGACATTGATGGAGTTGCCGCAATCCATAACATGATATCACTGATTATCACAAAAGTATTATAGATTTGGAACCTATAGCCAGCAGTCAAATAGTGTCAGTAACCTGAACTCCCGAACCGATTAGTTAGCTCTTCCTAATGGAGCTAACTGTCCATATATATATATATGAACTATATTGAGTGGACTCTGAAGTCACTGACGTGTGACGTTAAATGATACGCAATAATAGAGTAGATGTCACACAGCCATTAATCTACAATCTTCGCGTCATCGACGGAGACTATGTATGACTAGCTTCTACTCGCGGCTTCGCTCACGTTAAATTCAGGGTAACGTAGCTCACGATGTAGAATTTCATGGTATATGACACGTATGAAAATTGTTTCTTAGCGAATGCCTACGTCATAGTAATTATCTGCATGCCAAATTTCAGCGTAATCCGTTTAGTGGTTTGATCTGTGTGTTGAAAGATAAGTTAGTAACGTCTGCCTTTTATATAGTATACATTAGACAAACTCATCTTATATAAAAAAAATATGAACAAGATATCAAAACCAACACATGTGTCCTATATATTCGTTACTAATGAACAATTCTCATGAGAAGAGATATCATATTTCGACATGTTCAAAAAGCGATAGACAGCTTAATATAATTTCCTCAGTAGGTTCACAATTTTGCTCCTATTTTTAGATACAAATGTAAGCCGTTGTCTGTTACAGGTAATATGCGCTGTTTTTAGCGAATGATTTGCGTGCGAGAGAGAGGTGAGGGGTAGTGACGCACGCACGAGGCGGGGCGGGGGTGCGGCCGTTACGTCACGGGGTGACGTCATCGCGGCTACGGGCTACAGCGTAGCAAACGAACCATGCCCCCTAAAAATGAACTCGTTGACTTTTCGAGATATTGATGGTGTTTGTTAGGGTCTTCTGGTTTTTATGCGATTTTAGTTTAGTTGCTTTTCATATAAAACCTGGCTAATAAAAATATTTTCGCTCTTTATAGGGCTTAGGCAGACAAGACGCGTATATAAACCGTTTATGAAACAAGCTTTATTCCGGACTGTAAAGTGCGAATAAAATTATCGTTTCCGGTAAACTCTATTAAATTAGTCTTTTCTGTATTTTTTATAGTTATCATGCTTGGATTATTTACATTTATTAAATGTTTGTATTTAAAGACAAATAATATTGTTTTTGTTTGCTTTGTCTAGATTTAAATCACATTTGTTGCTAACATAATGCGTTATTACCTTTAAAATCGTTTTAAACATACCCAAATAAAAATAAACCTGTAAGTGGCGATAACAATCACAAAAAGACCCTTTATACGATAATTACCGCAACTACCAGCACCTATATCAAAAGCTTGTTCTATAAACTACACCATTATTAGCATGGCTTTCTGTTCCTGACCTTTCGTCAGCATGCAACTCGAGTTACATTTTAAATAATTAATATTGCTCGCACGCGTACTAGCTTGCAACGAAGCCTTTACTGCCATTAACATGATTGGATCGCGGTTCCACTCTTCAACGAAGCGAAATACGAATTCTTAAATCACTGACGATGGATACCGATATGCTTTATAGCTGGCGGGTTAGTCGGTATGAACAGCTGTTAAATTAGTTGCCTAAGCTGTTTACGACTACTACATAAATTAGCTTAAAATAACGCACGTTTTGCATGCATTGCGCTATTAACGGAGGCATAATTTAAAGTTTAGGTTAGCTAGCAATAAATTTTAGTATATTTTAAGTGCTAACACTAACGCTGAACCCATATTTTTCAGCTCAGCTAAAAAATTCAAATGTTTTTTTTTGCATTTACTTTTTAGATAGTCTAAATATAATAAATAAATTTACGTATTTAGTGGTGGTGGATTATTTTTTTGTGTAATATAAAAGGTATAGGCTATATACACCACACGTATAATTATATTGCATATTACAATCTATAAATTACTCACTTCGAATATACTTCGAGCCTACAATATAACGTAAAGCACAATGTCGGCATAAGAATAAAAGATAACGAAGTACTAACTGCCTAGGTCCATTAATATTAGCCTAAATAACTCAAGTCTCGTTTCATTAGTATGGTAAGTGGCGATAGCATGTATGCTATAAGATTACTGAATACGATTGTAGGTAATAAGAATAGAATACCGCGCATAATATTTAAATACTAGCTTTTGGTTCTTGCTTTGTTTAATTTCATATCGTACGTATCATCATAACATACATACATAACATCACGCCCACAATCCCCGAAGGGGTAGGCAGAGTCAAAGGGACAGCAGGCACCTTTAACCACATTAAACCAAAAATAACACTGGGCTGAGTTAGATGGAACATTGTGAAAAAGTTGTGACAAGTGGCTAGCTCGTCGCCTACACAATCACATACCCAAAACCAAGATTGTAATATGCAATATAATTATACGTGTGGTGTATATAACCTATACCTTTTATATTACACAAAAAAAAATCCACCACCACAAATTTATATATTATATTTAGACTATCAAAAAAGTAAATGCACAAAGAAACATTAGATTTTTTTAGCTGAGCTGAAAAATATGGGTTCAGAGTTAGTGTTAGCACTTAAAATATGTATACTAAAATTTATCGCTAGCTAACCTAAACTTTAAATTATGCCTCCGTTAATATATTTTCTAACTAAAAATGATGGAAGAACATACATATATTGTAATCATGAAGATGGCTAATTACACATAGCGCCTACTACAGAATAACATTATTTAGTATACACTAGCGCGATACCCTACTATAGGGATGTACCCTGCAGCCCTAAACGTGACGGGAAAATGTTGATCCGACGCAAACAGCCCGCCAAACGAACTGTGAAATGAGAATGACAAACAAATTAACCGAACCACCGCGAATGCAAGTTTACATTCGCAATATTTCAATGCAAACAAACAATTGCAATATTTCGCTATGAGAATGAGCCTGCTACTGAGATATTACAGCTCTAACTTACTGCGAAGTTAAAATTAGAAAGAGCCGAGGCTTAATGAAAACACATATGTTAAGGTTTACTGCGTGCCTAGCCGTTACGAACTATGCATAAGTTTCAGGTATACCATCTTAGGCAAGTCGTAACTAAGTAGAAACATCATTGAAACTTTTGGGTGGAACATGTAAGTTTATTATTAGTTACAGTGGTATCCCGCATCTCTACGTCTGGGAGGGGGCCGTATGGGCTGCAATGTGGTGCAGTGGCGGTTATGGCCTTGGAAATGGGAGGTGTTAGAACGTAAAACAGATAGTTATTGAGGGTAAATAATACTTACTTGTTAGGAATAATAATAATATAGTATAATATTGTTTTACTCCTGTATCTGCTAATTCTATAGTTTCAAACAAGTTTGTAACGAAGAGGAAATTCAATGTTTGGGAATTTCGGATTCTGTAGTATTGAAAATTTGATGGAATACTAGTAAGATGGCGCGGCTTTTTATATTGAACTATCTGATCCTACAGTCGTAGATCGGTTATTTTATACAAACGTCCATTTAAAACATAGAAATTGTTTTATATAATGATAGTGTCCCAATTTTTAAGGGAAGGCCCGTGAACTTATTTATATTTTTACAAGTTTTGTCTTGAGCAAAATACCATTATAACTATAAATTTAAAAGTAAAACTTGAATGAATGCGCTATAAAATAAGAGCTACAGTTTTTTTAAATATAAACCCTACATTTTTTTGTCCTGCTAGGGAAGTGGCGTAAAGATTAGTTAGTTATGTTTGTAAAAAAACCAAGCTCGCAACATCCATATTCCAAAATGCATCAAGGATTTACGCGGAACGCAAATAGGTATATTCAAAATAACTGCTCGCCGCAGATTACCTATTGAAAGCCATTGTTTGTTGCCGGAGCCAGCAAGTTCGTTATAGTTGGCGGTGTCGGTGCACCGAGTGGCCACATCTGCCCATATTGATTGCGGGTGCCGTCGCGGTCAACACTAGCGGACTGCACGCCACAGTCCTCTGGTTAGGTGCGTCTGTGCACGCAATAATCATCATCTTCGTAGCGTTATGTCCCGTGCTTAGACGAGGTCCGCTTAGACCATGATCCAGGAATTAGCGAGTCTAGTAATTACATTGAAGCGACTGCCGATCTGACCTTCGTAGCCCAAGATAGGGGAACTAAACAATTTTTGGATAATGGTTACAAATCCAAAGTTGTTTGAATTTGCAGGTTTCACCACGATGTTTTCCTTCACCGTCGAGCTAGTGGTATAAATACGTACATAGACTTGAAAAATCCAGAGGTACGTTCCCGGGTTTGATCCCGCACTCCTTGGTTAAGAGGCGCGTACCCTAACCATTGAGCTACCACGGCTATGGATGTGCACCCAATAAGGTCTTGTAAAATAAAATACATAGTACCTACTACTACGTCGCAGTTTTCGGAGTGGTTGGTTTAGACCATCTCACCGAGTAGCCACATCTGGGCATATTAATTGCGGGTTCCGTGGCGGTCAAGACTTGCGGACCGCACGCCGCAAGTGAAGAATGAAAATAAAATAATAAATAAATAAATATCAGACTACATCACATACATTGATCTAACTCCGAGGTAAGTAGCTAGTAAGAAAGATGAATTTTCAGTGATACGTATATACTTACGTTGACGTTACAGACGCTACACAAGCTCAATATAGGATCTAGTAAACACGTCATTTTAACGGCATCTGCTAGACGTTTCATTGAGGAATCCCCGTTTACAATGTTGCCTATCAGACGTAGTGTTATTAAAAGATAGGTCGAGACGGGACTTTTTAGATGATTTATGATTTGTTGCATTGCCAAGAGCACCTTCACACTTCTATGTTTTAACGGTTGGATTAAGGATATTACTGTAGTTGGAAGGGATCGATACCTCGAGTGGCCGTATTACTTATGCCATATTGACCGGTGCAGTCTCGGTCTATTGAATATTGCAACTATTGGTCCATTATATTTATAGCTACACAAATATAGTATTAGTTAGCAGGGTTCGGTTCTCCAAGTGGCCGCATCTGGGCAGATTGATTGCGGGTGCCGTGTCGGTCAACACTTGCGGACCGCACGCCGCAATCTCGTGTTAGGTGTGCCGGTACACGTAATTGCAACGTCGTCTGTCTGACGTACCATCTGTAGCTATGAATATGACGAGGTCCTAGCGAGAATTGAAACTGCAGATTTGGCGAGTTGTTTGCGAGGGTATCGCACTCGCATCGATCTTGTAGCATCTGTCGGATTTTAAGCATCCTGTAGAAATCTGAATGTAGATATCTACAGACAGATAAAATAAAACAATCAAACAAATATCATCTGTTTCCGAATATCGAATGATATCCGCAAATTAGTGATTTTATACTTCAACATATAACAAACTAATAATTAGTTAAGCAAAAAATTATGTATAAAGACTAGGTTCTATTTTGTGAAATAAATTTGCAGTGTTTTTATATTCATTGGCGTATTATATTGACTTCATTTCACCTGAAGTTTAAAACGAATAGAAATGATTTTTACATTTCGTTTACATTGCATCTAACATTTTCTCGATTCTGAAGTTTTTCCTGAGCTAAGGAAAAGTAAACACACGTGCCAGCGAATACTTCACCATTTTAATAGTACAGCAAATATAGAAGTTGCCCAACTTTTCTATGTGCGATGGAATATTAATTCTCTACGTTGGAAATATGATTTAGTAACAAGTTAGTTCGCTACTAAATATGAATATTGTCATCTACAAAAATTATTACAAAACGCTATTTTCATATAGCAACGTTTTACTTAACAACTGATTATGATTAATCATCTTCGATAATTTCTAATTATAAACTCGTTATTTAGTGATATTGTGATTGGCGATTTGGTCTAGACATTTAAGAAGTTAAAGTAAACTGAAATTTGTGTAAAACTATTGAAAATGTTTAAGTGATTAACATAGTGATTTGTATTTGAACTTAAAACTGACAATTACTATGTAAAGCTTCGCTTTGGATACAAAAAATTGTGGAAAGGCGTCTAAATTAATAACATTTTGCTTTGATATCGTAATCTACGAAGATCAGAAGAAGCTGAATCAGATCAATACGAAAATTAAAAAAAATTACCTACCATTTTGACAGTCCATAAAAAGTTATACAATTAATTTGTGGTGTCAGATGCGCTATTACTTGCCAGTTCACGTAGCATTAATACTCGTGTTAGCGTCGAGTCGTGTTTTATTTAACGCGCTGCAAAGTTCACTCACCTCATCTGCATAATTGCACTCGTTTGCGAGTCACGTAGACGCCCTGTCACTGCCGCCCAGATAAGTAGCGTTATGACGTGAAACACAATTTCGCCGCTGTAAAATACGTAGTTTGTCCTTTAATTGTACACGTACGTAAAATCGCTAAGCGTTTCCCAGTGGTAGATACTTAGTGGTGCAGTCGTGGTAATTAAAAAGTGAGGTCCCGTCAGTATTTTTCCAGTAATAATGCAACGCGAATGTTTAAAAACATATAAAAAGTGAGGGTTAAAGCTTTCGTAAAATTTTTGAAATATTTTTATACGGTACTTGGTAGTTAATATGAGTAGATTTTATTGCTCATCATAACGTTACAAGCATTAATTATAATTCAAATGTTTTCATTGCTCTAGTGCAGATTTTTTGGTATTTGCAGTTTGCACAGCTTTGACATATTTGGTGCATTTCCATTTTTTAAATTAATTTTTTTTTTGCGTCGACGCTTACAGTTGTAACAACCGAAGAGAAATATTGGAACGTCCGAAAAGAAACAAGAAGGCACCGAAACATTGAAGTTGTAAATATGCAGATATTTTCACAAATTTTCACAATATTTTGGGAGTTATCTTGTCACAATGAGTTACAATGGCATTCGATTTATCAGTTTCGCTGTCTCCTTGCATTGCGTTTTATACGGAGACAAATAATACAGGAAAACTAAATATTGAGGATTCCCAGCGTATGCGATAGGCAAACCAAGCCAAGCCAACTATCTCATTCACGGAGAAAACAAAAAACATCAACTTCGCAAATGAGCAAACACCTCGTTTATACCTACAAACTTCGTGCATTTTTAAGTCTATGCAAAACATTTCCAAACAGACAGAAAACGCAGGCACACAAAAGGAAGAATCTTAAAAATGTTTTATGGGGAACTTAGCGAAAAAAATCTATTAGCTTCGTTTTAGCGCAGGCCCTTTCGGTGGTTCGTTAACAGTAAATTGTTTGCCCAATTAAAACTTTGTAATCCAAACAGCGGGAACAAACGGGGTTAGATGTAGGTACGTGAGTTATGTTGTATATTTTTAGCACCCCCCATCTTTTAGCGGTATGTGTTGTCTTTGTTATGAAGAGATGCTCTTTTTTCTTATCACTGAATTGAGTGGTGCAAATGAATCTTCTTTATAAGATACTAGCTGACCCGGCGCACTTCGTAACCCCCCGTTCTCGGATTTTCAATACCCATTGTATTTTTTTCGTGCAACTTTTTTTTTTTTTTTTTTCATAAGAACCTTCATCTGATAATAACAAACACAACTAAAAAAGAATTAGCGAAATCGGTCCAGCTATTATCGAGATTTGCGCTTAGCAACACATTCAGCGATTAATTTTTATATTAGGCATTTTTATATTAGGCATAGATTTATTATCTACAGAATACTTAATAGTAAAACAGAAGATTAACAAAGTGGCGATGATACTTCAATCTAAACAGTTTCGTTGAACAGGTAAAATTAAGTAACATTTAGTTACCTTTTTATTCTTTTATTATGTTTTGCAATATACGGGGAAATTAGGAAAATGTTGCTAACTAGAAACATACAAGAAATTAAAAAAAAAAAATAATTAAATATTGATCTTTATTTATATAGGCCTATAAGTCGTCAGAACAAAATAAATATAAACCGGTTCAAAAAGCAGATTTTACCGAGAATTGTAAGTCGTACCTACATTTGTTTTAAGTTTTTTACAGAATAAGTAGACTTCCCTTAAATATATTTACAAGGAAATTAATTTATTCAAGTATAAAACTAGGCAAGAACCACAGTTGGTACATTCTTTTTTGGTCCCAGACCAACATGGGACAATGGGCCGGGTTAGATGAAAAATTGTAAAAAGTAGTGACAAGTGGCTAGCTCGTCGCCTACACAATCACATACCCAAAACCCCATATACCATTAGTCGCCTTTTACAACATGCTAGGCAAAAAACAGAGTTGGCACATTCTTTTTAAGTCCCAAACCAACACGGGACTGCAGTCAGCAGTCAATATTTCGATTGGCCTGCACCAACTAACGTACTAGTGAACTAGCAAATTGAAAATTGCTTAATTAAATCTATAAAATTAACGAGACTTAACGTGCCATAATTGAATTAATCAGTACATCGGTGACTATTAACTTATTGAAATTTTGATTGGGTTGCATCGACAACACACTTTCAATCAAAGTTTATGTTGCCAGTCGATTTTAGCAACAGGTCCATATAGTTTTTATACCGATTGAATGAGTGAACAAACGAATAGATGGAATTTAATAATCGACTCGTTTGCTATAGTAATAATTTTAAAATAAGTGGCTTTTGAAAACAATTTTATATTCCATGAAAAAAAAATTAAGCAAAAGTCGTTAGTACGTGCGTCTTTATCGCCTTATTAGTTTCCGGTAAAGTCATGAAAGCCAAACAGACTTTTAAAATGTGTTGCTAAATATTAAAATAAACTTATCTAGTACCAGGAAAAAGTATTCACTCTATATATCAGGTCACTACAAGTGAATTGATATTAAAGTATCAAAGTGCGCACAAATATGAAATACATTTCTCGATATCTATCAAGTAAATTGAAAGTTGTGGCTCTTCTGGAAATCTATGATATAATGCAATGCCATTACCGGGGAAACTGCATTCGTATCTTGTTTAGAACATTATGACTGCGGCCTGAACGAATGCCAAGCTTAGATATCTGGCTGTCTTGTGTTAAACGAAATATTTAGGACATTTCCACCGGGGCCGGAGCAGTTCATACTTCCTTCCTAACTGGAATGTTTGGTAATTCGTTTTTATTTTAGTAGGTACTACTTTTTTGGCACATGCGCTGCTAAATTGCTTTTTGGTTTTGTTAGAAGCTATCTGTATTCAGTACCTACGTTTGACTCTGTTGTGTTGCGAAACGTGCTAACTTAAATTAGCTATACAATTTAGGAAAAACTTGGAAAAAGTAATAAAATGTTGAGATTCGGGACAATATCATGAAAAATAATGCCGAGTGCATGTATACTTTAATTTGTCTAAAGTACAGCCTACAACAATAATAACAAAAATTATACAAGTTTTCTATGCCATTGAATACTATATTAAGTAAAAATGCTTGAACTACAAGCAACTGATTTATCGTTATTGTACAAAATGCCAAAAAAAAGAGAGAAAATGATTTTCCCTTACTTTATCTCTGCAACATATATAACAAAATCTACCTATGTACATTATTCCATAATAAAACAAGCCATAGCCTGATGACCTAGAAATTGGATCCAAACGAGATAGGGTAAAGGCGATGCAACGAATTGTAATAAATACAAAAACGAAAAACTATAATACAAAATATATAAAGAAAGAGCCCAAAAATATATAAACTAAATTACGAACAACTAGTGTGGGAATCCAGTAAATTGAATGAGCGGGGCACGCGAAATCGCCATTTCCGCCATATCATAAACCACAACGTTCGCAGGACGTTGATTACTTTATTCCAACGCATATTTAGGGCGTCACCCAAACCTCTTGACTTTCATAATGAAATATTGCAAGTGCCTACCATTTATTATAACTACATATAATGTGTTTTACAAACACTTTTCAGTCGATAAAAAAGGTGTGTTTCCCAGAAATAAGAAATTATTTTAGTCAGGTAAATATTTTATTATAAATTATATAACTAAATATAGTATTCTCTTTAAAAACACGACTTCTATCCTTAAATTAAATGGACATAATTTAACTTTATCTGAAATAAGAGAAACAACATTAAATGCCATTATTTCAACGACATAGGTACCTATATTAAGAAACATTGATATTATTAAATAAACTGTAAATAAAACTATCTTATCTACTTAGACATCTGTCAAATCCTATACGAGCTTTAAAAGTAAAAACTATTTCTTATACAACTTGTAAATCTGAAAAGTTTTACAATTCCTTACTTCGCTTTATTTCATCCGCGCCGGACAGCTTGACAAAAGCGGTCATTAACCCTGTACCCGTGGTGTAAAAGCGACGTGTATTTATTTTGTGTCCAGTAGGTAGTATAATAAATGCGTATCATAACCGAGGTTTTGCAGTAGCGGTCAAACCGTTGTGGTTGGGTAAGCCGCTGCTAGACTTCAGTACAAGAAATGCCTAGATATATTATTTGTCAAATAAATACACAGCTTTTATTTGTAGGTACAATAAACGAAGGGGTGGATGATCGATCTTCCATGTTATTTAGTGCATATAAAGTTAATATTGGGTTGCAATAAAAACAGGTTATTAATGCAAAACATAAATATTAAAATAAATTAATCCTAGGGCATAAATTATTTATGTGACTGTTTTTGGTTTGAGATTTATTCAAAGACAGCTAAATGTTTTCATTCGTAGCATTCAAAGCGAGCTGTTATTTCAAATACTATTATTGTAATTTACAATAAGGTATTACATAACTCTAGCACTATTATTGTACACGTCAATCACAACGTGACATAAAAAAGTCGATGATGGATTTAGCAAAAATCTAATTTGTTCTGTGCGGCACTGACATTGAATTTGCATCCCAATTGCACCCGCTTGTCCCGTCGAGACTCGGCACGGTGTGTTGTGCGTAAACCGACGCTGTCCATCAGTAACTTTGTTTTTCTTTGTTGTTTACCTGCGACCCCAACTACGTACGAGTAGTCGTGCCTAAGTATACAGAGTGCCATGAAATGGGTAATATATAAGAGTGGATAGTTGGGCTTATTGGCCTTCTGCAAAATATAAAATTACCTTATTTATTTAACGCAAAGTGTCCTTTCTAAGTCTAATAAGAGGAATATACTTGTTATTATTGCTTATATATTGCTTGTCAAAATATCTTATCTATCATATTTTAAACTATTGCTAATAGATGTATATATAGGCAATTCCGAAGGGGTAAGCAGAGTTTAAGGAGCGATTTGCTACATTTTTATGATTAGATTTATTGATATAGACCCATACTATGAAACTGTGCGTCCTTTGCACCAAAATCGGCATGTGCATATAAATTTAATGGTACGTACACAATTTGCATTGACAAATCTATGTGTAAATGAAGCTCCGTACGATGTACAGTACTGCATACGTATCCGATTCGATTACAACTTACATACTTTACTAGCTTAGCCAATGAATACAGTTATTTGCTTTTTAATACAAGGTATTTTATAATTATTGTAATTCTAATCATAATAAAAAAAAATTATGCACCATAGCGGCAGGGTTGAGACCTGGCGACCTAAGACACAGTTTATCTAGTTTAGGCACTAGTCTCCCAGTCATTGTACCAAATAAATAAATATCAGTCTGATATTTATTTATTTGGTACAATGACTGGACAGACATCACATACATTGATCTGACTCCGAGGACAGTAAATAGCTTAAACACTTGTGTTACAGATATCAGAATCATCAGTGGTATTATTACAAATAAATACTTAAATATTGTATATTTACACCCAGATACAGAATAAACACAAGTTTCTTTGCAAGAATGTTTGTCCTGAGGGGGGATCGAACCCACAACTCTTGGCGCATAGAGTAGGGTCACTACTAAATACGCCCTCGAGCCAGTCAGTACAGAATTGAAATAGAAATAGAAAAGCTTTATTTGACACACACACACACAAGGGATACAGATAAAAGAAAAAAAAACAAATAACAAAAAGAAAGAATAATACGTACAAAAATAAAGTGTGCCAAAACGGCGCCCGCTCAGCTCAAGTCGTGAGCCACCTGATAGTCAGGTAGCTCACGACCCTGGTTTTCAGTGGGTACCAGGTCTATTCCGCGCATTCGTCCCCTTCACGGTACCCAACGATAATAACGATAATAATAATATACATACATACATAATGTCACGCCTTTTTCCCATGGGGGTAGGCAGAGATCACGTACTTCAATTTGCTACGATCCTGACATACACCTCTCGCTTCTTCTACATTCATAAGTCTTTTCATACACGCTCATCGGTTAAGTGTAATAATAGTCAATTCGTAATAATAATATGTATCTGGTAAACAGGAGAAAATAAAGACTTTATTTATTATTATTATTATAAAAAGAAGTTACGTTTCCCTTTTGATATTAGACCGGTATAGAAGGTTTCAATCTATAGATTGTGTACAGATGGTAGACAGAACGGGACTCCTGGGAGTATCGAAAAATCCCCTTTTAGTTGATGGCTGCGCCGTTCCAGGAATCCCCAAGGCTCTAGAGCTAGACGGCAGTTTCCAGGGAATTGAACCCCGTGATGATAGATCACTCAATCACCTAATAAATCTATTATATAGCGGGAAACAGTGGCTTCAGATTAGGTATTGAGTTTTGTTACTTATTTTTAGATTTTATGTACCCAAGTCATTTATTTCAGTTTAGTTATTAATACATAGCGTTAAATATATATATGTATTATTATTAAATGTACCTAAAGTTCACAAATAAAGAAAAAAAGCTTTTATGAGTAGTTGCATTTTGTGTAGAAAACCATTTTATCATCATAACCTTGTCCTAATAAATAAATAATAATAATAATAATAATAACAAATAATTTTAAATTACATAAGAGTACCGAATTAAGCTCAAACGGACAGTATTAAATAGTGAAAATAAAGGATACAATTTTGAAACGGAAATGGACAACCTAATTAATTAAATAAATAAATAAATTCTCTAGGCTGACACACCAATTCTCTAGTTCCAAACAAAGCTTATAAGCTTGTGCTATGGATACTAGGTGAACGGATAGACATACTTAAATACGTTTATAAACATCTATGACTCGAGTGCAAATGTCCATGTTCATCACACGAAACATTTGCCCCTAGCGGGATTCGAACCCGCGACCCTCGGTTTTGTGGCCAGGGTCTCCACCACTCGACCGGCAAGTCGACTAACAAACAAAAATAAAATCGTGTAATATTATGGTGGAGACATTTACATTTTTGGGGTATGCTCAATATGTCCCTTCGGCAAGTGGCGGTGTACGCTCAAAAATGTCAAACGGGTATAAATAATTTAGAGGGGTCGCCACGCCGTTAATCACATTCGTACCTGCACCCTTGTGAAACATTGCAAATTAATGTTGACGCTTCTTAATTAATTGCCTGTCATCGAAAGCTGACCTTTCATCAGACCCTGACTTAGGTTAAGCCTTTTTCGTTGCTGCTTCCGTTAAATTAATTGGCTGGGTTATTTTAATCTGGATTGGCGTTGATTTGTTTATAACTTTTTAAACAGTTTTTCGTTAAAATATTAACTTAATAAAAGGTGTCTTAGTTATAAGGTAAATCTATTTTTCAGTACATTATTATGTAAGTTTAGATCATATACGTGTGGGTTATTTATTAGGTAATACACTTGTAATAGTTAGTAACTGTTGTTATGTTTTTTAAATGCAAAACGATTCAGAAAGACAAATAGATCATCTTTCTGCTGTTTTACTTATCAGTAATAAAAAAAATAGGTTTCGTAATCCACTTTTGAAAATTGTATTTTTAATCGGAATGAAGGTAAAGTTTGCCTTTAGAGCTACGGAATATGGTTTACAAAACAGTGCCATTGAAAATACTTATTTATGATCTAAATAATTTTGATAATGACCTTACAAATAATTAAAGCAGTTCTCCTATATGACGAAATCGTGGGCGGAGCCGGTGGGGATGCTAGTAAGAAAACGAACGGGGAATATCCGATGAAGGCGATTGACAGCGTTTTTTATTGGTGATTGTTATATACCAGGTAACTAAAGCGTAATATCCAAATAAACCTCGTGGAAAAAGGTGTTATTTTAGACATAATAAACACCAAAAGCTTGCTTCGCCAAAAGCAAAACCAGAAAATGTTGTCCTTATCGCGAGCAACTGCGACTATGAGCAAGTTCGTTACGCGGTTGTTGCAAAACAAAGAGGTCTCGTGTTGCATGTCCCGTCTCTTTTTGTCCCCTTTGTTGGCGAACTTGTGCAAGAAATAGTCGCGCGTTGTGTTGTGGCACATAACTGGTGGTCGGGTGTAGCACATGGCAAATATCACGGGCTTTATTGACTTACTATCACCATTTTCGTGTGTGAACGTCGAACAATAGGTTAACGTTCCATCGTTTTAACGTTTTCAAAATCGCTGCGATTTTGATGACAATAGAGTCGCATAGAAAAAACGTTCCCCGATGGCGTAATCTTTCGTTTTGGCATAGTTTGCGCATCAGAACTTCAATCAAAGTCAACAAAAAATCAATTTCCTTAGTTTGAAAAAGTCTCAAACATATTACTGACAAAAGAATTAAATGGAACTTATGTAATGTAATAAAGTGGATGCTAATATAATAGTAAAAAAAAAATGGTCAAAATTTTTGTATCATGGTCACACATTTATGGTTTTTCTTTTTAATGAGCAAAGTTTTCCGTGTTATTTTCCTTCAATTGATTTTGCCGAATATTGGTTTCCTTCATATTAAAAAAAAAATACTTAAAAGAACCAACAATCCTCGCGTATGAGGCGCATGTCCTGACCATAAAGCTACTACTATTAGTAATTAGCAAATACTTACTGTTCTTTAAAACGCAATACTTTTGCATTTTAATGTGCGGTGCCGAGTACTTTCGGCACGGCACATTAGTTTGTGAGCAAATTTTTAATGCAAAGTGCACAAACTAATAGCCCAACCAAATTGTTAATATTCAATTTCGTGAAACCAATTTGCTTGTTTAAAATTTTATGTGGAGTGTTTTTAACTTACGAGCGCAGGCGTAAGTTTGCGGCGCGGCGCGAGGATATCGCTCGGTGAATTTTACTACTTCAAGCGAAAACTCGGATAATATGCGCCTTCCTGCCGGATAAGGGCTGGCTCAAGCTTGTTTTCCGACGCAAGTTTAACACCAAATTTAAAATGTTCTCCATTGATACGATAGAAAGATAATTCGTTTTATTGATCGTTTGATTTCGTATCTTGTGCATTGCACGTAAGCACGCTTTACAATGTGAGCACTTAAGGTAGGTATTTATTTCCGTCTCCTTTTATGATTTAATTGAATATGAAAAATATCTAAATACTTTATAACTGGTGTAAAAATAAAATTGGTGTTCAAACTTGTTTATAAGGGTGATAATAAGTTGCCATAAACAGCATTTGGATTTCAACCTTTACAAACCCTGTAACAAAAACGAAGAGAAAGCAACGTAGCTACTTACAGCGGATTCAAGCCGCTTAAAAGACACATAACAGTAAAGAAACTATACTCGTATGCAACATGTGGTTACAGCACTTTAAGCAATTTCTACAACCTCAGCTTAATTTTCACCACATAAAGGTACATACGAAGTACAAACACGGATAACATTTACAGGCCGACCTTTTGCCAAAGTTTTATCTCGCGACGCGTCTTCGTGTTCATATGCGAATCCCCGGGGTCGCGTGTGGTAATTTTAATTAAACATATTTACCGGGACGAGCGTACCGGTCCTCGCACGTCGGGCCGTAATAAATGTTGGTCGTAAAGGTAACAAATGAGCGCGGGAGGCGCTCCTGCCTCCTGCCTTCTGCCGCGTACCTCCTGCCTTACCACCTCTGCCTCGCCTCGCTGCCTCTGCCTTTCTTTGCTGCAAACTGCCTCTAGACGACACGTGATATCCACCTGCGCGAGTCTTTCCTTCCTGTTTTTGAATAGTGTTGGAGATTTAGTACGCCATTTTCTTTTAAGAAATGCTGAAAATGTTTTTATGACAATTTGTGTGAGGACTGCTAAATGTGAGCTATTTAAGGCGATTTTGAAGGGTATGGTAATAATCGCATTCGAAATTTCTTTGGCGACGTAATCAAAGGGTTAATTGATTTATTTAAGACGATTTTTGCCTTATATAACCAGGCTCATCTTTCCCTCTGGGCAGGGACCCGCGATCGAGAGGGCCTCCTAGTGTAACGTTGCGCTTGGGCACAATTGATTGAAATGAAATGATTTTTTTCTGCAAGAAGGTAGATTTGTAACAAATTCTTTTGCACGTCACACTTTTTTACCCTACCAGCACCTCGACGTGAATGGCCTGATGAGAAGAGGTGCCGCAAGAAACTCAACAGATAGCCTTTTTTAAAAACATGTTTTACATATCTCTAATATGTGGTACATTGAAATAACATGACTAAAAATTTCACTGTGCAGATTATCTTGTCCAAACATTTTTATCATTTACATAATCATCTATTTTATAGTAATCTTTTCTTATTAAACATGATTTAATATAAGACTTAAATTTATGCGTGGGTAATTCAATAACACTTTGAGGCAGTTTATTAAATATTTTTATGCTTAGACCTACAAATGAACCACTAATCTTATTAAGCCTGAGTTTTGGAATTGTTCTATGTACCAATATAACAATTATATTTTCCAATGTGCCCAGGGCCTGAAATAGGTTAAAAACGGCCCTGTATATAACATTGGTCATGATATATTTCTTCCTATAAAAGTATGTATTTTGATTTTAATCTCGAGAACAGCTGAACCGATTTCGTTTTTTAGTCGTGTTTGTTATTATCAGGTGAAGGTTCTTATGAAAGAAAAAAAAGAAAAGTTGCGCGAAAAAAAAATGGGTATCTATTGAAAATCCAAGAACGGGGTGTTACGAAGTGCGCCGGGTCAGCTAGTATTATAATAAAATAGTTGTTTATTGCAAAGTAGAAAACAATAATTTACATTATAAAAGAACGATGGGTTCGTTTGTGCCAGAATTTATGAAAAAGCTCCAGAATGTCGATCCCAGATTGAATAGAAATATTCCACCTAATTGGTAGATAAATCAAATAGGGAAAAGATGTGACAAAAAGATGAAGAAATCCACAATCGGGGGAGAGTCGAGCGAGAAATTATTTGTTTTCCGTTTAAAAACAAACACGCAGTCGGCGTTTGCTGACGACGAGAGAAAGTAAGATTCAAATAACGATGATTGGGGGCGATACGACGGCGACGGGGAAAAAACCAACTGCGATTTAGGTCAATCTCTGCAAGTCAGCGAAGATTTAAATTCTTCAAATTCTAAGTTACGTGGGCGGGCGGGGATCGTCGAATTTTCTTGCTCCGTATTTGGGTTCGTTCTCCTGCTTCTAGCTTCCGAAAGTCTAGAAAATTGAACGCAAATCCGATTTGTCCGGATGGCGAAGTGGAATCTTTCTCAAATTTGAAATAGCACCAACGCCCTCTTATCTCCTTTATGCAACAAGGTCTCGTGAAAGCCGTTGATATATGTCCGATTAATCAGTCCAGTGAATTGGGTTTTTAACGAGTTAACAGATATGATATACAAAAAAATTATAAAGATACATCAAGATTTCTTCACTGATATAATTTTTCTTCTTGAAATATAATTTCCACGTAGGTAACCATAACATGCGAATGACTTCAGGGTCGCATAAAGACGAAAGTCAATCGGTCACTCTTAAAGTACCTATTTACAATTCGTTTTTGTTGTGTCCTTCTAACCGATATCTGTCACAGCGGCCAATCTCAACGAGGATTAGCCAGCTGCGCAGGAGATATTATAGTGCACAAGTGTGTGCGCAAACACAAGTGCACTCTTTATTCCTTCACTCTCATTCCTTGATCCGACTCGGGATGTGCAGGCGGCGCATGCTACCTATCGAGGCAGTCATTTTGTTAACATATATTGACACTGGAACCTTTAGATTTCATAATGATTCATTATAGTAGGCGTAAGTGACAAGAGGTCAGTTTTATAAGAAAATAAAGCAATGTCGTTTAACATTTCCAGCGAAAAGTTAAATCTAACCTTGTTCAACCGTTTAGCATATACTATGCACACAGAGCACAGTTCACCGCGCCGTCGCAAGTTAATACGAAGGGTTAGCTGGAAAGCGCCTGTATTATACCGGCCCACATGCTGGCAACTTTATCACAATAAATCCCCAACTTCGGTATAGAACTGTGACATTCATAATACTCGAAGTTTCTGCTGCACGGAAGAGCATGATGTATGCTTCGAACCTGCGATCGTTCGGCAGATTGTGAATCCGTCTTTGGTATTCGTGCCTGCAAATATGTTGCTTGATTCCGATATGCTATGTAAACATAAACAGTATACTCTCCTGTGCCATTATAGTTGCATATTTACCAAACAATTTTTTTTTCTTCAAACACAAAAACAGTAGATATTCCTATTTGCTATTTACTCCTTATGAAAACGAAAGGAAATCTTCCTGTCTTACCTTCTCATAGCTTAGCTACTGAAACCATTAAGACTGACTGACTGGCTAATGGGTAAGTTTTGACCTAAAGATACAAATAGTGACTGTTAGTTGGAACTCCAAAACCATGTCATAATAGAACACTGAGGCCATAGGGTATTGTATATTAACATATACTTTGTGACCATGATGTATTTCGAATTATTTAATAAACTAATACAGTATTTAATATACTTACCGTTTTAATTACATCAAAGCATATTTTATTGTACACTTTATGAGTGTTTAATGTATTGACCTATTTTATGAATATCCATCAAAATGAATATTTGAGTTTAATTAAATAGCCATCTAACACTCATATTGAATGAGTTATAGCGAGCATAATAAGTTGTTTAAACAATGGAGGCCGCTGATAAAATCTTCCCTACACCAACGATCAATGCGCTTTCTTTACAACGTCGGGTGATATTTCTGTGGTCTGTGGTCGGGTGGCATTCAAACAGCCTTCAAACTTAGAGAATAAAAGAATAAATAACAAAAAAGGGGACATGCGCCTTAAACTTATCGTGACGTAAGTACCTATTAATAAAACGAAAAAGGAGAATTCTGTAAAAAAAATCCATTGAAAATACTTAATTAAAAATTATAATTAAGTCATATGTTATTCTTCCGAATATTATTTAAAAAAAAAACAAATATCAAATCATTTACATCAAAGGAGATTATTCACGTTTCATACTAACTTGGGCCCAAGAACAAAAGTGCCGGCCAGGAAAAAAATGTGGTCCAGATGATTCGCCACATTGACCCGATCATTTCATTACATGACGTCATTATAATAGAACATAGATTTAATAAGGTTATGATATTTTATCAATTGCAGAAATTCACACACATTCCATGAGTATTTGCTGTTTCAGCGATAATACTTTGCGATGTTGACCGATTCTATTATTTTATTGGAAGGGGAATCTCTAAAGGGTCCTTCCTATATAAAGGTCAAGTTCCGATTACAAGCTCCATGAGGAAATAGTATAATAAAACTCCATAAAAGTAGTTTCACGTTAAAGATAGATTATATTATATTATCTGCGGTGTATCGCTCACAGACTGCGTTCGGAAAGATGATGTAAGAAAGAGAGTCGGTCTGAAAGACAGCGTCGGATTCAAGGTAAAAAGAGGCATGCTCCGGTGTTTCGGACATGTGGAAAGCATGGATGATGAAAGACTGACTAAATAGATATACAATGCGAAAGTGGAAGCACGTAGGAGCCGCGGAAGGCCCACCTACCACGACGAGATTGGTCGTGTATTAACAGAAGGTGATGTTAGGAGTCATAAAAACCGTGGAGCTTGTATGAAAAGGATCATGAATGTTGAAGAGGCGAGTGAGGTGTGTAAGGATCACCATATGGCGTTCGGTTATCTCTGCCTACCCCGCTAGGGAAGTGGTGTGAAGTTTAGTTAGATATATTAATATACTTAAATTATGACATTTATTTGTGATTATGTAGGTGACCGTCTAACCACTTGTCACTACACACAATTTTCCATCTAATCCAGTAAATTTTTTTCTTGGCTGAGAATGATTAAAGGAGCTAGCTATTCCTTTACCTCTGCCTACCCCTTCGGAGATTACGAACGTGATGATATATGTATGTAAATATATTACTATCATTTTACAACTGTTTTATTACGTTTAACGTGAATTGAGCAACATTGAATGTCAAACTGAGCATGAGTAAACACACTGTAATGTGCTGTGCATTTTAAATTGATGGTCTTAATTAGGCTATTGTGTAAGGGACTAGATAATGGTCCCATTAGCGCGCCGTTGATGCGATCACTAGATAGTGTTAATTGGGACTTTGTATTCACCCGATAAACTGTTCTGTTTGATATTGATTTTAACATGAATTAACTGTAGCGATAACTATACCAGTAATTAGTTAAACACTGATGGATGCGAGGTGTGTTGGTTCTTTCAGCTTTTTGATTTGCAGCACTACACTACACAAGTATAAAATACTATAGTAGTAGATCCTTAAGATATACCTTTTATTGGACATTAAAGATGAATTATTTTTAAATGGTTTCTTGGTAGTACTTTTTTAATTTTTAATTTACCTACATTGCTAATTTACCACTGATTTTTATGAATTAAAATAATATTAAAGCTACATACAACCTCCACGATTTATACATTCTTCAAAATGTCCATTGACTGATAACGTAATTCAAAGATTCGCACACATAAAAGCGATTGCTAGTTAGTAAAAATACCTTCTCCCACTGATGGGTCTGACCCCGACCCCGGTCTAAAAATACACACCGGTCAAATTTTGTTTGGTCAGTCAGCGTAATCTCCGGCGTAATTCGGGGCGATTGCGTGGCCCCTGAAGATGCCCCTTGATCCTCAGGGAGGGGGCGGGCCGTGGCTGAGGCCGGGATTAATCCCGGCCGGTGCACCGGGAGACGTTTAAATACTTCCCGGGACTTTCGCAGTTTTATCGCGGCGTTAAGCAGCAAATTATGTAGTGACATGCGTTAGTGAGGTGTTTCGGATTTCTTGTTTGTTTACTGTATAGTTTTCGTCGTAAATGTAGAGCTATCGGTGTTGATGGATTTATGTTTTAGTTATTTAAATTTAATACTATGGAATCATTTGTACTATACATTCGACGAGCGGTGGTAGCTCAATTTGAGCGGTGGTAGCTCAATGGTTAGGACACGCGCCTCTTAACCGAGGAGTGCGGGTTCAAACCCAGGCACGTACCTCTGGATTATTCAAATCTATGTACATATTTCAAATTTAAAATTCAAAATTCAAAATTTATAAATTATTAATTTATTGGTTACTATATACTATTTATACCACTAGCTCGACGGTGAAGGAAAACATCTTGATGAAACCTGCAAATTCAAACAACTTTGGATTTGTACCCGTGATCCAAAATTTGTCTGGTTCCCCTATCTTAGGGTTACGAAGATCAGATCGGCAGTCGCTTCAATGTAATTACCAGACTCGTTTAATCCTGGATCATGGTCTAAGCGGACCCCGTCTAGGCACGGGACATAACGCTAGGAAGATGATGATTCGACGGGAGAATTTTCAGAATATTTTTGACTAGCTGTGCCTGCGGATTCACCCACATTTGTTAATGTTTGGTGATGGAGCGTGATGTTATATGCCTATATTCTTCTTCGATAAAAGGGCTATTCAATACAAAATTTTTTTTTCAAATTGGACCACTAGTTGCTGACTGACATAAGCGTGTTCAACAAAAATAACAAATCCTTAGCTTTATATTTTATTAAATATAGATTTTGGTGGGTCTAAAAGTCTTATTGAATCATGCTTCAATGATCGTGATCAATGGTCACCTTACCAAACATAGAGAAGGCATGTTATATATTTTTTTCTATCCAGCATTTGAACGATATGCTCGCTTACATAGAGCAAAAACCATACCAACTAATAACTAATAACTTCAAACTACAAACCTTACAAAGTAACATACATACATACATTCATAACATCACGCCCATAATACCTGAAGGGGTCGGCACAGTCAAAGGAGCAGCAGGTCCTTTTAACCACATTCAGCCAAACGAAGTAAGATGTTTATAAAAATAGATACAAAATGACATAACTCATACAAATACCACCAAGTAATTACTAAAGAGCAGTTACGCAAACTCTTTTCGTCCAGAACACGTAAAACACGTAAAAAAGCAGTAGCTCACTGGCTCCACGGCCCAAACAACTAATGGCAACTCTTCCTTTTGCGACTAAAAGCCTCTGTTTGGAATTTAGTGCAGTAGGTAATCCAGGAGCTGGGAAAGAGCTTTTTATTAACTTCGGCTTTTTTTATAGTGGATGGTGAAGTTGGGTAGGCGATTCATTCAAATTTTATTGGTTTGAATCAATTGGATGAATGTGTTAAATGGGAAAAGCGCCAACGGCATTGAGAATATAAAAGTAAAATCAGCCGTGATAAGTGATTTCGGTCATATCTTCTTTTTATTGTATTTTATTATGACCAAGCATCTTTATAAAATATCATGCACATCAGTGTGCTAGTTATCTACCTCTTTATGCTCTTTAGATCCTACAAGTTTCAAGATTACAAATTAGTATACAGTTTGGGACTGTGCCTCAAACCTAATACAACTCCCGATATTTATGTTGCTTTTTTTTACTTAGCTTGCGGTTCCACGGATGTCTTCCTGATAACTTAGGATAGTTCCATAGCTATTGCCGTCAGTGTCAATGAATTATTCCTAATTTCAATAGTTTCTAATACTTTAAATAGTAATAAAGCTCACACTAATATGACTATGATCACAACAAAATCACCGATCAATTATTGGCAACGTTGCTAATGAACACCCGTAAGTGATAATTATATTCACACAGCTCGCGTGCCGAAGCTAATAGAACGCCGTCGGCGCGAGATTGCATCTAAATAGCTTTAGGAGCGCGCATAAAGGGTCAGATAAACGCGCACACGCTACCGGGAGCTGCTCATTGCCTAAAGGCGCATGCAACGCTTATCACTGTATCATGATACTGGAATTATAAGACCGAGGTAACGGCTACTCGAGATTGTAGTAGTGTTTTGGGCTAATCCTTGATTTCCGTGCGATTAAATTGATTGTTAGAACGTGCGGGTGTGGAGAATAGTACCTATTTGAAACGCTGTTAGTAGTTACTAATACTAGCAGCGTTTCAAATACTATTATGGGACTAACTCATGTTGGTCTGGGACTTAAAAGGATGTGCCAATTGTGGTACTTGCCTAGCATGTGGTAAAAGGCGATTTTTGATATATTCGACAAGCTCGATGGCGCATTCGGTAGTGACTCTGCCCCATGCGCCAAGAGCTGTGGGTTCAATCCCCACTCAGGACAAATATTCGTATGATGAATACTTGTGTTTGTTCTGTGTCTGGGTGTAATTATCCAATATTTAAGCACATATTTGTTAATTCCACTGTTGTTTCTGATATCCGTAACACAAGTGCTTTAGCTACTTACCTCGAAGTCAGATCATTGTATGTGATGGAGTGATAAATAAAATAAATAAATAAATAAATTGGGTTGTAGGTATATTATAGTGTAGATGATTGCAAGGAGAGAGGCTTACATTTGAATGCGAAGAAAACAAAGATTATGGTGTTTGAAAGAGATGAAACCAGGATAACGGTTGACGATGTAGTGCTGGAACAGGTGAATGCAATTGTATATCTAGGATCTGCATTTAGTAGAGATGGAAGGTACTCCGGTGATATAGAAAGAAGAGTGAATGCAGGGAATAGGGTGAATGGAGCGCTAAGAAAACTTTTAGGCAGCAAAATCTTAAGCCAGAAGGCCCAGCTCGCCATACACAATGCGGTGCTGATTCCTACGCTAACATATGGAAGCGAGAGTTGGGTATGGCAGAAAGAGCATGAAAGTAGAATAAACGCGGTCGAGATGCGTGCGCTGCGGAAAATCTGCGGTGTATCGCTCACAGACTGCGTTCGGAATGATGATGTAAGAAAGAGAGTTGGTCTGAAGGACAGCGTCGGAGCCAAGGTAAGAAGAGAGTTCGGACATGTGGAAAGAATGGATGACGAAAGATTGACTAAACAGATATACAATGCAAATGTGGAAGGATGTAGGAGCCGCGGAAGGCCCAGGCTCACCTACCACGACCAGATTGGTCGTGTATTAAAAGAAGGTGATGTTAGGAGTCATAAAAATCGTAGAGCTTGTACGAAAAGGATTATGAATGTTGAAGAGGCGAGTGAGGTGTGTAAGGATCGTGTCATATGGCGTTCGGTTCTCTCTGCCTACCCCGCTAGGGAAGTGGCGTGAAGTTTAGTTAGTTAGTTATAGTGTAGGAGACGTGTTACTACTTTTTCACAATTTTCAATCTCAGTTTATTTTTGGCTGAATGTGATAAAAGTATTACTCTTTATATTAATAGGTTTTGACTGTAGCATTTTTAAAAAATCAAAGAAAAACATCGTTTTATATCATGTTTTCAGGAACAAAATAAGAAGCTCTCCGTTGCTTGCGGACTATATTAAATGACTGCGAGTATAGTCATGTATTTTTGAAGGTTGGATGCCATAGAAGAAATCTTGTGGTGAAAATTATTACATGACAGAATTATTAGTTGTATTAAAAAATGTTGTAAGACATAGTTAAATCTAGCCGGCCACGCCTCATAATCTTAAATATGTAAATTTATTTAAGATTTTTAATAATTACAACTTACCTAAGATCTCATTTAGTGGTTTGTGTTTCTAGAATCTATACTAATATTATAAAGCGTAAGAGTTTGTTTACTTTAACGCGCTAATCTCAGGAACTACTGGTCCGATTTGAAAAATTATTTCAGTGCTTGATAGCTCATTTATCGAAGAAGGCTATAGGGTATATAACATTAACCATAGACGCGGGTGAAACCGCGGGCACAGCTAGTATTACTTATTTAGCGTCTTCATAAACTATCGTTTGCAAGAATTATTGTTTTAAGTCATTCTCCATCCTTTATTAAATGACATGTAATAAATGAGTATACTGTTTACATATTCTATTTATACATCTAAATTTAATCTAATTCATCTGTAAGGTGGTGAACGCCCGCCACATTATACTTGACATGCGTCAAATCTCATAAGACCCAGCCTTAACTTCTCTGTTGAGTGTCTACGGCTACGAGTAAACTTCGTAGTCTTCGTTACGACAGTTCGTAGCGCTACGATAACAATGTTTGCATGCTCCAAGAAGAACATTTCCTTTTTCACAGCCGATTTGTTTGGCAGGTTGTTTTATTACATCCTGATGGTTTTCGTTAAATGTATAAGTGTATAAAATAAGTTCTAGTGAGATTGCACCAAATAACATGCCCACAATATATGCATTTCAACTGGAGTGCACATCTTATTTCCGATATTCGGGAAAATGTTTACACTTCGAGTTATTTCACAGCTATACTTTATTTACCTCGACATATTCAAACCTAGACCGAGACATAAGACAACCTGTTATCCTTTGTGCGGTTTCACTGTGCGGGAAAAATTATGCTCTAGCGTAAGTGTTAAGACTTAAATGATACGTCTAAATTTGGTGTAAAGTGGAAAGACAAATCAAATTCGCTTATTAGTCCATTACTATTAACGGCCGGTGACCATTAGCCCATGTGCTAGGTGATGAACAAATCAGCGCTATCTTTCTAGATTTACATCTTTCGATTCGCTTTACGATAAAATTAGAAATATTCGGATTTTTTAACGAGCAGCAACGGATCTACCAATAAAAAAAAATACATACTTACTTTTAGTTACCACATATAAAGTTAGAGTTACCAAACATAAAGCCAGTGTTACTAAACATAAAGTTGAAGGCAAAATAATATAGCCCTGCATGGCCACACAGTTTATGGCACTTCCAATGCAGTTGATAAGACTGTTATTAGGTTAGCGAGTGGCGTGCGGTGGGCACCAGTTTGCAATCTGCATTAGAACGACCACTGCAGTTTCAAGGATTGTGTGCTATTGTTGCCCCCAATTACTCACTAGTGATGTACTGGTTGATATGTGGGGGGATTTACATCCATAAATAATAAATTAAATATTCGACTACATCACATACATTGATCTGATTCGAAGGTTAGCACTTGTGTTACGGATATCAGAATCAACAGTGCTATAACAAATATATACTTAAATATAAGATATTAACACCCAGGCACAGAACGAAATCAAGTATTCATTACACGAATGTTTGTCCTGGGTGGGAATCGAACCCACTACATCGAGCCATCGAGCCAGTTAAGTTATAACTATGTATGTTATCTATTTTAGAAAAAAGACGGGGGTGCTGTGATTCGAACCGAATGATGTGTCGTAATTGGTTAGTCTACGCTAATAATATTAAGAGGAAATATTTGATTCTTTGTTTGAATTAAGTAGGCTCAAAAACTACTGGATTGATATGAAAAAAATATTTCACTAATCGAAACCTATTTTATCAGTGAGTAAGTATCCCCGTATTCCCACGGGAACGGGAACTACGCCGGTGAAACCGCGGGGCGCTGTTATAATATTATAAACCAATACGAATTGCGGTTATTAAACTCTCACGTGTTAATTGATCAACCGCGTAATATAAAACATTGCACACATGATTTCAAAGATACAGAGTAGGAAATTGTGGAGATTATTCAGTTGAAAAATGGTTCATGTTTAAAAATTAATAATGCCAATATATCACAACACTTTTTCGTTCGTAAAGTTCATTTTTAAACGAGTTGTAAATGACCACGCTTATTTACTTTGTTGCAAGGGCGGTCGGTAAATGACGTGATTGGCTACTTACTTTTATTGAGCTCATATTTTTAGCGCTGATGAATATTGCACTGCTGTGACACGAGCTATTTATTAAACGGTTTGTTCTTGAATATAAACAATTCCAATATAATAAGGTTGTAATCATTACTCATATCATAAATGCGCAAACAGCCGTTTCTTGCACTTTCATGTCTGTTGCAATGCAATTGATGGTAAAATTTTGTATTTAATATTTAACCATTTAAGAAAAAAAGGTAAATATAAAAAAGGCAATTTTTATCCCCATTGATCGCGCCCGAGAAACAGATGATACAGTATCTGTAACAGAGCGAATTCCATGTGCGCGATTCCGCAGCAAAAGCCGCTTTTCATTTTAACTATCTTTAAAAATAACTTTGGCTGCTTCAAATAATTGTATGATATATTTTTTGTTGCAGGTATGGGAATCGTCATATGAAGTGAAATGGATGAGCACATATTCCATAGTTCCTTGGTATGGTATGGTATTCAATGGTAATAATATTTTGGTAAATATTTGAGCAGCTATATCATCGATAAGCTGAGAAGATCTGAAACAATAGAATAGAGCGAAAACATGTATCGTGTGTTTTAGTTATTTCAATATTAAAGGATTTGACAGGCCCAAGTGGTCGAGTGGTCAGAGAAACTGGCCACAAAACCGAGGGTGCGGGTTGGAAACCCGCTAGGGGCAAATGTTTTGTGTGATGAACATGGACATTTGTACTCGAGTCATGGATGTTTATAAACGTATTTAAGTATGTCTATCCGTTCACCTAGTATCCATAGGACAAGCTTATAGCTTAGTTTGAAACTAGGGAATTGGTGTGTTAGTTAGGAGAATTTTTAATTTATAAAATTTATTTATAATATTAAAGGATAATTTATGAATTACCATCATAGTCAGTACAAAAGGTTTACGAGAATTAATTATACTATTAATTTACCCAAACCTGCAATAATCCTAATACAAAAGATGCCGATAAGTGTAGGTTACCTGGAAAGCTTTATACTTACAAATACTCAATTTGCATTCGGTTAAAATCAGTGCATAACCTCATTCAACAATCAACCTTATAAAAACTCAAATGTATACTTAGGTAATTGTTCATTCCGTATGTGTATTTACATTGTACGGTCCTTCTCTCGTCTCTCGGACTCCAAACGGGTCCCAAATAATTTGCGCTTACCCAATCAAACGGCAAAGCCCAGTACGCTTTAAAGATTGATAAACTGGCGAAGTTGAGAACTCGGCAATGATACCTTTGAAGCGAACAAACTCAACTTGGGCCAAGTCAAATAAAGACGCTTTGCCGGGATCGGCCCAAAAACTTTGCTCTTATATGACACCGGGCCGGGGCTGGCGTTAATTTGTGCCCTCAGGTATACGGGTGACGTCGACTTGTAAGTATCTACTTATCTCCAAACTTAAATCGTAGTATGCGTTGTGAAAGAAACAGGAGTAAATAAAACAATCTTTGTGTAGCTGACAATGATCTTTCTACGCATGGTAAGTGAACAGCGCTACAAATGAATGCAACGTTGTTAGAAACTAACAAATAATATTTTTTTCTTGGTTTTTACAACTTTTAACCTCTAATAATATTATGAGCCAAGTTTCTACAAAGCACCGACATTATGTATTCAGTCACTATTATAACACATCGAAATAGCTTGGGTTTTCGACACTTGAGTTTAACAAAATACATCTATCAGTTTTCTTTACATCGTAAAACATATTAGTATTGAGTAAAACCTCTTGAGATATCTTTTTCATATTACATATTACAAGCATTAATGCACGGAAAAATGTGTACTCCAGAAAGGTGAGTGTATCGATTGCGGCAGACCGCGGCCTCATCTCATTACCATCGCCATTATGGCAGAAAAAACAGCCCAGTAGCACCAACAACTGACGGAATTATCCTCGGAATGAGGTTAACGTTCTATTGTCGATACTAAATGTGTATGTACTTCTTTTTGTTTCGCTTTTCGTCCTACTTTGTAAGTGCTTAATAATATTATGTTGGATATACTATTCCCGATCGACGTGAGAAAGGGTATTTTAAGGGATCGTAACGGTTGCTGTAGCTAAAATATGGTGGAACGCAAACTAATAATCGTATCTCCAATAAACAAGTCGTTCTAAATATTTATTTTAAGAGGGCCTGCCTTCGAGAAGTCAATTCAATTATCAAACGGTCATGTAAGCTTCTTTCGGTTAAACTTCTATCTTCTGTAACATGGCGTCAATATTGTTTTCATTTGTGATTATTAGAAAAATTTTCAAAAATGTTAATTTTTGAAAATTTTTGATAAATAAATTAAGGTTGAAATATAAACGCAGTTTGTGAGTGTACATAATATTTACCTCGCCTACCATAAATGTACAAGAATAATAATCGACAGTCAAAATTCTCATAGTAAAACAGCAATTTACCTCGCATTTGTTAGGTACACTATACGACCGCACGCACTAAAAATACTATAACGTACTAAAAAACGTACCTACTCACACGGCACGCACATAAAAAATGTTTTAGCAAATTTGTATTACGCTATCGGGGAATATGTTCGCGCGGAAACACGTAGTACGCGTGAAAAACTGTCATAAAGGTCGGTGGAGGGTTTGATTATAACTGGAGATGACGTTTACAAGCCGCGCGCACTGAGATTAGACACGCGAGGAGCCGCATTCCGGCCCTACCTGTTGGAAAATGCCGCTCCGCGCGGGAAACGGCTTACACGGACGTGTTTGTTGTATGGAAATTGAAAATAATAACATCGGTCACGCTAATGCTGAACGAAGAGAGAGCAGGAGAGGGATAAGGCCGGTATTATATACATACACTTGCAGAAAGGAAAGAAGATAAGGACAGTACATAGATAAATTTCTAGAAATTCATTGATGAATATTAATAATATAAATGTGAAGCTATCATTATAGTTTGGTTACTTGGTTCAGGGTAAAGAAAGTCATGGCAATGGACAAAATAATTAAATTAAAAAAATATTAAGTGTTATAATTAAGTGTAATACTAGATATGCTAAGTCTAGAATAATAGACCAAGCGGATTGGTATATACCAATTTTAGTCAGGAGCCAGATTGAAATATTTTTCCTGAAAAATAAAAGTCACAGACTATGTTTACAGAAAAAGACCTCATTGCAGGTTTATCTATGTAGATAATGCAAGTACAACTGGGTAAATGTCCCAGTATTCGTAATGCTGTACAGTCGGCAACAAAAGTGTCGACCACTCTTAATTCTTATGCCTAAGTACCTAATAACAGAACAGCTACTTCTGTTTTCGATATACATGCTAAAAGTATAATAATGTTCTCCTAACCGATGTCGGCCACGGCGGCCAATCTCAACGAGGATTAGCTATCTGCGCAGGAGATATTATAGTGCACAAGTGTGTGCCCAAACACAAGTGCACTCTCTGTTCCTTTACTCTCATAGTCCGGTAAGACGGCAATTCGACATGACCGGAGAGAGGTCAGGCGCAGGACCAACGGCTTAAGTCTCTCGGAAAGCATCCGAGGCACGGGGGTTATTATAGGCGCCAACTTCCCAACTCCGGACTGTTACTAAGTAATTTAAATATTGAAATAACCAGTTACACATTTTTGGCTTAACCCAGGATTTTCCTTAGGCGGCGCATGCTACAACTAGACCATCGAGACAGTCATTTTGTTAACATATATTGACACTGGAACGTTCAGATTTCATGATGATTCATTATAGTAGGCGTAAGTGGCAAGAGGTCAGTGGACCCGAGGATTTGAACCCGGGACCTCTTGGTCCTTAGACGGCGCATGCTACCACTAGACCAACCATTGCTCTATTATGCATATATTTTATATTGTTCATAGATCGACACTAAGCCGAGACGAAAAGGAAACATTTTAATTATGTAAGTTGCATTGAACACGAAGCTTTGCGCTAGACTTTCACTTTTAAAGTTTCCTACATTTTGCGCAGTACACAAACAGCTTAGTGAAAGCTCGAAAAACTTTTTTCATTAACTCCAAAGAAGCGTTTCACAACTCACGCGCGTCGGGTAGTAAACTCGAATGTGGGAAACGTAAACAAAGCGTGTGTCACAGTCACGGCTATTTTAAATCTATATATACAAATCAAAAACAAATGGACTGTCTGTTTGTAATTTCGAAATAACAACTTATTACTAAGTACATATGTAACTTTACCAATGCCTAAGGCGTAGGTATAAATATTCAGTACTGAAAAAAATGGCTGTTTATAGAACAAATAAACAGAAGGGGTTTATTTGTATCGAGTAATCTCCAGAACGGGTCAACCAATTTGCCGGAGCTTACAGAATCAGATAACTGGTGTTAACCCGGGTAGATTAGACTACTTTAATTTACGAACACCAAGCCCACCTGGGAAGAGCTGGCCCATAAAAAAATCCCAGCGCAAAAAAGAGTAGAATTCTGTAAAAAACAAAGTCGCGGGTAGCAGCTAGTTTACAATTAAGAAATCAAAGCTAGATTAAGATCCAACGGCGGGTTAAAAATTGCACGCAAACAAAATAAATTTATCATTAAACACATGCATTTTAGATAATAAATAAAGTACGGCGGTAAGTCTTCTTTGTTAAATTCCACGGACGAAGTCGCGGGCCACAGCTAGTAAGCACGTAAAGCAAGATAACAGCACAATATTTTACGCGCGTCGCGTGTTCCACCGCCGTGAGCGGAGCCGAGCGCGCGCTGTTTACTTCTCGCCAGAAGTTTTAAATCTATTAACAAGTCGCGCTCTCGTTAGCGGTGACTCGAATGACACCTTTGCTGACACATACGACAGGATGGTATTGCAACGATAGGTTTAGTCTGTTTTTATATTTTGGTGTCTGACAAGCCGACTTCACGACATGGTTCAAATGCAAATATGATCTATACACCCCTGTAAAATATGTTGTTGAAAAGAGAAAAATTTGTTGTAGAAGCAACATTACGAACCGGTGGTAGATTCATATTATTAGTTGATTTTCCTGTTGAATTGACTATTTATAAGTGTTTGTTTCAAACCTATATAAATAAAGAGTATTTTGACTTTGACTTTGACTTTGACTTGTTTGTTTATATAAATAAGTGCGTAGGCACGCGGCTTTTCTTTCGTTTGTGACAATTACTGAATGGGTATTTCATAGTTTTCAGATGAGTACCTATCTGACCTAATTGTGTGTTAACGCTTTACTGGGTGCGCATAATGATATCTAGCATATATTTTAATACTGATTTAATTAATGCGTACGATAATTTTTATCCCATTTTTATGTTCTTGTGGAATTCAAGAAGTAAATTACCAGTAGATAGTCGAATAAATGAAGATATTTCAGACGTTCGAATGTCAATAAATTATCTAAAGTCATCAGATATAACAAATCCAAGTTAAAATCAGCTAAAATTTTATAAAGGACACAAAAATATAGCATGAATATTGAAGATTCAGTGTCATAAGTACATTCCGCAACATTCGCGTGTTTCGCAGTAAAAAGCACATCAGAGGTCTCTATTCCGCCATTGAAAAGTTTAAATCCACAAATTACAAGCGTTTGTTAGTGCCGCACCCTATGTATATTATTGTTGCCTTCACGCGATACTCCGCTATAAACACGTGCCCAAGCATTTTTTATGTATTAACAAACTTCGTTTAAATCAATAAAACAAACTCTTTATAGTGTATATCCATCTAACTGAATGCGATTAATTAAAAAGCGATGGTTATTTTTATACGGTTTTCACCAATAGAGAGAATGAATGATTTATGAAGAGGGTTTGAGACACATATACCCTACTACTCAATCGATACCGGGGCCCATTGTTAGTTTTAAGTAATTGAATGACAATCACAACATAATTCACCTATAATTAAAGCTCACTATTCAAATAAAGGTCGCATCTATATACAACAGTAACCACTCACCATCAGGCTCGCTATACGATAGTTTGCCGCCTTTTTGACAAAAAAAATCCGTACCATAACATCGACGCATTCACAGCCCGCCCCGGTTCAAATACAGAAACACATCCAATTAAATATGTGTCCGCTCGCGTGTTTCACCAGCGCGGACGGCTCCGGGCGCCTCCCGCAGTTTACTTTCTCCATTGAAAAGTTTTAAATCTATTACAAGTTGCAGGCGCTTGTTAGCGGCGCACCCTCGCGGAGTGCGGCTGGGCACGCGATCGGCTCTCAAACAGTTCCAAACATAACTTTTCAGGAAGCAGTTTGATAACAGTGTTCGGCATTAGCTTCGGCTGACATAATAAATGAATATTTAATTATATTATTGATATTAGAAAACATTACATACGTTCATCAAATTTGAAAGTAAGTAAGGAGATTAATCTACTGATTAAGCAAATGCTTAAGCCCTAACCTAGGTAGGTAATGGGAACTAGTATCAACGAAGATTATCACGAAGACCCAGGTCCGACACAGATATTTGTCAATAACAAATTGCACTAACGGGGCTGACTATTACTTTTTCTACTAATATTATAAATTCGAATGTGAGTTTGTTTGTTTGTTACGCTTTCACGCCTTAACCACTAAACCGATTCAAAAATTTCTTTCACCAATAGAAAGCTACATTACCAGCGAGTAATATAAGCTGTATTTTATCGTCGTATTCTTACGGGAACGGGAACTACATGGGTGAAACAGCAGGGCGGTGCTAGTCTATTACAAGTTGCAGGCGCTTGTTACTGGCGCACCCTCTTGTAGTGTGGCTGGGCACGCGATCTCATCGGCTCTCACTCGCTCGCGAGGGTAACAAACAGTGGCTCTCAACTGTAACTATCTGTTGAGGAAATAGAGACCGAATTCAGAAATCCAATGACAATATTCAGAATTTGCTTCGACTGACGTTTGTATGAGAGCACATTTTTTGGATTTGAATAATTGCTATATGAATAAATAGCTTGGAATTTGGCTATGGGTTTTAAACTCGGCTAGTAGTATTGATTATTTTTTAGAAAAGGATATAAGAATTGGCACATGAACTTATATGAAGAGACACAATTAAGACAAGAACTTTAATGACTGAATAATAATATGATCAGAAGGCTTTAATCAGATCGTTATGTTATGAAAATGTACATTGATCAGGTTTCTAATTCTCAAATAGGTATTTAATGTCGTTATATATAAATAGAACAGTACTTTTCAAACAAGATCTTTCCACCCACGTCAGACCAAATATCAACTAGGAGGCTGTGTGTACGTGTGTATATAGGTTTTCAACAAAGGCCCATAGCGGACTGCCGGAGGAGCCTACCGGACATGTTATGAACACCTCCCGACATGCAATCAACCTCACGAGATGTTATCAAACCGCTCGTAAGCCCTTTGGCGATAAGCGCATGACTAGTATTTATGATAGGTCCTCAGCAAAACCAACTTGTGACAGTGATTTTGTTTCCGTAAACCGCAGAATTAAACTAATGAGGATTATACTGTGCAGCTAATTCCTTTCCATCGTTATAAACTTTTAAATTTATAATATCAGTCGGATATAGTAAGTAGTAGTAAAACAGATATACTTTACTGATTTAACGTAGAGTATTGGATTAGCAATACTTCATATTAAATTGCTTCACGGGCGAAAATAAGGTAGCCGAGAGAGTAGGCATACAATATTTATACAAGCAAAATAAATATCGGCGATTGTTTGGTACAAGCGTCGCCGATATTTTAATTTTAAGCTTCAAGTTATATTTTATCATAATTTGTTGGCGAGCCCACCGACAGAACTCATTTGTGTGGCACAGCCGCCTTCGTTTATTAAAATTCGAGTAGTAACTTCGCAACTTCGACGAGTGAGACATTCGGAAGGACCGCCTCCGCGCAACCGGTTTACGGTTCACCCCAAAAACGGCGGATTTTTACGAGGGAACTTTTTTGATATAATGTCCGAAGCCGAGCCGTAACGAGGAAGTGATTAAACTTGGATTTTGCATTTGCACAAATAGCGGGCCATTTGTTTTTGTGTGTCCATGTGCAATGAAGATGAATTGGGTTGCGTCGGATTTTTTTGGGGAGGTTTAAATGATGGCTAATGACAAATTGAAGTATCCATTTTATTACAGTTAGAGTAACATTTAAATACATGGTCGTTATACATACATAAATACATAAATAATGTCACGCCTTTTTACCATGGGGTAGGCAGAGGTGATGTTCGTTATCTTTTGCATAAACCTACTCTAAAACTAATGAATGACTATAAAATTATAGCTAACCCTTTTTAAAGTTTTAACATTATTTAGCTATTTTATTTTCTTCCAATCATATATTTCTTTCCTCTCGGTGCCCAGTTCTTAGTCTAAGTCTGTTTGGACCATGATTTTGGATTTAGCGAGTCTTATGAAGCCCGTTATGACGTTATGACTGGCCCGTTGGTCGAGTGGTCAGAGACCCTGGCCACGAAACTAAGGGTCGCGGGTTCGAATCCCGCTAGGGGCAAATGTTTCGTGTGATGAATATGGACATTTGTAATCGAGTCATGGATGTTTATAAACGTATTTGAGTATGTCTATCCGTTCACCTAGTATCCATAGTACAAGCATCAGCTTAGTTTGGATCTAGGGAATTGGTGTGTCAGTCTGAAAGATTTATTTTATTTATTTATTATGAAGCGTTTGCCGCTGACTTTTGTAGCACTTAAGCGGGGAAACGAGCCATTGAATCATCATTACACCTAGCTATTACAGCTATTCGGATGTGTAAGTTGGCTCCATAGATTTAGAATTTTTTGACTAAAATCTATGGTTGGCTCACATGTTTTCCTCAACGCCCAGCTAATGTAACTACATAAAAATTCAAAGGCAGGGCCATGAAGGGCTTCGAAATAAAACCTCATATTTGATCCACACACAATACTCAGCGGTAACTTTTATAAGTAGCATGTTCAGTTTCAAAGGTAAACTATAGCTATCCATTTCATTTACAGTAATTCGACATAGCTAGAAGATACATAAAATAAATTCTCTAGTCTGACACACCAATTCCCTAGTTCCAAACTAAGCTTATGCTTGTACTATGGATGCTAGGCGAATGGATAGACATACTTAATTAAATTTATGAACATCCATGACTCGAGTACAAATGTTCATGTTCATAACACGAAACATATGCCCCAAGCGGGATTCGAACCCGTGACCCTTGGTTTCGTGGCCAGTTTCTGACCAGTCGACCAGCGCGCCAGCCGATTAAATGTAATAAAACTTTTTAATTTGATATACTAGCTCGAAGATATGACACTAAAATCTTAACTTGTGACAAAATTATAATCTTAACTTCTGACAAAATAAATCAATAAATGTCTAGCAATCATAGTCAATCAAAGCTCAAAGGTGAAAGGGAAGATTCTTTTCCGTTCCTTTCAAGCTGATTCGAATAGCTCACCTATATTGGAGCACCTTTTAGAGAAAAGCCCTTTGTAAGTATTCATTGAATCGCTGGAAAAAGAGCATAATAGCCGCCTGATTGCCGCCGCGAAAGGTGTCGACACAAGACGCTCCTCTCGTTACATCCACCACTTCACTATTTGCTCTTTGACAGGCTTGGATGAGTGGTTGAACGCTGGCCACGTAACCAGAGCTCCAGGTTTGAGCGACTAATGTAAATTTGATGAAAACTGTCATTTGTTTTTGAGTCTTATTCGTTAGTTTAGTATTTGAGTCTTAGGCATTTGAGTCAGTACACTCAGATCACCTTGTACACTAGCAAGCCAAATTTGGAATCAGGGAATTGGTATGTATATCACACTGTGAAATTTGAACATTTTAAACCGATAGTAATGAAATTTAGAAAGTCAGTAATTTGAATTTCAGTTTACGATTAGATGTGTTTTATATATAAATTCTGAGTTTTTATATATTTATTTTTGGCTGTTAAAGGGGCTTACTGCCCCTTCGGGAATTATGGGCATGTTTGTATATTTTACATATTTAATTAGATATTGAGATAAAGGTATTCAAAATGGGTGCATCGGAGATAAAAGAGATCAACCGGTCCAGCCATTATTGTGCAGCACCTTGTTTCTCAGAAGTATGTATCTATTAGTTTCCGAATAAGTTCTAACAACTGTTAGTGGTGCGGTGTTCAATGTATGCGGTATAAATTGAAAAGCTCTACCAACTTCCATACAATTTGAATACCTACAGTTCGCAACTGTAAATCAACTGTTGCGCAGCCGAAGTTTGTACACAGAGTTGTATTATTTTACATTCATGCATGTTATCAATATTTAAACACCGTTTACATATATCAAAATATTTTTAACTACATATCTGGTGTGCGATTTTCAGATTTGATTAAATTCCTACTCGTAGTCGATTGTTATATTATTAATTGAAAATTGCTCTATCCGCCGCAAACATCAACTATGTATTGTGATTTTCAGCTGTATAATTGTGTCGTAAATTAAGTCTAAGGTTTATGGTGAGATCTCTTGTATTGAGGATGCTTTAATGCCATATGCAGGTATATGATCGATCATATGAAAAACATATTTATAGACCTACACATCTTCAAATCAAATGGAGTATAATTTTGGATAGTTCTCCTTAATGAACTGCTCCATCTCGCTCGGTTAATCAAGAAAAAAAATCTGATTATTTAAATTGTTCGTAGTCATTAGACAAAACAGAAGCGCTAAACCGCAAGAAATTGTAATTTCCCGAGTCAAAACTGAAGTCGCCTTGTAGATACAGAGCGTCGCGCCACCGCAAGCCAGCGGGCGTCTTGTAATAACTCTTTTCACTTTTGAGTCGCTTTCGGGTGCGAATTTGAGTCGGAATTTAATTAATTTCAACGTTTCAGCCGGGCTATTCGTCCTCGCGAGTGGTGCCCATAAAACCTAATGGACTTTCGTTGTACCGTGGTAATGCCGAGGCTCTCGGGCGGACCTGCGATCTTGCCGGTTTGCAGATAGATTCAGCTATTTGCCAACCCTGGACTTAATACGTCAGCGCGCAATTTGGCTTTCGCAGACTTGGTTACATGAACAACGTTCCATTTGAATTCGTCTTGGGTGTTGCGTAAAAGTACTGATTCAATCTTTTCAGTTTCAGTTGCGGTGTAGTGTCTTACTGATCAATGTCCAAGACTATATATTTTAGCGATCGTTGCATTAATATCGATTTAAATAACCTCTTAATCTTCTAAAAAATTTACCATGCATTTTATCTAAAAAGTCTGATATACTTAAATTTATTTCTACGCAAGAAGGCCACTCTGAAAACTAAACGCAACTCACCTTCATTGTAAAATGTATGTAGATGAATCTCACCGAACTATTTATTTGAGAAATATAATCGCTAATAGCATACAAATTAAAGCAATTACGTAGCTAGAAAAAAAGGCTTAAGAAATTTTACCGGAAACATACAATTTTACTGTCAGTCAATAATGATACAAATTACGCATACACAATATATACAAAAGTCTACCCAAATCATACTCTGCCCTGAAGTCCCTCAGTACCAAACTGACACAGTAACGTTTAACCAAGCAAAATCAATCCGTCGATGCGCTTAGGAGCCGAATCCAGTTTGATGTAGCTGCGATAAGGGACAAAGTGGTGGAAGCGATGGAGGCTGCGTCAAAATTCTGTCGATCGCATCATTTCTATTCAAAATACACCCCTACCTACCCATCCACCTCGCACGGGACGCCCGACGCGGGATTCGGGGAGCACGGTAGGGGCGCCCCAACCGCCTTCTATTAGCTGTTAGAGACTTAAATATTTGATGTTGTTTACAGATTTACAAAAATTTGTAAACTATGTTTTAGAAGAAATTTCCTAATTAAATGTTAGCTCGAAATAAAAATGCCAGATTCACTGAACAGAACAGACACAACCATATTTTTTCATGGTTTTGTCTATTTCTAGATGTTTGTTTATATAACGATGCAACGATGCATTTGTAAAAAAAATATTCCTCAATGGAAGTACGTAATCTCTGCCTACCCCCATGGGAAATAAGCGTGACATTATGTATGTAAGTATATTCCTAAATTTCAACAATTATTTATGTTTAGATTATATCATATACCTTGCCTTCACGATTACCATGAGCGATATATAGATTTCCGCGTGTGCAACTTGGTGAATTTCGGACAAGACTTCGAGATATTCTATTTTAAGAAAATAGAATTCTATAAAAAGGGTCATGAATGTCAAAGAGGCAAGTGAGGTGTGTAAGGACCGTGCAATATAGCGTTCGGTTTTGCTTTGCCTACCCCGCTTGGGAAGTGGCGTAAAGTTTAGTAAGTTAGTTATGAAAATAATCATGATCTTACAAATACTTGCAAACCCTTTAAATGTATTTAATTTTAAGAGTGTTGAGAGTTATGTCTTTCTACCTATTCAGTAAAAGTAGATCAATATATGTTTAGCAAAAACAATGTCATGGTTGCCAACCCTACATACGGAATATCTTTTGAAATTTAAATGGAGTAACGTGGGATCGAACAACAACGGTCTGCTGAATACATTGAGCTGAACACATCCTCAATCAGTTGCCAGCCAGCCTGACCTTCTTACTTAGTTTTAATTAAGCGGCTTCACTTTAACCCACAGTTTAACCTAAACCATAAATCCAAAAGTACCTACTACGGCTATTTTTCTTCATTTGCTGCATGACGTGTATGAAAATTTCAAATAAAATTGTTTGGAGTTGCCTACCTATAAACCAATAAACCAAATCTTTGTATGATAAGTAGTAAGGTTATGTCGTAAATCTGTTTAAAGCATAAAACAAATTATGAAATTTAAAATGATAAGTAAGCGACGTGGCTAGAAATGTATTTACCTTTTACTAATTTGCAGCGAAACCTTCTAAAAACTTCCAATTAGTATGTAATTTTCAATTTCGGATCTTGACTGCTTAGTATGTTGATTTAATTAAAATGTATGCACTTATATGATTAACATGCGAAGTGTCATACCACTTTTACCTTTTAACTCGTAACCTTATTGCACTAGGTCACACTGTACATGCATCTATACAAACGAGACTTACCATCGATTTAGCAGTGCACCTGTATCGATGCATGCGAGTGGCTCGTGACAAAATGGAGTGAGTAGCGGATTCTCCATGCGTGGCAGCTGTATCGCTTTTGCATCGATTTGTATCGCAGCTGCATCTCGTCCGAATCGCGATTGCTTTGTTGAAAATAAACTATTCTAATAGTATACTAGCAACGACTGAAAGCCGCTACCACAGAATACGTGGTAGCAAGGAAAAATAGCGTTACAAGTACATATTCAAATACATACATACATACATACCACTACGCTTGCAATCCTTGAAAGGGTAGGTTCATGCAACATGCTTCCTAAACCACATTTGCCCAATTATTGGTTTATTTTTGTTAATTAGAAAATACTATAATAAATAGTGACTTTTGCTAAGCCACATATATTTATTTGTGTATATGTATAAGAAAGCACTAAAGCTTCCCGTTTACATCTATGAAAGGCAACTCAAACGTGTTCAAGCTAATACGTATCTTATTAATAAGCGAAAGAGCGTGTTTTCCTCTAACTGCTCTACCTTCAATCTGTCTCTTTCTCAATCGTGACACGCAGATATACAATGCGAAGTATTTCGTAGCGTGTTACCTCTCTAACTTCCCAAGGTACTTTCCTTAAGTCGTCACTTCCAAGAATTTAAATCCAACGCGTTACAGTTTACAGCGTCATTGATTAAATTAGAATGGTAGGCAGACTTTTTCGAGGCATTTTTGCACGCTGTTAAATTGGCTTCACTTTGAACAATTACTGCTGAAGTTTTTACGTCTTTCATTAAAGTTGAGCGAAAGTTTCGGAATGACGATTTTATTGCTGTCATGAAATGGGCTCAATGGTATACCATAAAGGTACACCCGTTATGTACATTTTCGTTATAACAAATGGTAGGACTGGCGAAGCAAGTAAGGTTGTATCTAAACAGATAGATATAATTTTCATAAAAAGTTTTGACATCACAGATAGTGATGAAGACATCAACTTATTAAAATAGACATGGTACCTACTTAAAGCAAAAAATAATCTTGTTTTGTCTGTCTGTTTGTTCCGGGTGATCTCCGATCTCCGATACGGCTGAGCCGATTTGACGAGAGTTTTGCTAATAATTGTAACACCAGTTATCTCGTGTCGTCTGAGGCTACTATTATTTGAGAAAAGAATCAGGGATCCGCACAATTTTTTTTTTTGGGAAATGTTTGCGTGAGACGCGCACGAAATCACGGGCAACACCTAGTCTATTTCTAAAAGACGCGTAAGTTACGATTTATTGTTAAGTAAGCATTACGTATTGTTCGGAAACCCGTTTAGAATCCGTACGCATCGAGCCCGGGTGCGTGACGTCAATGTTTGCGTTACTCAAACTTGTCCCATTATTAGGCAATTTACCATTCACGGCCGCGGAAACGGCATGTTATACCGTTTGAGCAAGTTTTTATTGGCCTCGTTATAAATAAATTTCATTCAGTGAACTTTTCAAATTCGGAAATTCTTGTGAGCCCTCGTTTAATTATGTTCGTGAGACGCGAAAACATTGCATTCAACGATAAACCTTTAGGGGGAGATATACAGATTTTTTTTTTAATATGATCGCATATTTTCAACTCTAGCCATCAGAACTAATCGTTAAGTTTTATGTTTGTATCGTTATATTATATTATTATCGTAGCAATGAAAAGATATTGTTGTTTTAGCGGTCTACTTTTCAACTGTTTTACTAAGCTAATTTATATCTGCATGATCATGTTTGTAAATGTTTTTTGAAAATATAAACTGTGTTTATTATGTTTCCCCAAAAACAATTAACACTTTTTTAATTACTGAGCTATGTTTGAGTCGAAGTTTGTCGTAGTTTGTCGTAGTCGTGTTTCACTAGAACAATTTTCCTTCAACAAGAATTTACTGCATTATTGAAACATCTCGTTGCATTCTGATCCTAGACTATGTTACATCACAACTTACATTAGCTTCAAAGTTGTTAACTTCTGGACTTCGAAGCGATCTAAGTCCAAGTAAATATGAAGTAAGTTCTGTAATTTATACATTCACGACACGGCCGACGAGAGAACGACCGTTGTTTTTCTGTATCGGCATTAATTCCCCTGTGCAATAATTTATCGGAATTGTTGGTAGCGAGTTGTGATTTATACTTAGTTGGTCTGTGGTGAGAACCAATTTCGCCTCAGTCGGAAACGTTCCTTCTAATACTTTCGATGGAAACTGGAACTTTGTCGACAATATGTTGTTATTACGAGACGGAGCCCGTTGATAAGTGATTTGGTGAGCTTTGTGGCAAGGAAATTCGCAGAATGTATTTAGGTAATATATAAAATGAATCGTACTATTAATAATAGGTTGCACTTAACGATTCTTTAGTGACCAATAAAACGATCCAAAATAGACATATGTATTTAGAAAGGCTTGATATCATACGTACATTCAGATAATCACACCTGCAATCCCCGAAGAGTTAGACAGAGTCCAGGCTTTTAAAAATCATCTGTAAATAGTTATTATGCTAAAAATTCTTACTAATTTGAAAAGTTGGTGCTACGGCAAGAAATCCCAGTATTTTAAATACTATCAGTACAAAAAAACAGTTTATTATGATGTTAATCATTAATTCTCGTAATTGTAATTAGTAATTTAAAATACATTGGCTTTTTACCTCATTTTACTTTTATTAAATGAAAATTATTAACTGAAATTTGCACGCGCTGCCGCAGTTATTGACCAACCGTTACTATTGATTAAGAAACAATGAAATGATACTCTCTTTAAAATATAAATAGAGTATGAAAGGATAATTTAACTATGAAAATATATTAAAACAATCTCGTCTCCAATCAATGAGTATGTGTACCAAACTGTGTACCAAAATAGATAAATCTTTAACTTTCAACCTGTGCCAAAATATTCAGTGATGAAAATGTAGTAAATTCAACAAAGTATTTTTTTGACAAGCTTACTTTCTATATTCGTATGGATTTTGCACTGATACAAATAATGTATTTATTGGTATGCAAAATAGTTTATAGCGTTTATAAGCATATCATACAACTATATATATATAACTATTATATTAAATAAAATGTATTTAACTATACTAAGTGCATTTATCTGAGTGGATCCACAGACCTCGGACCCATCCCCATCATACAAATGAATGCATGACCCGATTCCATATTTTCACAGCCAACCAAGTGAGCGGAAACATCGATGGAGCCACAAACCCGAGACCAGAGACAAATGTTTTTATTATCTGGAAACATTTTTCTTCTTCACGATTTCGGACCTATTATTTCCGATATTGTGTGTCCGTTATGCAATGTTTATTCTCATAATTTTTTCTCAAATATTATTTGTGAAAATACTTCATAGAAATGTTTTCTAACAGCAGGTAATTTTCATAGACAGTAAAAGAGTCTTGTAAGTATAATAAAAAAATGTCTCGAGTATCATTAAAATTATGTTTTACTTAGTGCCGGAAAAATATAACAGTTTACATCAACATAAATACTTGCATGATGTGATTAATCAAGAAACCATTCGCCTAATTCAACCAACAATCGCGGAGCCGCATCAACACCGATCTAATTCATTCAGGCTGAAATCCGCTGGGCCATCTCATTCCCCAAATGCATTCCTGTTACGTAATAGCATTGGTGACTTATTGTGGCGCCACTGTCGCTCCCGGCCCTTCGACGTCTATTCCCTTTTATGTTTCCTTATGTACGAAATTACGGATCCTTTACTTGCGCCATAAAATACGAATATAAGCGCATCGCGAATAAACAAGCGACGCTGCGATATCCGACTAGTCGGGGAAACGGAACGTGTCTACAAGACGGTTTTGTTACTTTGCAGTGGAATGTTTAAGAACCATTTATATTAAAAGCATATTTGTGTAAAAGACTGACAGGATAAAAGAAACGATATACCTACGTAGATGACTAGTAGTAAAAACTGCTCATTAAAAAGGACTTAGGTTTTTTGTAAAATTTGTGATCATATGTAGATTTAACGTTGAATACTTCACGATACTTACAAAAAAATAACCTTAACAATGAGGTACATTAATTTTAATGAAAAAATATATAAATAGAGTATGAACCTATGTATAATAAGCATGTAAATTATGAAGAAGAAGAAGAGTTCCCTCTCATCCTTGAGAAAGCCAGCCTTAGCCTAGTTTAGTAAAAAGACCACATTTGGTATGTGTTCTCAATTATTCTGACTGAACCTGAAACTTGTATCACATCATTTTCCGGAATAAATTTAAAAACGAACTCCTCGCTTAAAATCACAAACCAATGCCGCATTAGCTTCCTTTTACGAAATATTAAGCAAACAGTCTAGTAGGTAAAATCTCATTTATTGTTAGCATTAAAAGCTCGCATAGATAGAACCCCAAACAAAAGCTATCACAATTTATATTAAATTGTGGTACTAACAATGCAGTCAGCATATTAATTGGCGACGCAGGTTTGCATTGCGATATTCATTTACAGAATATGCTATCAATACAACCGTTGTGGATTTAAGCCAGACTGCTTGTTGATTTTACTATTATCGCATTTAAAGACAGTATGTCACTCGTATCACGTGTTGACATTTAGCTCAGCGGTATTTAACAACTGCAAGGATCTTTTATAAAAAAAAAAATATCCACTCATCTAGTAATGCGAATGAACATTTACGTAAATTTTTGGCGCAAATATACATACATAATGTCACGCCTTTTTCCCATGGGGGTAAGCAGAGATCACGTACGCTCATTTGCTACGATCCTGACATACACCTTTCGCTTCTTCTACATTCATAAGTCTTTTCATGCACGCTCGTCGGTTAAGGGTGCTGTTTACCTGACCTTTTGTTAATACATTACCAATCTGGTCATGGAAAGTCCATCTAGGTGATAGGTCTTCCCCTCCCGACGGCTCCATTTACACTTGCCTTATATATATATTGCCTCTTTCGTCAATCTTCTTTCATCCATTCTCTCAACATGCCCAAACCATCCAAACATGCCTTTTTCAATCTTAGTCACTACATCTTCTTTCACCATATTTATTGTGTTGTGTTAAATAAATATATCAGACATAATCAGTAATAATATTACAATAATATTATACGTGACAACAATCTATAACTGGAGTTCATAATTATTATCCGTATACAATCGGTAATTGATGTTTGACTACCGGCGAACTGGCGATTTGGGGTAATTCTCGCTGTTGACCGCGCATTGACATTAACATAAACGTAAATTTGCATCGACATGACGTATTATTGTTATTGAATAATATTCGTAAACTGTGATTGCATTGTCGGATGCGCGACATAACAGTTCAGAGGCTCATCTTTAGAGATAGACTTATGCTGAATGTCGATTTGTCACCAATCAAATTGTTGTTTTAATTTCTATTCGAGATATTTGAAGTGATATACAAGGTTATTTTTACTATATACGAAAACTCTTAACTATTTTTAAGTCATTATTCTTAGAAACCAATTTTAAAGATATAAAAAATTACCAACAATTTTTTTTTACTTTTTTTTACAAAATATCCAAGCAGCTGATCGATCAACTTTTGTATTATAATTAAGTAGGTGGTTTCGCATAAACTAAAAATAACCTTGTATAGTAGTCTAATTTTATCAATAGAAATAATAAAAACAATAATAATAAAAAAAAAAAATTTTATAAAATGATTCAACTGTAGGTCTTGATCTCCCAGGTATGAGTATTTATTGTTATTGAGTATAATATGTGGCTTAAGTTTTACTTAATAATATACAATACGATATCCTAATAATGATATCGTGTTGCATAATGCTGCTTCCCAAAAAGTAACTGCAGAATTTATGCACCACTACATAGGTTATTAAGACAAATTCAATAAAAGTTTTGTCTGAATTTCCAAGTAGTTGCCAAAATTCTAGTACAAATAAATAGCTTAGTTACACCAAATCGTTTGGTTTTCCTACATAATGAATCACTATCCGCATTTGGCCTGAGCCACCAATTAAGCGTCTGAGGTTAATTTAACTGGAACGATCTTAGCTTGGACCAATAGTTTAATTTATCTTCCGTACGTTGTGGCTGTGATTCCATCCGGGCTTTAATCTTAAAGTAAACGTTTACTGCTAAATAGCATAGGTATTAAAACAAAGCTGAAGTATGCTTATGAAAATACTTCCAGTCTCGCTAAATCCTAGATCATGGCCAAGCTGACCCTTACTACTCACAGGACATAATGCTAGGATGATCGATTCCATAACCCGCGAAGCCTCAGTCTGCGTAGAAAATACATCCCGGAGTTTTAGTGGGTATACCCTGGCCACTACGAGAGAGGGGGCCTCCTGTTTTAGAGGCCCCTGGGAGTCCCACATAACCACTTCGCTCCCCCTTGGTGGAGTGGTACGCGTAACGCATTTCTACGGGAAAAAAAGGATGATAATGATAATGCTGTTTCTGTTAATGCTACATATCAGACATATTATTATCACGCCCACAAATATAGGGGTTCAACACAGGGGCAGAGTCAACCATCTTTAACCACTTTCAGCTAAATTAATTTGGGCTAGGTTAGATGAAATGTTCTGTTAATGCTATGCTAGTAAATATTTCAATAGGTTAAGATGGCTATTTTACTTCACATTTAATGCTTCTGTAATACCTAGGGCTGTAATAACTTGCGCTAATAGATGGTATCTTTGTTATCGGTGCAATTATCGCAATTAAACCCGTTGAAAAATGAACGCGGTGCGATGGCTGACGCCCGCCTCAGATGTGTTAGATTTAAAAGTGCTGATTAATTTTAAGTGCTTCTTTTACTAGTTTCTGTCGGTGACTTTGTCTGGATAGACGTTATAAACCTGAGAATGGGGTATATTGAAGCGGAATATTTTCCTAATTTTTTTTTTTTTTTTAATGTAACTTAAGTCAGGTAAACAATACCCACTCTATACGTATTGCCAAATTTGGCTAATTTTGGCAAAGCATTATTAAAAGTAGAATATTTTAAGAAAAATATATTTTGAATAGAAGTCATTTTTATTTCTTCGGGTAGAAATTATATATGATTTTTGAAAACAAGCTATGAAGGTATAATCCACGGGAATAAAGGATACATGTGTTCTTGACTGTAAATTTTATAGTAATTTCCTTTTTTTATTGTTGTATTAGTATAATAGTATAATGCCATTGTATCATTTGAATACGGAGTAAGTTGTAAGTAGGTACTTACTCACAGATAATTTCCCAACTGTCAAGTCTGAAATTCTATCGTATAATTAGCGTATCCGCTGAATACCCTTCAGAATGACGTACAATAGTGCTGCTTCTAGTTCCTCGGATAGTATCAAAACGGTATAAATAGGAGCCAGCCGCTGATTGCGTACACGCAACTTCCGGCGGCGGAAGGACGCATTTATCTGTTGTCAAGGTAATGACCGCTCTGGTTGTCCTTGTAAATGACACAATCAAGGCGCAATGTATGTCCGTGTACAAAACGACGGGTAATTAGGTGTTATTTGCGAATGTATATTATCTATATCGACATACCTGTTCTTTATGTAATACTTGCTTTATCGTATGGCTTTGCCTGCGTATAGCGTAGAAAAAACGGATATCTGGGACCTTTTTATCCTTATGTAGTGTTCAGTTGTCAGTGCAAGAAGTATGTATTTATTGTTTGTCAGAATGTCTCTGGCTGTAGAGAAAATGATATTGTCAGAGTTTTTACTTTTCAACTTATGTCACTATAAGATATGGAGTTTTTGTTATCAATCTATTAAAACAATGTAAAATTAAAGAATGGTGTTTTAAATAAATGGCAATTAAACATTGGTCTTCGAGGCCGGATTAACATCATAAAAAGCATAAACACCTAGCTGAGAGTATGGGAGAATGATTGTGCACTACGGAACTAGATATTATTTCAAGCATTCGTAACATAAAAAATCAAAATGAATTCATTAATAAGAGGTCAAGAAGACATAAAAACCCGTATTGAAAAGGCTTTCATCAACTTTAAAAAGTCTCCAAAGACAAGAATAACTTCAAGTTATTTGGAGACCAGGTTAGATAACTTGGAACAAAAATGGACGATATTTAATTCGACACATCAGACTTTAATTGGTGACTACAGTGAAGTCGATTATGAGAAGTTGGAGTACTATGCAGACGATCATTACAGTGTCACGGAAGAGTTATACACAGAGTACAAAACCGAATTAAAAGAGGGCTTAAAGAAGTTCACTGTCTCACAAGCACCAGTATTTTGTGAACCTCGAAGCGATACGGAGCAGATCAGTGTACAGTTGCCCAAGATCACCATACCAAGCTTTTCCGGAAAATATGCAGAGTGGACGACTTTTCGAGATCTCTTTTTATCACTTATACACAACAATAAGTCTTTACAGGATGTGCAGAAGTTACATTACTTGAAGAGCTACCTGACCGGCGAGGCGGAGCAGCTGCTGCGACACTTACCAATCACGAGCGACAACTACGCCATATGTTGGGAGCTTTTGGATCACAGGTTCAATAACAAAAAGTATGTAACTAGCTGTATTTTAAAGAGGTTTTTCGGTCAGAAAAATATTGTACACGAAAGCTCAAGTGCTCTTAAAGAACTTTTCGATACCACTAACGAGTGTCTAAGTGCTTTGAGAAATGTAGGCATTAAAACAGAGAACTGGGATATTATCGTAATTTATGTTTTGTCTTTAAAGTTAGATAACGAATCTCGTAAACTATGGGAAGCTAAGATTAGTATCACAACCTGTGAATTACCGACATTGGATCAGTTCTTAGAATTTCTAGAGCATAGATTTAGATCACTTGAGTTCTTGAATCCTAAAGTTACCAAGAATACTCAGTCCTATCATACAGTTTCTAACAATTTAAGTAATGTATCTGTTTCATGTTCCTATTGTAGCGATAATAACCATAAGCTAGGTAATTGTAAAAGGTTTGCAAATGAGACCTTACCAACACGTCGTGACTTTGTCCAATCTACCAATTTGTGCTTTAATTGTTTAGGCGCAAATCATTCGGTCATGTCGTGTCGTTTGCCCACTAGATGTCGAATTTGCAAAAGGAAGCACCATTCGTTATTGCATTCGAACAATACCAACGTAACATCTAACAATTCTCAAGCAAATTTACCGTTAGATGTTAGTGACCACGTTGTCGCGGCAACAGCAACAACGTCAGGTGAGTTCGAGGAAACCAACATTACAACTTGTTTCTCTAACAACAAGAGTCAAGTTTTGTTACCAACTGCGTTAGTGAATGCTGAAACTAACACAGGGTCTTTCATGATCCTTAGGTCTTTGCTGGACCAAGGATCAACTACTTGGTCTGAAAAAAGAAAAAAGCAAAAGTGTCATATCAGGGTTAGGTAGTAACGATGGCATATCGATCAAGTCAAACTACGTAGTGTACATCAAATTGCATTCTATCTACGACTCAAGGTTTTTCATTAGGGTGAAAGCTCATGTGCTTACCAAGTTGACAACAGTGCTACCTGCAAGAAAAGTTGACTTCCAAATATGGTCAAACTATCGAAAGATGAAGTTGGCAGACCCAAAGTTCAACTTACCTGGTAAAATCGATTTACTATTGGGAGCAGATGTATATTGTCAGATCTTAGCCGAGGGTGTATCAAAGGGACCCTCAGGAAGTCCGATAGCACAAAATACCAAACTAGGGTGGATTTTTTCTGGCAATATTTCTGAGAACTGTTTATCTGGGACAAATTCCAAACCCATACATACCTTACATAGTCTTGTTGAAAATGAAGAATTCAATCTTAAAAAATTTTGTGATATTGAATCGGACAACCTCTCTTTTAACGCAAATCAATACACAACTGAAGAGAAACGATGTGAAGATTTCTTCAATAAAACGACGACACGGGATTCTTTAGGGCGATATATAGTTAAGTTACCATTTAAAAAGAAAACTCCCAGGTGCATATTTGGTAAGTCACGTGAGATAGCTGTAAATCGAGTTTTATCACAAGAAAGGGCGTTTGATGAAATCACCAGTAGTAAAAGGTCAGTACTCTGACGTTATTGAGGAGTGTTTAACACTCGGTCATATGGAGAAAGTACCGCAAGATCAAATTAATAGACCAGGCTGTGTATACCTACCTCATCATGCTGTATTCAAACCTGAGAGAACTAAACAAAACTCAGAGTAGTATTTGATGCTTCTTGTCGGGACTATAACGGTATATCACTCGAGTGAACTGATAGTGGGGCCGACTCTCCAATCGAATCTACGTCATTTGGTCATGAGATGGAGATTGCACCCTATTTGCATTCTAGCCGACATCGTCAAAATGTACCGCCAAGTGAAGGTATCAGGCGAGGATACGGACTATCAGCGTTTAGTTTGGAGAACTTCTACAAGTGACCAGATTGAGCAGTATCGTATGTTGCGAATCACTTTTGGTACTGCTTCAGCCCCTTATTTAGCTGTTAGGTCTCTACAGCAGGTGGCGTATGATTAAGGTCATCAATTTCCATTAGCGTCTGAAATAATCTTGAAAAGTTTTTACATAGATGATCTATTCACCGGTTTCGAAACTTTGCAGAAAAGTAAATAAATCTGTAAGGAAACCAAAGATTTATTAAGCAGGGGGGGGTTTGAGCTTAAAAAGATAGCTCCAGCCATTATCAAAGCAAAAATAGCCCAGCAGCTTTGGCTTTCAGGAATTGGTTGGGATGAGGAACTACCACCAAAGCTTTTAAATGACTGGCTTACTTACCGGGGAGATCTTAAAACACTCACCAACTTTCGGCTGCCGCGGTGAATTGGTGTATAAACCAAAATTACAGCACGCTGGAGATTCACGGATTCTGTGACGCCTCTAACGCAGCTTACGCTGCCACAGTATATGCAAGTTTTGTGGATGAAACGGAAAGGTGAATGTTACACTTATAATGAGTAAAAAAACGGTGGCTCCTATAGTACAAGTTTCTATTCCACGTTTAGAGTAATGCGGAGCAGTTCTTCTATCAAGGTTATTGAGAGTGGTCTCGGAAGTTTTGAAGGTACCAAAATCAAATTTACATGCATGGACTGACTCAATGAAAGTTCTAGCCTGGCTAAGCTGTCATACAAGCCACTGGAAAACTTTTGTGGCTAATCGGGTCTCAGAGACTTTGAATATTTTAGACCGAGGGCAATGGTCACACGTATCATCTATTGATAACCAAAATTGTGCATCTCGTGTAGTTAATCCATCAGAATGTGAAGCTCTTTTTTTCTGGAAAATCCTGTTTTTTCTTTATTACTAATCAACATGAATACGCAAGATCCAATGCCTCTCGCTCCTGGATATTTTCTGGTCAAAGAGCCTTTGGTGTTAGTACCCGACCACATTTATGAGACTCCGCCGATAACTTGACTTAAACGTTGGCAGTTAATTCAAAAGATGGTACAACATTTTTAACGTCGATGGTCAACCAAGTATTTAACTCAGTTCTTACAACGGCACAAGTGGGCAAACAAAACACCAGAGCCTGAAATAAGTCAAGTAGTGTTGATTAAGAAAGACGATCTGTTACCTGCGAGATGGCTAATGGGTATTGTCATCGAAAAACACAAGGGTTTGGACAATGTTACGGGGGTTGTGAGTTTCAAATGTAAAGATGTTATAATCAAAAGACCTGTTGTCAAGTGTGTGTATTACCATAGCATACCATATCACTAAATAAATAGTCTGTACCTTTTATTTATGTTCCTTGACAGCAGTTGTCGTTTTTGTTATTTTGATACTTTTGTCTATATATTTTTAAGTGTTAGGTTTTGTCTTTAATATTATTAACTGTAGTATGTAACGCTTGATTTTCTTGCTAACAATTGTTTATCTCAAACTTATCCTAGTATATCTGTTACACCACCATGTCTAACCCTATTAATATTTACCGTTTTGAACACAGTATACAGTCCACTATAAATTGAGTCAGGTTGGGTCATGGTGGGCGGGAAAGATGCCCATTCTGTGCATGGTGGGCGGTATGTTCAGTTGTCAGTGCAAGAAGTATGTATTTATTGTTTGTCAGAATGTCTCTGGCTGTAGAGAAAATGATATTGTCAGAGTTTTTACTTTTCAACTTATGTCACTATAAGATATGGAGTTTTTGTTATCAATCTATTAAAACAATGTAAAATTAAAGAATGGTGTTTTAAATAAATGGCAATTAAACATGTAGTATCAAATAAGTTGCTTCGCTTATATAATGAATAATTATTAAATTGACCATATTTTAAAACGAAAAATAAAAAATTGTTACTAACAGCTAACCTACTCTTTAAAACCATTTACTTACCATTGCTTTTTATCCACTAAGTATCTACGTATCTACGTACATTTCCTCCAATGGAACCAATATCCTGAAAAGATACCAAAATGAAACGATCGCATGAAAAGTCCCTCAGAGACCCTTTTAACTAATTATTTAACTACGGGCTCAATTTATGCGAGTTTTATTCACGTAGTTGGTTGTGGTTGGCAATAAAACAGAAAGAAGGGTCCACTTCAACGAAATCGGGCTGTTGGTCAGTAGCCTAGGTACAATACACATGCACCTATGTCTGTAAATCTAGGTAGACAGTTAGAACTTCTACTTAGCGTTTGTCCCGTTTAGACATGCATGCTGCATCTCTCCGTGTCACAAAACAATACAGTAACGTATGCAGAAACTGATTAGATCTTATGAATAAGTTTATGTACATTTTTTTAAAGTTGTGAATTTGTTTCATATTATTATAATAAGCTTGAGATCTCGCTAATAGTTTCTGATTCACTGAACAGCCACGTTTCACCAACTTAACGTAAAAGCGTTTATCTCAAATTGCACACTGGTTAAAACAACGTGCGCGCTCACAAAAATCCAATTTAATTTCAAGTGTAATACGTCGGCTTAGCAAAACTCCGTGGAGGCCAGGCGGTGGAATTAATAGAATAATACTCGGCTGAGGTGGGAGCGGGTTTATCTTGATTTCCATCGCGGGCCGCTATTCATCACGGGACGTCTAGATGATCGATTGTGCGCCGCCATTACGGACCCGTCGGCCTCAACGGCCTCCGACGGCCTCCGTCGGCCTCTTTGGAACAATCAAAACTTCCATCAACACACGGCGCTCGCTTTTTCATGTGAAATTTTCAGCAGGTTTGTTGACTATGCCCATTTGACAATATTTTGCTTTAAAATTATTGTAAGTGCTGATTAAATTCAGAAATAGTTTATTTTGACATGGCTCCGCCGCGTCGCGTTGAATTACGTCTGTTACAGAGATATTCTATCATGCATATATTCGCCTTTTATTTTATCAAAAGTTGACCGAAATTGTAAATATGAAGTTAAGCCTAGAAGTTTTTATTGATACTCCAAAATCTGTTGAAAAACATCTAGATTACTTGTCACTACAAAATCATAAATAACTACCACAATTATAAAGAGCTACAGCCCTAGTTGAAACTATACTTACTAATTTACAGTTTTAACCCTAAAATACTCAGTCAACAGTCATTTCAAAACTAAAACCCGTGTCAGCCCTACGTTATCTGTATTGATAACAAACAAAAATAAAGTGGCTATAAAGGCCCGCGGAGGGCACGTCGCGCATTTAGATGTTTAGCAATTCTAATCAAGCCCGGCCTATCGCTGCAGCGAGCCACGATAAATAACCGGTGCGCAGGTACCGGTTATAACCGGTGGCTAACGTTGCCTAAATAATCGGTTATATATTTTACCAGAGCAGGCCTCGGCTATCACAAAAGCCATCGTTGATGACAGACAATAAATAAACAATTGATCTGACTAGATATCAAAATGCAATACTTTTATTACAATCGCACGATGTGACGTTATAACTTCGTAGATTTAGTAATCCAATTGTATAATTTTTTTTTTCAAAAATGTTGATGATTTTTTTTTTTTTTTAAACATTTCTTTAGCAGTGATGGAAACTTAAGGGAACCCTGTTATCCGTAGTAGCTGCCCTTTTAGTTGTATTTTGAAGATAAAGGCGTGTGTATACATGGAATCTATGTTTAAAAAAATTCCATACAATAAATACAAAAATCTAGATAAAAAAAAAACAAACAATGTTATCTTAGTTGGTGTATACAAAGTATCTTCCCATATCTGGGTAAGAAGCTTACATACTAACCGTTTCCTAAACAGAGTTACTGAGTAGTCAACAACTAACTAGTTTACAGGTTTCTTGCGAAGCTTTGCTGATATTTAAAGCACAGCATCCACATCTTTGTCGCCAAGTTTGTGTGCTCATCATGTTCAGACACGGTTGTTATGCAAAGTCTTTGGAAAATATAAAGAGATGTAGTTTGAGCCAATCTTTACTGATAACATCGAGGATCTATGATACCAATATGCAAAAAAGTTGGGAAACGCTGTCCTTGATAATGAAACGCTTAATTTATTATTTATCATGTTAATTTTGAGTATTTTTTTTATAGAATAATAGTATCTGAATATATTTTACTTATCCATAAATAATACTACTTCTATGGAAATATATCAAGGCCCGAACTGGCAATGAATTTAACCGCTTGTCCTTCTATTTCATTCAGCAATAAATAAACTTTAACTAACAGACTATATAATTCAAAAATACACTATATAAACTTGCCTTCTACAGTAAATAAAAATGTCAACGCACACGTACAAAAGAGTTATGAAGTCTTAACTGTTTGATAAAAACCTTTTCCTGGAGCTACAAAGAAAGCTTTGAATTATTGCGTCTCGACTTTAAACGTACTTTTAAAATATATAGGTTTGATATTTAAATGGGCCGCCGTTTGAGCTGCCGCCGTTTCCGGGTTAAGAAATTAGCAGTACACGCGAACGCCTTCACAATGGGTGTTAATTTTGCGGCGGCCAGATTGGAGAAATTAACATTTTTGTTACGATTACTTCAACATGACTAATAATTGTAATAGTTGGCTGTGAATGTAGATTTACGGATATGGAGACTTTATTCGGTATTCGGTAACTATCAGAATACAAAGGACTTGGCCTATTAACATGGTGATGGTGTTACTAAAGAGTAATAGTATATTACTATTATATCAATATACATACTTAGGTACTTATTCATAAATTATACAACATTTTCACAATTTTCCATCTAACCCAGCCCAGTTTTATTTTTGGCTCAATGTGGTTAAAGGCCTACTGTCTCTTCGGGGATTATGGGCGTGATCTTATGTATGTATGTATGTACAACATAAATCATAGTATGAACATAATATACAAAATGGCTAAAAAACTATTTTTTGTTTTAGGTATGCGCAAGTCTTCACCAGTGTTACCAATATAATCTTACGAGGACACCTTCAATTATCAAATCAATCACCTAAACGGTAAGGAACGTTGACTTTAATAAAATGTTTTAATACATTCATCAAATTCTTGTCATCAGTTCTTCTTATCCAATGATAAGAATTGAACTTTGTACCTTGAGTAGGTACTACATACAGTATGCTTGTATATTTTAGCCAATTAAGTGAGATGCAATATATGTTACCATCTCATCCTCAAGACGTAGGTACACATGTTAATCGCTCGCTAAAGCCCATTAATCTCGGGCAACGTGAATCGCTTTATACACGGTTCGGCTATTCGATAAGAACAACATGCGCAGCAGATGTTGGCAAGTTCATTAAGATGAACTATTGTAGTCAAATCAAAGGGTACTCGGCAGAGCTGACTGTGCCAGAACAATGTTCATATCGTCGGGGACAGTGCAGTAAGTGAATTTTACTATAAGGGATAACTTCAACTCAATTAATATTGAACATTAGGTCTTGATCAGATGTGAAGTTACGCGGTATTGCATTATCTACTACTAATCTAGGAGCCGCGGAAGGCCCAGGCTCACCTACCACGAGATTACCAGATTGGTCGTGTATTAACAGAAGGTGATTTAAGAGGTCAGAAAAACCGTAGAGCTTGTATGAAAAGGATTATGAATGTTGAAGAGGCGAGTGAGGTGTGTAAGGATCGTGCCATATGGCGTTCGGTTCTCTCTGCCTACCCCGCTAGGGAAGTGGCGTATAGTTTAGTTAGTTAATCTACTAGAAATGGGAAGGCTTAAACAGTTTCCTATCCCGCTAGGGACGTGGCGTGAAGTTAGTTAGTTTAAACAATTGAATTAAATCAACAATGTTATTCAACTAAATGTCAATTATGAATTTATTATTAGGATTCGTATCGTTTTTGTAATGCTGACGATGAGACCGACTGTTTTACATTGCTATTGTCATCTATACTAAAGAGGAAAGAATTGTATGTATGTATATATGTAACTAATAAATTTAAAAACTAATGGAACGATTTAAAAATTATTTTACGATTAGAATGCTACATTATCCTTGATTAACATAGGCTATAGAATATTTTGAAAAAAGTTAGGTTAGGGTAGAAAATAAATGTCCATCCGTGCGAAGCCGGGGCGAGCTAGTTAGCCGCTTGTTTTCTATAAAATGAGTTAACATTCCGTTTGTAAGAAAATTCGCAGTTGCTATTGCATTGCACGGTCTTTTTTTATTGTAATTTTTTTTCTCAAGCTTTTACTATGTTACAGACAGACAGATTATAAATAAATCAATGAAACCTACCCATCAATCAACTAATCCATAATACATGCATTACTGGCATTCAAAAACACTACGCCAGTCCATCATTTTTAAGACTTCTACGAACTTATTCACTGGGTTGTCTAGTCACTTTTCCCGAGTGAAGGCACATCTTTCAGGCGATGCTCGCGAGATAAACGTATCATCGTGTCTCGAGGCGTGTATCAATCAAATCCGCGGCCATCAATCACTGTACCGCTTGCCGATTGCTGTGCTGAGTCGTAGTACGTTCGGCTTTAGTCCATTTGACAGTTAATAAATATTTGACAGCGATGCCTTCGCGATAGTAGGGATGTTTCCGTTACGCAAATACTTGCAAGACATTTCTTTATCCGGATAGATTATCTGCTTAATATTTTGTGTGGTCTTGCTATTTTACGTTGAAGCAGGGTAATAAAGTACCCCCCCGCCGGGGTCCTCGGTTTGTCGTACCGGGGGGGCTCAGTAGGCCCTGCCATGGCAGAGCTGAAGCGAAGAGGGACCCCGAGGTGAGCCGCGACTGCACAAATGGCATACGGGCAGTTGCGGCGGTCCGGCTGTAACCTCCGCAGCCGGACCAGGGTTGCCGAGGAAGAGGAGGAGCGGAGTGTTTTCGTTGCTCGCCTCCCTATCCTCGGCAACCCAACAGGGGCGCGCTGGGTCGCGTCGTGGCGGGTCGCGGAGGGATTGAGCGTCTCGATGCTCTCCCTCCGCGACGACAGGGCTCTGCCCTCAATTTGGGTCGCCGGGTGGAAGGCGGCCCCCTCTGGCGAGACGCTCTCCGCGTGCCCTCTGACTTAGCAGAGGGCACAGCGCGAGAGTGGGCCCACGACGCCGGTCTCGGGGACGATCGGCGTCTGAATCCTGGGCGGAGTAGTTGAGACATGCAGGGTGGCCTGGCATGTCTCGACGCGCGCGCGTGCTCGGTGCTGTGCATCCGACGACTGATGGCGTGGGCTGCACAGCATCGACCACCGCCGCGCGAGGTGAGCCGCGCAGCGCGGCACGCGCACTACCGGAGGAGTTGTTGTATAGTCCCGACAGTGGGGATACCGGCTCCTCCGGAACTGCGCCGATGGAGACCACCTTGGGGTTTAGTCGGTTCGAGTCCGACACACCGCCCTCTGGATCCCCGTCCGGAGGGTGACGGCTCGTGGGAGTTCCCCAAGTAAAAAAAAAAAAAAAAAAAAAAAAAAGGGTAATAAAGTAAACATTCGTTCTAACTGTCACTATAATTTAAGATATTAACTCACTAATCGTTTTTAATTATTTAAAAGTAGTATGAAAAGGATCATGAATGTTGAAGAGGCGAGTGAGGTGTGTAAGGATCGTGCCACATGGCGTTCGGTTCTCTTTGCCAAATTAACTAAACTTCACGCCACTTCCCTAGCGGGATATGGCGTGAAGTTTAGTTAGTTAGTTTTTTTTCACATTTTAAGGAAAGGGGCCCTTAGGCAGGTTTTCTTCTTTACACTTTACTGTTACAGTGCTGGCTTTAGATAATAACTAATTGGACTGGCTCGATGTCGGATTCGGTAGTGACCTTGCCACATGCGCCAAGAGTTGTGGGTTCCATCCCCACCCAGGATAAACATTCGTGTGATGAATACTTGTGTTTTATCTGTGTAAGTGTTAATATACAATATATAAGTACCTACATATTTATAATACCACTGTTGATTCTGTATCCTCACAAGTGCATAAGCTACTTACATCGGAGTCAAATCAATGTAGATATGTCATCACATATCTATTTTGATCTGATGTAGTCTGATATTTAAATTAAAATTTTAAGATATTGCTCACTAAGTGTTTTCAATTATTCATTTTTTTTTTTAATTTTAAGTAATTAGCCCCGTTCTCCATCCTGAGGCAGTTTCTCCGTACTATTGCAGTACTGACTTTAGATATGTATTGAATTGGAGATTTATCGGTATATGAGATAACAGGACTTTTTGTTCGTTCGCTTTTGCTTGTTCGTTACTGTTGCTAAAATAAAATAAAACTCAAATACTATATTTTATAACATAGGAAAAAAAACATCGTGGGCGTGATGTTATGTTATGTTATGTTTTGAAAAAATGGTAACCTGCGCATATAAAAGATGAATATTTATACATACAGCTCATCGATATAATGGAGCAGTTTGAACAAAACAAAAGGAACAATAGAGGTCACAGCTATGACATTTATTTGAACTTAGGGTTGCTGCTGACTATTTCGCCTATTTAACCTTTATATCATAGCTATATAACTCATACATATTTTATTTTACTTTTTGTTTTTTTCGCACTAGCTTATAGTTTAAAAATACAAATAGTATGTTTGTTTTAGAGTACTAAATAAATATATTATATAACATGTGTTGTCAGTTTGTTTTTCAAATATGTTTTTTTTAAACATAAATTATTAACTATAGTAGTATTTCTATTCAAATACACGAGTTTACGTAAAGCTCATAATCTTGCAGTGTTGTGAATTTCTTAATATTTGACTTGCATCATTTAAGTAAATAAAGGCTAATTGCTATAAATTCGCTTTTACGTTTAAGTTAAAGCTTCAGTATACTGCATGGGTAAACAGGGCGTGTTTTCTAAAGTTATGAGAGTCCCATAAAGAACCGTGACCGTCCACTTTAGAATTCATTTCATTTATGTACCAAATGTATGCTCATTTATTATCGCAGTGGTTGTGCAGAACCGCGTGTGCAATTTTTCACTGAACAATAAGTCCAATATGAGATTACTAAAGTAGGGATCTGGCCATTTATATGAAAATATTTAGTCCATACAAAACGTTTTACCCCAGCGTACGAACCATCGCAGCAAAAAACACAATTTCCCCGTCCACTTTCTATCGAGAAGTGCGCGCGACATTCATGTTAAAACAGGTGGCAACCCTATTCAGCCGGGACAAGAGAAACGGGACTGTACAGCGGGACGGAACGGGACGGGTCGGGACAGGTCGGGACGAGCGGAACTAGAGACACGTTTGTAATTAGGAGCCGTGACACAGACGCACGTGCGACTTTTTATCGAAAATAATGGTTCGTCTTGACATTACTGTAATGTAGATATATCTTCGCCCGCCCCTGCTGTCGGGTTCGTTCAGCGAAACGTAATAATGGCTGTTTACGACGTCACGGTTCTTTAGGAGATTGTGTTCGGTGTTCATCTAAAAACTGGTAAACATCCGCTCAATATATGTACCCTACTTTTTTACAGCGGATACATAACTATGTCTCTCATCAGTAGAAATAAATTTCATCGCAAATTAGTTTTCTTTTAAAATTTAAACAAATTAAATTTAAAGTACGCAGAATATTATGTGCCAAGTGCAATTACTTTTTCGTATTTGTTTATAAAAAATTTTCTTCATCATGTCATAATACTCTGGAGTACTTACCTATAGATAGGTGCATAATTGTTGCTTATTTAAATTTTATTTCATTTTATTGAAGCTGGACTATTTGAATTTAATTATAGTTATTAAAAAGAAAACGCATTTTGACCCAAAATAATATTTATTTCATTTTCATGGTAACCAGCGTCTTAACATGCGCTTGTAAATCTTTCCCAGAAAACATGTCACTTTCGACATTTATTTATTCACAGAAAATCCTCGGCTCCCTCGTCTTGATCCATTTATAGAAATGTCCGTATATTTCTACACGTGAACACTTGACAGTTGCAGCGTAGCAATAACACCGTGTCCCTCGAACGCGAGACACGTATTATTGTCCCTACTCCGACGACTGTCAACAACTGTATTTACCAACCAAACATGTTAAGTGTTTCGTTTTTTTTTACTGCAAGTAAAAGGAAATACGTTTTTAAAATTCGAATCAGTATAATCGTTGTAAATATTATGATTTCTGAACTAGTGACCTCATTTAATAGGTTAAACTGTTTGCTTTATTTCATGTTACGTGCGTTTCTGATGGTTAACAGTAGAAACATAGCCGTTAAGTTGCTACGGTTTGTACTTAGTTGTGTTTTAAACTAAACTATCTTCACGCCATTTCCCTGGCGAAGTAGGCAGAGAGAACCGATCGCCATAAGGCACGTTCCGTACACACTTTGTTCTTGCTTCTTATTTGAATGAAATAAAATGTAACTATTGATATTTTTCATATTCGTCTGATACCCCAACTTAAGCAATAAAAATACGTTTTTTCACGTGTCATTGTTATAAATATAAACAAGTAATTTTTACCCTGCCCTCTCCTCTTTTCAGTAGAAGTAAAGCTGTCTCTACACATACCTAATTACATAAGCATTTTTGTTTCAAGTTTTTTGCTTGTGAAACCCTCATTAAAACTAACATTCTCACAAACTTAAAATTACAACATTACAATAGTTCAACTTTTACAATAATTCAAGTTTAACTTTTATTTCCTTCTTCCTTTATATTGGACGTCTAAAATGACTGTTATTGAAAAATCTTTTTTAAATAAGATAAGGACAAAATGATAATGCAGACAGACGCTTTCTGCTACAAGGATTGCATTTGCATCTTAAAACAGAATGCACTCAATTCTTATTATCATAATGAACTATGATTTTAAATTTGCTTAAATCACAAATGAGGTACGCAAGCATGTTTTTACTTTAAACATTTTGCTTCTAAAAAATATACCTAATCATTTTTATAATAAGGAAAGCCTTGTAATTGGCGAAGACTAATGTAGTTTCAGGATTGTTTTAATTATATTGTATAAACTTATATTTTATAGGAAATATTTATATATTGAATGTTGAGCCGAGGTACTTTTTCGGGTTTTGTGGTATATTGGCAACTCCGTAGGCTTTTCATCCGGGTCATGGCTTGCGGGATAGCTGTTAATCCTAATCGGGTTAACGGGATATCCAAGCTTTCAAATAATCCTTATCTATACCCGCTGCCCTGTCTGAGTAGAACTCAGTTTACTATGTTAAGTTTTGAAAAAAACGCCTAAAACACGTATAAGTTTCTTTTAAAATTTTATATTTTTGCCATTAAATTACTTAGAACAAGTGAAGGGAAAGAAAGACACATACGTTATACTAACATTGGATTTATTTCCCAACGTCATCCGTATCCACATTCCAAAAAGTGGCATTCGTAAAAAAAGCTAGTTACCATATCTCGTGCTATTATTTTTTAGTAAGAATTTCATCAACCAATGTGACTAAACGAAACCAATGTTATACCATACCTATTCGTAAAAGTTTAGGTTACAAAAAGTACATCGCATACTCGATATTTCCACCCTACCATTTCATGTCTACACAGCTGTTTTATCGCTGCGCACTAAGCTAAGTTAAAGTCTGCAAATGAAATAAGAGTCCAAGTCTATAAAAAGAATCTAATAATGTCCTTTCTTAGTTTCTCATCTTAACTCCGCTTTCAATTTTCCAAGAGACCCAGCGAAGCGCAGACGTCATTTTATGGCGTTAGTTTAGATTAGTACCTACAGAGAGGTACAGAGAAGGTTCTAGGAGTGTTTCGCCGAATGCGCTGTGATCGAGGAACTCATCCAACTTTCAATTCGGGCTGATGAGAGTGCATTGTTTCATGTTAGTTTTGCGCTGAGAACAAGCCGGGTGCTGTTGGCGACGGATGTTGTTTCACTGGGATGCCGGTTTTGCGTCTGTCTTAAATTACTTTGTACTCGGCAAAGTCAGAAATGCTATGACTCTATCAGTCTGTATACCTGTAAATATTTGTTGGTTTGTATTACGTGTGATCTACCTAGACCTCTAAACGATTACCATTTTGTAAACTTTTAGAGGAGATTTTTTATAAACGCACCTAAAGTGCGTTGCAAAAGTGCGCAGCGGTCCTAGGGGGCGCCGAACGCCGCTCGCTATGGAGCCCCGCACGGCGCGCGCGTTGGCCGGCCGCGGCACTTTCAATGCCCAGCGTAAAAAGAGCCCCCCTTTGTATACATTTTTAGAGCATCTGGAGCTTTTCTTATATTTGACGTAGTACAACAAAGCAAGGCGTGCCACGCCCGGGTTAAAAATTTACCTCGGATTGTCAGCACACAGCGAAAAATCATTAAAAAAACACTAGCTTCGCTCTACATAGTCGCAAAGTTGATTGACAAATTTATCATTAGTAAGCATTGAACATAGTATTAAATTTAAGTAAGTGACTTAATTAGGGATTTTGCTAATGCAAAAGCACGAAAAGTGACTTTTTTCTCGTAGTTATATTAATGTCAACATCCTGTTATAATTAGTTATTAATTTGTTTTTATTCGAATAAAAAAAACTACAAACATGTGCTTTTTTTGTCACTCTTCCTTCCTAAAAAATACTTTTTAGCCGTGAACAGTCGGCCTTGCTCGCAGTGTGCTTCCCAATTATGTCGAAATTTTCCAAATTGATATTGAACTTTTAACTTAAACAAAAGATTGATTTTCAATTTTCAAAAAGTACCCTATTTTATTTTTAACTAGTTCCGTCATTCACCATGTCGACTATAAGAGACTATCATTAACTAAATGGAAGGGCTATAATAAGGCACTCCAGTGCAACAAGATCCTCAAACTAGGGGTCTGCACTAACTTGTTTTCCTGGTGTTTGCTTCCCAATTAAAGTTCGCTCCGTCAACACGCCGATAGGTGTAATTTGGAGTTGCGCTGAGAGTCTACTCTAACAACGTCCATGCTATCAGCATTTTTCTCTGAAACCCAACGCTGCAAGTTTCAGTATTGTTTTCATTTTCAATTATCTTTATCCAGTTCTTTTGTTGCAGTATTCACTTCAAAGTGGACGGGTTGTTTTATTTTAAGTTGTATTAATTTGAGAAGTTTATAGTTCCCCATTTGTAACGATCTCAGATATAAAGTGTCAGTCTGGAGAATTTATTATTATTATTATTTAGTAGATATAAAAAAGCTCTTTTGTGGATAGTTTTATAACCACATTTTCATTCATACTTGTTTCTTTAATCTTGTATGCGTTGAAAAGCATTTATAGGTAAGTAATACTGTAGGTATGTATCTACTTATCTTAGTTATTTTATCGGTGACCAGATATGGTGGGCCTGGGCCTATATTGTTATTACACACGTGTTTAAAGCACTATTAAAGTATTATAAGGCACTATTACGTCGACTAATAATCACACTGAAATTAAGAATGTACTTAACATTTACTTTCACTCAGCAATTACCGCACTTTGCTAAATAGTCACCAGTAAAATGGCTAACAAAACACAAGTTCCATTGTGCACCGTAGACAGTGAGGCTTTTACGCGTGACGTCATTAACATCGCGATAATTAACCGCTCTCGTTGCGAGCGCCGACGCCCACTCCGACGCTTTGCGGCCTGTCCGGGCCCGCTATAATCTCCCTCTTCGTCGCCTGTGGACAGTCATGAGCGGTAGCGAGAGCGGAAGTGGAAGCGGGTGAAATAAAAATAAAAATATATAAAGCAGGATCATTTCGAGGGAGGGGCCCTATGTTAATGGCGAATACAGCGAATTAACCGGTCTCGTTTCGAGCGCGCCCACTTCGACGCTTTACGGTCTTCGTCGTCCGTGGACAGTCATGAACGGCAGCGGGAACGGCAGCGGGAGCGGCAGCGACAGCGAGCGAGATATAAATAAACACTTTTCAATCACAATATTTTTGTATAGGATGTCGGAGAAGCCATGTATTTCGAGTGTGGACTCCGCTCCGACCCTTTGCGGGCCTGCTATTATCTCCCTCTTCTACCCCTGTGGACAATCACGGGAACGGAAACAAGTATATAGAAGAATAAAATGCATTATTCGCTGATCCAAATTTCCAGGCGTCAATCAAACTGTGCACTGAAAAGGAAGTCCGCGGCTCTCATTATGTTAGCGGCTATATAACTCCCGCCACACAAGAAAACCGCTACATTACCTCTATCACAATGACAGAAGACACATAATCGAATGGACACAATTACCGCACCAGAAACTGTTAGTACAAAGGCGTGTTCATTACTGCTCACAGAGCGATGCACTCGTTTGGAGAAAAATGAAGTAAAAATTGTGACGTCACGTCCAAAGGGCGGAAAAATCTCGGGAGATATGAGACGGAAAATACGACCGGAGGGTTTTACCGATGCGCGAGAAATTATCTTGTATCTCCCATGTGTCACCAAGTCGCCACGTGAGATTAGATCGCTGAATACCTACAGACGTAAAAACCTTTCTTTTCGTTTTTTATTTGATAGGAACATATTGATTTGCATTTAATGTAATACAGCGCGGTTTGGTAAATGAGTATGTGACAAATGCTATCTTATTTTTATGGCATCATATTGCTTATATGCTACTTCTTTTAAGTATATTGATTCTTTAAGTCAGGCAAATATACATATTATTTAACTGATTAACAACTCGCTCCGGCTTCGCATAGTGAACATGAAACAATATGAAATTATGTATATAAACCTTCCTCTTGAAGCACTCTAGGTATCTATTGGTGAAAACCGCATCAACATCCCTTACGTAGTTCAAGAGATCTAAACGAACAGACAGAAAGCGGCGACTTTGTTTTATATTTTATGTATTTTATTTTATGTAAAGATTACTTACTACACGACAGCTTGGTAAATTAGTATGATAGGCACATTTAAGAGACTAATAAGCGTTTGCTTAATAACAATATATTTATTCCTTCAAGTTGTCTTATAAACAAGTTTTCATTCCCCTATACGAAGTTAGTGACAGCTACATACTCGTGTACTTATTTATCTAGTGCACCAACATGGTGCCTAGGCCACAACAGGCCGAACAGCGCTCTGAGCACTAGTTACGAAGTGTAGAACATGTCTGCACTTCCCGCTATGCCCTAACAAGCTTGCGACGAGCTGCGCATAACCTAATTAGGGTTAATCAGATTTAGTCAAATCATATTAGGGATAGACTAGGATTACCACACTTCGAGGTTTCCTCGACACTTGCACTGGTGAGCATTATTATTGCCGGCTAAGTGGAAAAATTAAAGGAAGCTCTATAAGTACAGTGGGGAAGTAGTTTGAACAATTGGGTAACTCCGATAAAATAATCAAATTATATTTGAACAATTGAATGTTTGCTAATAAGTATGTAATATAACATGTTAGGTACATCTTTCGTTGATAGTACCTTATATATTATAAATAATAAATATATTATATTAAAAGTAATAGTAATATATTATATAAAAAATCTGATTGTATATAGGCCGGTCAAAAGACAATATCTTTTATTTAGGGCCAATTTTCCAACGGTGGTATACAAATTAGCCGACTGATAAAGTATAAGGTCATCATTTTTTTGATGTCATTCAGAATTGTATATAGTAAACGGACATTGACATTTAAAAACCAACCGTATAGTAATGTATCCAACTGTTATATTTTATCTGACTATCGAAAACTCGGAACTTACTTAAATAAACATACAGATAAGATTATTATTATTACTATTTCGGCGCAATATGCTATTACCATCAGGCAAGAATTAGAAGACTGTTAAAATAGTTTCTGTAACTGTAAGATTGGATAAAATTGATGGCCATTTCAAATTTTCTTCATGTTCTATGTCGGTCTAAGAAACAAGTTCTTTCTGAGGCTTTGATTGCATTAATGTACCTAGATTTTCTATGTTCCTTTTTATATGTAAAGGGATCTTCTTTTTTATAATAGTTGTACATTACATGTTGACAAATTTTCATGATTATCGGTTGATAATGGTTAAATTGTGAAAAAGCAGTAGTACAAGGAAATAAACTCCTTGTATACTTGGTAGTTTTTGTGAGTATCTCTTTAAAATTTGATGCCGTATTATAATTAACTAGCTGTGCCCGCGGTTTCATCCGGATTTATGGTTAATGTTATATAACCTATAGCCTTATTCTATAAATGGGCTATCTAATACAGATTTTTTTTTATCGAACCAGTAGTGCCTGAGGTTTAAGCTCGTTTAAGCAAACAGACAACCTCTTCAGCTTTATAATATAAGTATTAGTATAGATAACATGTGTATATTTGCGTTATTGAATAAAATATTTTTATTTATTTTTTATTTTATTATTTAATACCCAATATCTGATTTTATATTGCCCCGAAAGTAGCAATGATACTAAACCGTGGAGTATCCCCGTTACATTCAAACGCATATAATATCATTACCCCATTAGTAATTAATGCTAATGCACTAATAACCAGCCACATTGCATGTAATGGCATCTAAACAATGTGCAAGACTAATTATGCAATTTGCATTAGTGATGCATTGCTAATTGATCGCTGGACTTGTGGCTAGGTAGCTAAGTGTGATTTAATTAATGAGGACTAGTACTGCAGGTCTCCTAACGACGATTGTATTACATATAGATACTGTTATTGTATGATATAATTATTATTGATATGATATAATTAGAAGAAAATGTACAACCAGGCTGAAATAGGTGGCAATGGGCTGATGAAGTGACCTAACTTGATAAAATTAACTTTACTGCGTACGAGTAACCGCCGAACTGCTATTCAAAGGCATAAAGTTTACGATTCCATGTTTAACATCTCGTGAAAATATTCTCAGACCGCCACCGCACCGCAGTTTACAGGGTATAAAACTATAGTTACGATTTCTAATTCTAATATTAGATTGGCTGCTTGATATTTATTTGACCTGGTACAAGGTACCTATGTATAAAAACTAATAATGGAATACTAATTCAAGATTCATTTATAATAAATATGATCCAGTGTGTTAGGTACTTTTTTTAAGTGGTAACAAAATAAGTATTCGACGTGCGTGCAAAAATGTGAGCACGTAATAATTTATTTTTTTATTTATAACTAGCTGTGCCAGCGGTGTCACCCGCGTTTATGGTTAATATTATAAGGACTATTTCCGTCATACATGATTTCTATGTAACTTTAACCCTTAAGGCTGCACACGTGACGGAAGCCTAAAAAATGAAGTAACTTCTCCCGTTTTCCCAACATTGCCCTTCACTACTCTGCTCCTATTGATTGTAGCGTGATCAAAAGTATACTATAACCTGCCCAGGAGTATAAAAAATAATTGTACCAATTTTTGTTAAAATCGGTCGAGTAGTTTTTGTTTCTATAAGGAACATACAGACAGACAGACAAAAATTTTACTGATTGCATTTTTGGCATCAGTATCGATCACTAATCACCCCTTGTAAGTTATTTTTAAAATATATTTCATGTACAGAATTGACCTCTCTACAGATTTATTATAAGTATAGATGTTAAAATTTTTAACGTTAAGAATATAGTGCTCTCAGTGTTTTTTTTTTCAAAGTCGTAAAAGAAAACATACATTAAAGTAAATGTCAAACTATCGTTGGCTTTTCCATTCACACGTTACATGTTATATATTCACGCAATTTATTAGTAAAGTTTTTTTTAGTTATGAGGTTATTAGGTTCTATGTCTATATTATCTATACTTATAATAAATCTGTAGAGAGGTCAATTCTGTACATGAAATATATTTTCAAAATAACTATCAGGGGGTGATTAGTGATCGATACTGATGCCAAAAATGCAATCAGTAAAATTTTTGTCTATCTGTCTGTCTGTCTGTATGTACCTTATATAAACAAAAACTACTCGACGGATTTTAACGAAAATTGGTACAATTATTCTTTATACTCCTGGGCAGGTTATAGTATACTTTTCATCACGCTACAATCAATAGGAACAGAGTAGTGAAGGGAAACGTTGGGAAAACGGGAGAAGTTACTCCATTTTTTAAGCTCAGAAATCATGTATGACGGAAATAGTCTTTATAATATTAACCATAAACGCGGGTGACACCGCTGGCACAGCTAGACAGTAATATAGATGTAGTCTTAAACCTACCAACGGAATTAGAATACGAATACGAATCTCTAATAAAATTCCCGTTTACTCGTGCCAAAACGCTTTTGTCGCGCCATCACACGATTGGCAAAGAAACATTTTTGGCAATTTGAGTACAATTGACAATTTTAACTAAACACAAACAGGATTTGCCTGGCAATTTCACGGTCCGCTCCGCCAAGCATCTCTGCCAGAAACAACCGGCAAATTCGGAGGTATGGCCGAATATAAATTTAAATCACACATTAGCATAAGCCGCGCGGTCCGAATGCGGCCCTGTTTGCGTAGGGGTATGCTGAAAAGTGAAATAATTCACTAGCTTTCGCGCTCTCTTATTTTAAATTATTTATTGTATTTCCTTGGAAAACTCCTATTTAAATTTACTCACAACGGCATGGCACTACGAACTGACTGATAAGTTGTTTATTACTGTAGTTAAGTTTGAGATGGTTAAGCCTATGCAGCCTTATTACAGAAAGTTGATTTGTCCCAATAAATTGAAAACGCACGTAATTCAAATTCAAATTCAAATTCAAAATATCTTTATTTATATAGACTTCAAGAAAGCACTTATAAATAGTCAATATACAAAAAAAGAACAAATAATACTACCGTAAATCGCAGGTAACGCTTCCAATTCCGGAGCTATTCTTTATACTGGATTGATTCCGGGTACATTTTTTGTAATTGGGCTGAAAATCTCTAACCTATGTTTAGACCATGGTCGGTCATCTTACATCAAAATCAATTGCCTGACTCTTTTCTAGAATAATATCAATCTTCTATAAGTATTTTAATATCATGTCAATCAATATACAGTACTTCATACAATGCAAAATGAATTCTGGTCATAATTGTATAATTTGATTCCATTTATGATTCAGTACCGTTACAACGTAGCGGTATAAAAGCGGCTTTTGGAAGTAGGTCCGAATATAAATTTAAATCGGACATTAGCATAAGCTGCGAGTCTGAGTACGGCCCTGTTTGCGTAGGGCTGAGTTGTCACTTTATGTGGACTATTATACCTTATGGCATCATTTTGGGCGAATACAAATATCAATATTTTGTAAGATATAGCTTCTTTGGGATAGCGTTTAACCTTTAGCATACTATTACCGATAGTTTATGACGTTGTGGGGTTTCTAATGTTGTAGATATTGTGAATAATATTAGGAGAGATAGAAGAAACTCAAGTGTATAACTTCTTTGTGTCCTGAAAATTAAATATATGTGTTAGTCAACGAGTTCAATCCTTACGTAAATACTGTAGTTGTCAATGAAATTGGAAATAGCCTTAGATCTGGATATAATCAGTGATTTCCATAATAAATCAAGCTAGTTATTTTTATGCAACTTTCGTACAAGTTTTCGGCTTCAATCTGGCTTACTTGTAACGATAATTACTTTACCTTACTTGTAGTATATGCTTCCTTCCTCTTTTCTTATCCCAGGTTGTATTAATATTCCAATGTAGTATTAACTATAACAAATATGCAAAATAAATAAATTTCCTACTGCACAGCCCTACACGAGCGCGTTCAGAATGGACGGTTGTCGCGTTCCAACAACTGATTGTTTCCTCGACGCGGCGCCAAACGCCGTAATCCGATGCAACACGCCAATTAACATGCTTACGGGAAGCGATTTTATTACAACTGCCCGCTGAGCGTGTAATCGCGGAGCTTTAACATATTAGTGGCCACTTTTCACATTAAACACTTATAATACAATAGTTATACAAAATGCTAATATTTAACGAACACAATATAAAGAGCGCTTGTTAAAGTCAGTTTTAAATATTTTTTAACTGGCAACTAAAAAACTTCACCCCACGCTATTGGGCAACTATATGACTTAATATTTCAAGTCTTAAGTATTTGAAAAAAAGAAAAAGAACGAAAGAATTTTTTTATTAGATACTTACATGCATAATACATAACATTCTAACATAAAAAAGTAAAAACTATGTTGTATGTACCTAAAAGGTCTCCGCTCAGCATATGTCGCGGTGGCGCTAAGCGTACCACGACGTTGGTTTTCTGCGGATGCCTTGACAAACACATATGTAAGTAACATATCTCAAACATATGTTGATGTCTTCATGTATCTGGAAATAGATAACGATAGCTAAATCTTTATTTAACATTTAAGTATTATTAGGAATGACAATAGTTTAAAAAAAACCATTCCTCATGGGATACACAAGAAAATTTTAAATTAACAATGACACACAGTCGTGACACACATAACATAAGGATTTACCCAGCCTAAAACATAATCAGTAACTTCTTTAAAATGTTAGTTGTTAATCCCTACTAATATTATAAACGCGAAAGCTTGTAAGTATGGATGGATGTTTGTTACTCTTTCACGCAAAAACTACTGAATGGATTTTAATGATACTTTACAATAATATAGCTTAAACACCCGAATAACATATAGGTTATGATTTATCGATGTACCACGGGAGTAAAGCCGCGGGCAGAAACTAGTTTGCTATAAGAATGGAAACAGGAAATTTTTCAATACCAAAGACGTGAAAATATATGCAGCACGAAAAGTGCAATGTGTTGTTTTACAAAGGTGTTTTACTAAACAAAAGGAGAAAGCAACTACCTTGTATGAAGGCAAGGGCGAAACTAAAGGAAAAGACAATAAAGTCTGCTATAAAGCTGCAGTACTCTCCAGGGGATGTCATAAAGTTCCGAAGTAGTTTTAAGCAATGTGTGGATGCTTGCTAAGCTAAGTATATGAATGAGAGCTGGGCTCACTATGAATCCGAGCAATAAAAGGCGATGCAACAGGTAGGGCGTAAAGACTATAAGCTGAATAAGTGCATTGAAATTAAAACCCGTTGGTGTAGTAACAGTTGATTTAGTCCGTCATCGCATTTCTTTATGCATGTAGTAACCAGGTGAGACACTTCTTCATCGCCGTCGGACGGAAATGGCTTGGCGCTCCCGGTCATTCCTGTTATGCCTTCCGGTGGAGAGGTTTAGTGGTGCCTGCCTTGAAGGGCAGGTCGATCACCGGAGGTGCTGTGGCGGTTAAGGCTGGGCCAAGATACCCATGGTACTTCCACTTTGGTGATGAGGAGCGCCGTGGGGATTAGTGGGCATACCCACAAAACCCCCACGGCGCTCGGTATAGCTCGGGGTATAACCTGTCCACCCATTTGACCGGAGAGGGGGCCTTTTTACTTAAGGCCCCTGGGAGTCCCATTGGCATTCCCCACGATAAAAAAATGGTAAGAACACGCGATTGTTAACCGAGGAGTGCAACCCGCACTCCTCGGTTAACAAGCGCGTGTTCTCAAATAAATAATAATATGTATAATAATAAATAAATTATCTTTACAATTCTGTTCCAAACTAAGCTTATTGTTGTAATATGAATACTAGGTGAATGGATAGACATTCTTAAGCTAAACACTTGACCAACAGGCCAGTCAATAAACTATTTTGTTACCTTTTTACATTACGTAGAATACCCATTAAAACCCTGCATTGCAACCTCCACACCTTAAGAGACGTCATTGTCCCCTAAATAAACATCGGTGACGCTTAAGCTTGCTCAAATAAACCTGGACCATGGAAAAATGTAGTAGCCTTAATTTTGCTAAGCACATCGAGATAATGCAAGCTGAGTCGTAGCTGCAATTATGAACGCCTAGGGTAATACTTGCATTTCGCATTATTCCGCCAAAACTTATTTGGTAACTCATAATGCATATTCGAGGTGTGAATTGTGCTATTCATAGTCTACACAGTACCTAAACGCTGTTAGGACTATGAGGCTATTACGTCTAAATTATCAAACTTAAACTATTTGCTCACGTTTATTTTTCCAGTCTATAAAACCAAGTGATATGCACATCTCATGTTAACTGTCCATTATACTCGAGTAATCGTTGACCTACGTGTTGTGATCTGATCGAAGCCAATCTGTATGATAAATAATATTAAGCCGTGGTGCAATTTCTGCGAAACACAGCACAAACAAAATATAATTGACAGGTCGTATTATAAAATTTATAGAAATAATTATTTCTGTAAAATTCACAAGTTGCAACTATAAATTTTATAATAAACCAACCGAAATTTTAAATATACCTCTTATTAAAAAAAAATCTTTAATGTAAATGTTTCGGAAATTAGTCAGATTATATTTATTTATCTAACTTAATTTGAAATGTAAGTTTATCTACTTTGTATTCAGTGTTCATGATAACCACTGAAGGATAAAATTACTATAAATTCATATTTAATACAGATAACTTATATACTGAACAAAAGTCTACACAATGATATTGAGATGACTAGAGTAGGTATATAATTATTTATACTCAAATCTTGCATGATGTTTAGGTATTTCACTAATATCTATTTAGTGTATATAGGCACCCTGCGGTTTCATCCGCTTAGTTCCCGTTTGCGTTAGAATAAGGGGGGGATAAACTATAACCATTGTTACTGTCTAATAGGGTAGGTTTCCATTGGTGAAGGATTTTTTCAAATCAGTCAAGTAGTTTTGGAGCCTATTTAATTCAAACCAAAAAACAATCAAATCTATCCTCTTTATAATATTAGTATAGATGAAGCTACGACATCTAATCGTAATATTATAAAGGCTTTTATAGTACGCCATAATCAAATTAAACAAACAAACAGCTACAAGTACTCCATATTCCTCAGCCATCAAAATCTTCATACAGAGCTCCGGCGATCTGAGAAACGTTTAAAATCAGAGCGACGATAACTGAACGGGCGCGCGACTTTGATTGATGGAGGCGGGCGCTCGTCAACATCCAACTTAAATACAACTTGTGATTCCTGATAAAACTCGTTCCGGTAATGTCTTAACTACTTCTCCGGTGTAATGATACTGCCAAGTTATCTTATTAAAGGTATATCACCTAATAGTTGGGTTAGTGCTTTTTAATGTATTTATATCATCATTAAAGAGTTTCAATGTTGTGTGTTGAAAGCGTGTTTGCTCATTTTCTTACGTTAATAGCCGATTAATTATTGTCACCTTTAAATATTCTGGTAATATTAAACGATAGATCGTAATTCGTATGAATATTTTACTGCCGAAAAATATGAGGGGACATTTTATAACTATCCTTAATTAATTTAATGGACTGGTTATAAAATGTTATATAATATAAAAACAAGCGAGTAATTGGTTTGAAATCACAATCCTTTTCCTCTTAACTACTATACAACCTGTTGTCTATTTGTGTTAAACTCATGTCTATTTGCCGTACGCATACGATTTTGGTCAGTGTCAAGTTTCTTTGGGAGATATTGACATGCATATAAGGTATGATTGTAACCGGATAGTTAATCTGATCAATTTGTTTCTTTAGCAATACATTTCTTTATCGTCTTATAAGTAAATAGGATATATTATCAACAAATACAATATGTTATTGTGCATTCTTTGGTGAATTTATAATAGGTATTGTGGTGAGCCAAAATGAGTCTGGAACGGGGAACAAAAGTTAGCGTTAGAAATACCAGGTCAACCCGAGAAGCCTGTATAACAAAAATGGGTAGGGAGTATAGAATATTGCATCAGAGAATTTGAAATATTGCCAACATGCGTCGCGCGGAATTGATTTTGGTGCTCTCTCGATCGCGTACTCTGGGAATTTTGCTGTTAAACGATATATCGTCGTGATGTTCTGGACGGGAAGGAATAAACGGATAGCTTCCATTCTGTAGCTGACACCATCCGTATGACATTTCAATATTGGAAGCGCATTCTGCGGCTACTTCAAAAAAGAAAAGCTTTAAAGAAATTTCTATTCTTTCTAACATATTAGCAATATATGTAACTTTTAGAAATTTGATTAAGTACACAATAATTGTTACGTGTAGGTACCTACATAAGGCTACTATTTTTATGAATGTCCATTAAACGCGCAATATTATTAGAAAAAAAAAACAAAATTGCGTGCAGATTTATAGCTATAAACTACAAAGTTGATGTTTATTAACAAGTTACTGAACATACTGCGAACTTCTTGTCTTTTGTTTCGGCTGAACACACAATACTAAGTAGGTACTCCCTCTCAACCACTCTCGCGACCAACTCGACGCCTAAGGCGGACAATCTCCACAGAATTTTGAGTGACAAACAAACAAAATCCTTTATTCGCTGCGGAATGAATGTCCATCGCTTAAATTAGCGTATGTCGTGTTTATAACGCACAGTTAGTTTCATTCAAAGACATGACGCGCGTAATTCCTACCAGCCCGAAATCTTTTCTCCTTACGTTTTATGCGTTTTGCACTGATTTCCTTACATTGTATTTTACGGAAAAAAAGTTATTTAATTTCAGCACTTGTCAGACCATTATTTCGTTTTCTAAAAATACAAGTAAAATCTATATGTACTACATTGCAATAATCACCGCTTTTCCCCTGAAAATAATTCAGAAGATAAACTGCTTTGTTTCTTTCCGCTGTCTAAGGGTTTTGAAGGTCATAGCAGTTGTTCCGTAATAACCAAGCTCACGATCAAAACGGAATCTTTAAAATAAGACATAATACCAGAAAGAAGTAGTATGAACATTTCCCTCTGTATTAAAGTTTCATTTCCGCCTTAGTCAGCATGCAACATCAGAGCTACTACATTATATCCGATCATAAAGTTAACTTAAAGTTAACAAGTTCATTTGAGTTTGCTGACGTTGTATTACATTACACATAACAGTATGCATTACTGTATTTGCGTGTATGTAGGTACGTGAATACAAAGCCAAAATATAAAGTGGTTTCATTAGATGTTTTGACTGGCTCGATGGCGCAGTTGGTATTGACCCTGCCCCATGCGCCAAGAGTTGTGGGTTCGATTCCCACTCAGGACAAACATTCGTATGATAACTACTTGTGTTTTTTCTGTGTCTGGTTGTTAATGTCCAATATTTAAGTATATATTTGTAACACCACTGTTGATTCTGATATCTGTAACACAAGTGCTTAAGCTGCTTACCTCGGAGTCAGATCAATGTATGTGATGTAGTCGGATATTTTTATTATTTATTTATTAAAAGTCAGTTTACAAATAAAAAGGGATCATTTAATATTTTTTTATTTTTATTTATTTGTTTTCTGCAGATGGACATACGCACCATAGAACGTGCAATAGTGTAATTGGAGATATTCTTATAATTTTAACAATAATATCAAAATTAAGTAATTTGGCTATGTCGGTACAGTTTGCAGTATTGTTTACTAACAAAACGATAAATGAACATGTTTGAATACTTTACTAACACTATGTGCATTTGATACTGTGATTTATCCAGGATTAGTTCACGAAGTAAACTTCATAATGTGGCAAAGGAAGAATTATTGCAACGATTACGGAAGCGGCAGGGGCAAACTTGTTTGTAGACGTAGCCCACACTCGGGTCGATATTTTTTTGTTTACATTCCAAAGAGGAAAATAGATAATCGTGTAGTTGCCGTCCCACTTTTTATCAGGCTGATTTATGAGCGTTATCTCAGCCCGCTTACTTAAAGATAGTGCTTCAACAAAGTGCTTCGATTTAATCAATTACTTAGATGCCGGCGTTTTCAATTTGTCGCTTTAAGCGCTTTCAGCGAAGCGCAAGTGTTATCTGAATTCTGGAGTCCGTTTACAGTCAACTAGATAGGGAGACGGTATCTTCAAGAGTACTAACCTACTTCATTTGAACAGACACGGGTGCACGCTGATAGAAGTGCAAAGTCTACAAAGGTTTTACTTCAACTTATACTCTATTATGATAAAATAAACCCGGACTCTGAGATTGTAAATAATAATAATTATAAGTGTGGTTATTGCAGTCTTATGAGATGAAAATCACTATATACCATGTGGTATATTATACATTACCCAACTATTATTCCTAAAACGTAAGCCCGTAGATTCAATAATTGACCTATGAATGCTCTTACTTATTGCTCGCTCTTTGGATAAGTAGATTAAGCTTAAAACCTAATTTTAAAGGCAGCAATTCAGCCTTTTTAATTAGCAACAATACCTACGACCATTTGGACGTATATCCTAATCGCATAAAAGCAGTGTCTAGACTATAGCGGATCTGTACTGTAAACAACCTGTGCGTTCGCTCATCAAGATCTCGTGGCTAACGTAACCGGTATTCATAAACAACGATAAATTAAACAAAAGCTCCATTTTAACAATTGTATACATACTTAACAATTGTCTGCCCTATCTATTACGATTTCAAAAGAAATTTCCCCATTACTAACTGCGAATCAGTTAATTACCAGTGTGTCGGAATCTCATAATGCAACGCACCGCCGACTCATACCGTGCGTTGCTGAAATACATTACGTACCGACGGTTTGTTGTGGCAACACAAAACCACGAGCACCGGTACTCGCTTCCTCACTTCACCCTGTAATAATTTATATGAGAACTCGGTTCTCTAACTTTGTTGCGAACTCTTGTTTGGATACCAACTAACTACAAGCAGCTTCCAATTTCAACTGGTTGCAGCAAAAGTGTTGGACTTAATAAGATAGTAATAAAAGTTAAAGATTAAACCGAAACAGTTTATGTTTTGTGTCAAATACTTACATCATATTTGAAACATAAGTAAACAAAAAGAAATTGAGCATCATATCAAATTAAATGCGATCTGCATATAAAAAAAATGAATTATCAAAATCACGCTACTCTGTAAAAAGTTGGACATGCATTACATGAAAGAAAAAAAATATATACGCGTCGAATTGATTACCTCCTCCGTTTTTTTTGTCGGTTAAAAATATTCCGTGTGGGAAGTGTAAATACACTTTAATTTTAAAACCCCTTGAAAACAACTTATATTGCAATAAAATTAAAAAAGTGAACTCAAGAATAACCTAATGTAAATATAAATATTATTATAAATTGGAAAGTAACTCTGTCTATAACTCTGTCTAGTCTATTACTATTCCAAAACCACCTAACCAATCATTATGAAATTTGGTACAGCAACTCCTTAACCCTAATAAATATTCTATGAAAAATATGAATTCCGAGCGACTCACCTTTGTTTCTGTGACAAACCGAATACCACGTGAATGGAGTCGGGGGCAAAAGCTATTATTTAATCTCTCAGGTTGTTATCTCTCGACACTAAATGCAGCGCCAAGTTTAGAAAATGAGGTAAAAAGATCGGGCGAGACCATTATCGCTCTGCAGAATCTACTGAATGTGAAGTTAAGTAGTGGCATCGCTTTAGAACAACACTTTACAGCAAACCGAGTTAGTTCACGTAATAAAAAATATCTTCATGAACTATTACGTCACCCATGATAGTTAGATTAGTTAGTAGTTGTAGTAGAATTTAACCTCGTTTTGCATAAAAAATTTTATATCAATCGAGTTCAAAATACGAATACGCTGACCAATATTGCCGAAATTGCGAGATACTCATTCTTCCTTAATTACGTAGAATACATTAATTAATATTATCATATGTAAATTAAGGAAGATTAAAATAATGATATAACATTAGTTTACTAATGCACTATTTAATCCATATCTATTTTAATTTCCTAAATAGTATTTCTCCTACAATGCACTGCATAAGATAAAAAACTTGCATTTCCTTCATTAATTCTAAGTATATCTAAGACCAGCCCCTATTCTAAGCCTACTGTAAGCTGTTAGATGCGGCTCGCCTACGCCGAATGCAGCAGAGTTTAGTGTAACAAGCTGAAAGAGCCGGACCATTAGCACCTAAGCGGCGAGTGGGCTGTCGTCCGCGTGCATACAACAATGGCTGGTAATGAAATTTGTCGAACCGGCGGCATTTGGCACGTGCACGTATAAGCTGCACCGGTGAAATCCGTATCGCCCTTTTCTTAGATTTTAAATCTTATCAGATTTCCTAATATTTTTCTTATTAAACCACTCTATTATTAAAGCAACCTCAACAAAAATTCGATATTTTTTTTAGTTTTAGCTATAAAATCATACTGAAATTCAATTTATATTTGAAGGTGTACTATATCCAACAATAGTCCCTATTGAAACCCTGGAGTGTTAGCTGTTAGATGCGGCTCGCCTACGCCGAATGCAGCAGAGTTTAGTGTAACGAGCTGAAAGGGCCGGACCATTAGCGCCTTAGCGGCGAGTGGGCTGTCGCCCGCGTGCATACAACAATGGCTGGTAATGAAATTTGTCGAACCGACGGCATTCGGCGCACGTCCGCGCGCCGCACCGCTCCAATTGCCGCCTAATTAAATTACGGCGTTGCAGCCTCTACGAGAGGGAATTCATTTCGACCTCTTCAACTACTCTTTTTGTGGTTTAAGCGGCGATTATTGTTTTATAGGGTCAGTTTAACGGTTTATTTTATTTTTGTCGCTATTTGAAGTTACATGTTCATTGCGAGAATTCCTGTGTTAAGTACGTAAAGCATTTACTTAGGTTTTAATATTATTACTAGCTGACCCGTATCACTTTGTAATGCCCCGTTCTCGGAATTTCAATACCTTCACTTGAAAATAACAAACATAAATAAAAAGAATAAATGAAATCGGTAAAGCGGTTCCCAAGTTAAAGCTTTGGGGTGGACCACCCTTATCACTTAGGGGTATGAAAAATAAGATAACAACCTATTCTCATACCTACCAAGTTCACATATAAACAAACAAACAAACATAACATCACGCCCATGATCCCCGAAGGGGTAGGCAGAGTCAACATTTAAATTCGTTTACATATAAAATTTCATCAAAATCGATTAAGCCGTTTCGGAGGAGTATGGCAACTAACACTGTGACACGAAATTTTTATATATATAAAGATTTTGCTGTCCACAAAGAAAAAAAAAACATTTTACAAACGACCCAACAAAGCTTAGGTCGCCTAATTTAGATAGGTACACAACATTTTGATGCACACTTTTCAGCATTCGAGTGCAAAATATCACTTTACGACATAAAGAGCTTTGTACATCTTTGTCATTAGTCATAACTGTTATTGGTCATACTAGTGTATCTGTTATGTTTGTAATAAATAGGATGCTCAATTATATAGAGGAGACTTCCTTCACTTTCTAACATACTTATGTAACGTAAACAAAGCAACAACATTTATTCATAAACTCGTCAGATGCAGTATAAAGACGAGATCTTTTGTAACTGAGTTTCACTTTTTTGCTTTATTAAACAACTTTGAGATACGTTGCAGCTTTAACAATCATCTCAACTTGAATACTCATATACGTGACTAAAATATATGCGATTTGTAAAAGATTCCCGACTTTCATATTCATAGCGACCGCTTTACGTGTCCTCCTTCAAGTAAACAGTGAAAATCAGGGATACTCAACCTTTAGACCCGACGACACGTGTTTGTTTAATCATCAATTTGCATGAAAATACATCTCCAACCGACAGTATTTACTTCAATATAAAATTTAAATTTAATAGCAGTTGCTGCTATTAGTTTAATAGCAGCATTCGAGTTAAGAACCAATTTATATAACATACTTTTGAAGTTTTAATTTAAAAATATCTAGATAATATGTTAATTTTTCTTTGTGTTATTGATTATATTTGTGTATAGTTTAAAATGAATAATGTAGCCACCATTAGAGCGGTGGTAGCTTAATGGTAAGGACACGTGCCTCTTAACCGAGAAGTGCGGGTTCAAACCCGGGCATGTACCTCTAGATTTTTTCAAATCTATGTACATATTTATACCACTAGCTCGACGGTGAGGGAAAACATCGTGATGAAACCTGCAAATTCAAACAACTTAGAATTTATAACCATGATCCAAACATATCTGGTTCCCCTATCTTAGGGTTACGAAGGTCAGATCGGCTGTCGCTTCAATGTAATTACCAGACTGGCTAAATCCTGGATCATGGTCAAAGCGGACCCCGTCTAAGCACGGGACATAACGCTAGGAAGATGATGAATGTAGCCACCAATGTCAATCACAAATCCGTTTCATCACACGTGGGCCACAAGCTACAGGTTGACAATCCCTGATCGAGATAAGCCTTCTGTAATCTCGGAGCGGCAGAGAATCCGCTCGCTTCATTGTTGCGGAGACAAGGCGACGCGACACGCCGACAGGAGCCGACGCGACGCGACATCGCAACAACGGGCGCGCCTGCATGCTACGGCTACGATGTAGCATTGCTACGGCTGTCCGTAGTAGCACATTGTGGTTACGAGTATGTCGTAGCGTGATCGTAAAAATGTGTAATTAAAACGAAGACCAGAAATTAAGGATGTTATGAGAATGTTACTAACGCATGATATATGTATTAGAAAACATTACCCAACTTTCGCTAATACTATGTAGTTACTAATTGGTTGTATCCATAGCATCCATATCCCCAACAGGGCAACTACACAAATTATATGGTCTAAGTATTTCAATTTAGATACGCCATATAACGTTTAACTCTATTGCTCGACGTGTTGCAATGATTTGGTCAAACTGTTTTTTTTTTATATATTTATAACGACTTAAATCAACTTACTCAGCAGATCGCATATTAACTACCGATATAAACTCTTTAAGGTGTATGTCAGGATCGTAGCAAATGGAAGTACGTGATCTCTGCCTACCCCCATGGGAAAAAGGCGTGACATTATGTATGAATGTATGTATGTATAAACTCTTTCATATAAACTCATGGTTTGTAAAAAGGAAGAAACCTAGAACCACTTTTCTGAACAATTTCAAACGTTCCATAAAGCGAAGCCATCTAAACCAAGTTCTACAAAATAATTTCTAGACTCATTAAGCATCTGGCTCTGATTGGCCGCGCGCGCGCAGCGCCCGCATCACCCGCTCGGCTGACGGGACAAAGCCGTTTATTGCTCGAACATAAATTTTCATTATGAAACAACTACTTTGAAAGGAAACTGCTTTGAGATCGGTCGGCACAATTTACGGAGAGCCAGTGAAGCAACACCGGAATATTGCTAACTGCCTCAAATTTAATACATTTGGTTACATTTTTCTGATGGATTAAGACCCCAACCACAAAACTGAAGCCACAGGCTTAAATCCAATGTTATATGATGATCTGGTCAGTTGTACTCGATCTAAGTATATATTTTAAACTAATAACTTAAGTATAAACTAATTTAAATACCTATGTGTGTCGTCACATTAATATTTACAGTAGGTACCTATAAACACTCAGGAAATTAGTGTGTCCAATTTATTTATTTACTTACCATGTTAATTATCATACATTGAAGATTTAACTTATAAATATTTTTAATTTTTGGACAGCACTTGATAAACATTTATGCGTAAAACGTATTGATACTAATTTCAACGCCTTTTACATCACACATTAAGTCAGTACAAATACTGAATCATTGATGCTATTGCTACAAATCTACCTATCGCAAACTTGAAACTTGACTATTTCATACTGTAATTTTATCTACTGTACCAATGATATCCAGTTCCGCGCTTGAAAAATTGTACCTCTCATTACTTTAGACGCGGAAGCAATAGCATTTTAAAAAACGATGTTCGGTTGCCAACGGAAGATATTAAGGCTTTTAATATTAATCTCTGGAGGAGCTCGGCTGTACAATATTGATTTACTACTTTCCGCGGTGTATGAAATAGTGGCTTCGTTATTTATCTGTATTTTATACTGTGCAATATTTTTAGAAGCAGTAAGTTAGATGCTGTTTTTTTATTAATAAATGCGATAAAACAATTAACTATATTAGTGCGCATCTAATTAATGATAAAAAAGAATCTCTTTTATTAAACTATAATAAAACGTAAATTTTTGCATTTGCCAATGAATAACTGTGAACCCCCTTTTTTGTTTCTCATTTCTATAAACGATGGTAACGACTTGTCATTACCCGCCACTTGCCAATTAGTATATTGTCAATAGGTAAAAAGAAGATAGATATTACCTATTAAATAAATAAATTAAAATAAATAATATTAAGAAAGCTAAAGTACAATGAACTTACCCTATTGAAAATACGACACCGACAAGATCAAACATTTCAAATTGCATTTACCCGCGACAAGTTGGTAAAAATACACTTGGCAGATATAAAGAGAAAATCCAATGTAAATTTTTCTCCTTTGAATCATAGTGGTGGCTGATAGCGGGTTCCCGGGGGACGAGCCTGATCCGCCCAAATGTGCACCACGGATTGGCAATATATCCCGAATATGCGGGCCCGAATAACTTTTATAATGATGCCTCGTATTGGATTAACCCTGTATGCACGACGCTCTTAAGTAACTTTGACAAATGTCTGAGATGGGATGAAATGGAATGTTTATTTTTCCCTCCATAAAAACATAAGAACGAACATAAACACGTTAATAGAGATCTAATGAATGTTATATAAAAGAATACAAACCAAAACAAGATTAAAAATATTTAATCTTGTTTTGGTTTGCGCTTTATAAAGTAGGTACTGCAAACTGTTGAATATTTAGGTAATCTTATTTGATTCTCATCAATGACCACAATCGATAGAGCTGAAATCAACCTTCAACATTTGAAAACAAAATCTTCATTTATGTGTCTTAACACATATTTCAATAAACACTTTGTCACATTCCTGCGACAAGTCCCACGTAGTTTTGTCACATAAAGTGAAAATAAATAAAGTAAACGTGAGCATTACAGCGCGATTGGTATTTGATTGGATTCGCCTACTATAATCGTTCAGGCGGGCCGACAGCAATTGAATGTCGCCGTTTTATCGCGATGAAAATCGTTTATGTAAATAAGCTTTTACAATCGCAAATAAGCAATGTTACAGATAAAACATGCTGCATTTAAATGATTTAATGCGGGTCCTGTTGATTTATAGGTGAAGAGCATTGGAAGACGGAAGAATGATTCCGGCAGTAGATTACCTATGTTCCTTTGTAAATTTTATGTAATATCAATACATTTTTAAGGTCTATGGACCTTGTTCATATTTAATTATAAATTAATTGATATTGACAATATTGTATATAGTATACTGTTACTATAACGTTATGATAATTACTATGAAGTTGGTAAAAATAATTTAATTCCAATAATATATCTACGATTTTTTAAGTCTCTAGTTGAATATTACCTAATTATTTATTTTTGTTATGGCATTAATAGTGTAATTTAATCCAATATCAATCTTTTGATTGTTATACCTATAAGGCAAATGCCAAAAATATATTGTTTTTTTTAAGAATATGTATATTACCTAATTATTTTTTTTAATGCAAAGAAATAAAATACGATAAGATGCTTCACCGATCACAGTTATCATGAACATATTAAACATTTAATGTAATAGTTTCTAACCTGCCAGTTGTTGGCATTAAACTTTGATGAAATACAGACATAGGAGAATTTACACTTATTCAAATTTAAAGTAATACCTACTTATAGTGCGACCAATTATTCAAATAGTTGGCCAACTCTCGAGACTTAACATAAAGTCCACAGCATACGAAACTTCTAATGTCGTTCGAAATTTTATCTCGCCTCCAGTAGCTCGAAGGAAATCGGTTTTCAACCTAAATAGAATAGGACATCTATAAAATTGGTAATAGTGACGTCACTGGTGTTACATTCAGTATGTAATATATTCGTAAGTAGACCCATTAAGATATACGATAGTATTAACTGAGAGACTTGTTACCATCTGACGACCAAGTGCTATAGGACAGGACCATGGGCATTTTATTAACACACGATCAATTTGACCATGTTAATTCAGTTAAGGCCTTCCAAAAATATCACGCGAAATTAGTAAAAATCAAATTTTCAAATGGACAGATCATTCAGCACCACCTTATTTAAAGATCCGGTTTTAAGGGAAAAAATCCTACACTAAACATTTTAACCCTCCTTCGAAAAACGGGTACAAGAAAAGGTTTAAAACCAAAACAACGAAAGGAAACGAATGAAGGCAATAAGTCTACTGACCCTCGGTCCGATGAAGTCATCTATTTGGCCCGGGCCTACGGACTCCCCTTGTCGATGGGAAATGATTTAAAGAACACCATGGATATAGTACAAAAGTTTAAAGACCCGGCCATAGAAGTTTGGAAATCAGTAAAAGTTACAATTCTTTTATTTAAATATATTTATTTTTTACTAGCTGTTCCTTTTATTATTTTCCTCGCAATGTTTCCATATTTTCTTACCGTACAAACCTTCCCTGAAAGATTACAAATATTAAAAAAAAAATTATTAGCCAAATCGGTCCAACTGTTCTCCAGTTTAAGCGAGACTAACGAACAGCAATTTATTTTTTATATATAAGATTTGATTTATTTATAATATTTTTTACGCCAATTTCAACTAGTGGCAATGTTCAATATACCATACAATGCTTTAGTATAAAATGCGCGATTTTAGTACTAATTTCATTGCTATTTTATGTATTCCTTAAAGTCTTTTCTTCTCGTTGTAGCAGTTTTAGGACGCTATGGGATTTGAATCGACCAGCAAATTAAAGTGTTTCAATTTGTTTTTTTTACTCAACATAAAACCCCGTATTTTAGTCCACCGATGAATTCTGTACAAAAATGCAGAATGATTTTAAGTCATAATTTTGCTATTATATATCTACCCCTTATTACATGTGCAACTAAATAATGTCTTCAAATAATTCAACACCTTGTTCGAAATTTAAAAATTCTGCTACTTTTTGCACGGGCTGTGGATGATATAATTTCCATAGTCTATCTCTAAATTTGAATTAATCGGCTTTGCAACATTCCTTGTCTGAAGTTGGTCGACGGAGTTGCGGCGAATATTTCACGTGATGAGTTCATTATGTGTCGGAGTCAATTTGCGATATTGACTTATTAATAGACATTACAAATTATAGATATTTGTTTTATTTGCTAGGAGTTTGCTAGTACCCAGTTTCAACGTTTAGATCATCTAAAAAACAATTTCTGATATATTTTATATTCAAATGATTTGCGATACTAACTTAAGGGTAGCTCTATTATATAGATATAATTTATATACAATATTATTACCCTGAATAAGCGTGTGTCTGGTACCTAAAGACTGTTGTACCTATAGTCATAAATTATTATGGCGATTAGTACTTTACTTAAACCCTACATAAATTACACTCCCATTCGAGTCAGGTGAAACTAATTGGTACGAATGTACGTATGTTGCGCCCGTCATTAACGGACAAATTTCATAGCTAGTGTAAATAAATAGCAAACGGGTACTATAAATAGCCGACATTACGCGCTAATGGGCAGAACAAAGTGGGCCGCTTCTAGAGGTCGCCCCTATTTCGGACACGTCAACGCATCCGCGCCACAGCAAAATGAATTGGACCAACCTAACCCTGTACTTAAAGTGAAACTACTCAAATTATAAAATCTACACTAACATTTTATAGAGGAAAAGACTCAGACCTGCTCATTTCGTATTTCAAGTTCGATGTCGACGACACCACAGGTACTTAAATGTCGCTGCTGTTTTGACGGACACTGTCATATTGCGAATCATCATCGCCAAGTTATAAGTCACTTTCGCAGAATATTACCTACAATGGGCGTACGCAGCTTTTGGTCCAGGGTGAGCAGGTATGCTGTGGCCTAGGTCTAGATCTTACGAGGGATATCCTGCGAGTTAAAAACGCACACTATCCCTACAGATTCACGAAATAGGAGACACAACAAGGCCGTGTTGCCTTCACTATGGCATCGTATCATTAGTCAAATGCAGGCCGCTCCCTAACACTTTGCCACTCGCCTGCTCGCGACCTTCTTCAAACTATTTACGCCGTCAATGGCAAACATTTGTATATAAATAACTGGCATTTTCTCTCGACTTCTTTCTGATGTTTGCATTTGTTTCTATTCCGGGTAAATATGTATTCCTCATTTTTTAAAGTCGATAGACTCTTATGCTAATAGTTTTTTTTATAAATCCTACGGACAAGATTAAATTATCATCGTATTCCATGCATACTGCAAACAATACATATTTTACGCCTTATAATAATAGTGTTTGTTTGTGCTACTAATATAAAGTGGGTAGTTCTTTGATGTGATTTATCCAGTTATGACCATAAATATAGCAATAGTGCTCACTTTTGCAAAAAAAAATGGTACAACATTTTGTACCAAAAAATTATTTGCTCGACAGCTGTTACTGCTTTTTTTCAGTAGGCTATAGTGATGGATTGAAACAAATCAAACAAGCTTCGTGTCCCACTATCGAATCCTATGAAAACCATGTACCTACCTGAGTATTCTATTTATTTTCAGTCGATTTTTGGCAGCATAATAGACATCGATCATAAAGTGACAGCACCAAATAGGTTTTCCGAAGAGTGCTGTCCAACACTGGTGAATGTATGTAATTATATATCGAATACCATACCATTCAATATAAACCTAACCAACATTACTTACAAAATGGTTCCTAATTTGGTCTGTAAGTACCTACATACCTATATGTAAAATTTATAAAAGACATTTCTGAGCTAAACTGTAATTTGGGTTTAATTAAAGCTTTGAAATAAACCAATCATGCACAGATTTATTTGCTATAATATGTAATTATAAGCTTGTACTAATACATCATTTGTAGCACCATTTGAACTATATGTTTGCTGAAAATAAAGACTAGCAACGATGAATATAATATGTAAATGTAACTCTACACTTCTGATTTTTACTAAAACTGTTACATCAAAATAGTTAAATAAATAATAGGTCACACAAGCCGTCTAAGATCATACAAATAATTCTAATAACTTAAATTTTACCTTGTCACTCTTAAACTATTTTTGGAATATAAGGCGAGACCTTGGAAGAAGGTCATGGGGGAGACCTTTGCCCAGCAGTGGGACAGTAAAGGTTAGAGAAAAAAAAAAAAAGGCGAGACCAAAAATAACCCTGTAGCTTTGACCTCACCCTGCATTCCAATTGACCACTTCACCGCTGTACAGGAATCATCGAGGGCGCATCATTAACCAAATGCGAGCCACACCCACGGATTCGGCACACTATAGAGGTGATAAACGTGAGCCACCCGAGATTGAACACCATTTAATAATGGTCTTGAATTTTAAGGTGATATCTGTAGATATGGTATACTAGCTGTTGCTTGCGGCTTCGCACGTGTGGAGTTCGAAAATGTAATTGCCGTGGGAACTTTGAATTTTTCGGGATAAAATTTAATTCAGCCGTTTTTTCGTGAAAGACATCCAAACTTTCGCCTTTATAATATTAGTAAGAAGTAGGATTACTACAGATATTAGAACATATATACAACACAATTATTTTCAAAACTACTCTGCCTTTACCCGTTAACAATATTTTAACTCTTCTTTCAGGAATATGTTATTTTTGCCTAAAATGCCAATGAACTCATTAATTCCACTAAAAATAATCCGCATTCCTATATCGATGTGTGTGACAGATTTGACTAGCCCGTTGGTTCAGAAATTCTGGCCACAAAACCAGGGGTCGCGGGTTCGAATCCCGCTAGGGACAAATGTTTCGTATGATGAATATGGACATTCGTACTCGAGTAATGGATGTTTATAAACGTATTTAAGTATGTCTATCCGTTCACCTAGTAGCCATAGCACAAGCTTATAAGCTTAGTTTGGAACTAGGGAATTGGTGTGTCAGTATGGAGAATTTATTTATTTATTTAGATGTGTTTTTTGTGACTACTTTTGATGAAGTAAAAGAGTTTGAATTGTATAAAATGTTATAGATGACTTCTATACTGTAATTATTTCGGCCGAGCTCAGGTCTCGGCCGGTGTCGACGACCTCTTCGCGATATCGCCCTTATCGGCGCATCGACCCTTACGAGAACAGTTTCTAGAATACTGACACCACTTAGCTCGCTTGCACGCGTCACATCTGTCTCCTCTCAAATGTAAGACGCTAAGGCATACACACATTTGATGCTTGTGTCAATGCAACAGAGTCTACAATTGAATGAGATTGTAGAGGCTACTGAACCTACGTCCAGTTGGGGTATCGCGACTCAGACTTTGGTCACTTAACTCTTATACAGTATAAAGTGAAAGCTTTAATTTATATGGTCCTTTGTGAGGTGAAACGAATGGGAAAGTTTGTGTGGATATATAACTCCTTTAAAACCCTTGCGGAAATACGTCAGGCATAATATGCCTGGCCTGGCCTTGGGCACTGCTATATTAATATAAACATAATATGTTTATATTAATATAGCAGTGCGCAAGGGTTTCACCCGCGTAGTTCCCGTTCCCGTGGGAATACTGGGATAAAATATATCCTATATTACTACCTGATAAAGTAGCTTTCCATTGGTGAATGAATTATTTAAATCGGTCCAGTAGTTTCGGAGCCTATTCAATGCAAACAAACAAATATTCTCTTAATATTAGTATAGATAATATAAAACGCTCAGAAGAGTTCGCTATTTGTCACACAATTTTTTACCAGAGCGAGATTCAAAATCACCAGGGGCTACATGATCTTTTACTACTAGACTTATTCAAGACCCATCATCGTTTACGGCGTAAGTTTATGCAGTAAGTCTAGTCTTTAATTGCACTTCTATTTGTTCCAGGTGCGTGGATAATTGAAGTCTAAGAGCAAAACGTTCCGGCTTCCACTTTCCAATTGTGTAAGTCGCTCGACTCTATTATCCTTGTGTAAAACGGGACTGGTAGTGTTTGAAATGTAACAATCATCTTTTATAACACTAAATTTGCTTTTGACTTGAGCTTAGCACTAATTATTGTCTGATACTCATCAGATGAGGACGGTATTGATTAATCAGAAGATTTCTGCTTAATCATTACCGTTCTTTGACAGTATCTACAGCAGACAACACAAATACTTAATCTTCAGCTGACAGGATCGTACTTTGCTCTTGACACCTACTCACTTGACGACCTACTCAGCCACAGTCTGATTATTATTCTATACTTATCATCTTCTACTTAATCATGAACACTGTTAAGTGCAGCTCAAAATACAAGAGTTTAATCTACGAAAACAGTTGACAGACTAATCAACTATAGTTTAAACTAGCTGTGCCAGCGGTGTCACCCGCGTTTATGGTTAACCATATACCAACCAATATTAATATTATAAAGACTATTTCCGTCATACATGATTTCTATGTAACTTTAACCATTAAGGCTGCACACGCGACGGAAGCTTAAAAAATGGAGTAACTTCTCCCGTTTTCCCAACATTTCCCTTCACTACTCTGCTCCTATTGATTGTAGCGTGATGAAAAGTATACTATATAACCTGCCCAGGAGTATGAAAAATAATTGTACCAAGTTTCGTCAAAATCCGTCGAGTAGTTTTTGTTTCTATAAGGAACATACAGACAGACAGACAGACAGACAAAAATTTTACTGATTGCATTTTTGGCATCAGTACCGATCATTAATCACCCCCTGATAGTTATTTTGAAAATATATTTCATGTACAGAATTCACCTCTGTACAGATTTATTATATGTGTAGATTAATTATTATTTAATTAAGCTATAATAATCTGTGGTATTGTAGCCGTAGTGAATATCGGTAGATGTCACCACAAACACAGCTTCCAATTGAATATCGATATTAAATCCCTCGATACAAATCGAGAGGGGAAAACAATATCGCAATAGCACTCATTTAATTCCACCCCGCCAGGTCTGCTATAAATAATCGGGAACGATAAAAAAAGCTAAAATTTCTGGACCGGATCGTTTCATTTAAATACAGGAGGTTTATTTCACGGACTAGTGGGTGCCGCGAGTGCGGGCGCCACGGTTGTCACTGCCGAGCCTCGGGTGATCGAACAACCTGGATAATGTAACTAACTACATATTTTAAGTAAGAAGTATTTAATTAATTTGCACTAGTTTCATAATTGATTGTTAGAGTGATTACTAAAATTACACTACCAACACATTCATGTTTACAACATGTAGTAACAGCAAATTTATCCAAGCATACCATGAAACCGCAGGATGCTTGTACTATCCCTAACATTACTTTGTATTAGAAAATATTCGCTGTTATTAGAACTAAGTTTGCCATGATAGGATACATATTTTTGTCCTAAAATAATGCAAAATAACTTTTTTCGAAATAAAATGTGTCACTTGCGTCACATTGAAAAATTTCCTAAGCTTTGTTGAACAAACGCGGGCTTGAAATAGAACAACAGTTGCACAACAAACAGCGAACAGCGATGAAACAGTTTCAATGCTGACAAAAACGAGGTTCCCTGAGTAGGCGCCTAACTCTCCTCGCTTTTCTGAACAAGAACAACATAGATAGCATCATTTTTCTGCCTATAAACAAAGCCTAAACGTTTAAAAACACGTTTTAAAAAAGCAATAACGAGGCTCATGGAAATATTCAAATTGAGAATTAGTCATTAAAATTTTCAGTTCTTTGATAAGATCCTAAGATAATGATCGGTGTATATTTTTTTTGTTTGAAATTAATTTGAGTAGTAAGCACATTTTACAAAGTTTATCATCTAGAAAAAAATATATTATGAATCCCAATAAAATTACATTTTGAAATCGACTTACAGTTTCGTTCCGTCACTTGATAAGTAGGTATAGAACTAAGTTCATACATCAAAAGCCAGACTTATGATTGAAGAAAGTGCGTACTTTAAAAAATCAAAGTAAAATATCTTTTAAACTCAGTCAATTTCATCTTTAGCTGAATGGGGCGGCTTGAAAAGCGTATCACTTCTTGAACTCTGCTAACTCCTTCAGATTACGGGCTTGATGGGATGTATTTATGTAAATATCTATTATAGGTAGGTACATAATATGATAATATTTTATTACTATACCGTAATCAATCTTAAAAGTATTTACAAGTAACTCGCCTGGCACACGTACAACAGCTGTCTACTTCCCCAAATTGAAACATTCATACAGACAGCGCCATAAAGCGCAGGTGAAATCTGCGCAGGTACACTCGGCTACAAATCGTTCCAGTAAGCGACGGTTCGTTCGTGTAAATTTTTTACGGCCGGCCGAGGCGCGCCCATAAATTGGGATCGGTCCACCGGAGGCTGTTTGTTTCCGCCTCTGTCCCGGGTTCGGCTCCCGAGCGGGCCGTTAAGCGCACCCGGTACACCGCCCAATCTTGTTTTCCGATTCAATCTTGAGTCGCGTACCTATGCGGCTGTTACATTTATTTCATGGCCGATAAATGAGGTGATCGTGGCGCTGTGACGGAGATGGTTCTGGCGATAGCTAAGCGACTTGCGCTATGTTAAGGCGGATTGGTGACCATTGCGATCATATTTCGTAATGACTTTTGTAATATACATGTTTGTGCTTCGGTACCTTAAATATACCATCATGCATTCAATTGTCATAAATAAAAAAAACTATCAAAGCTATTTTACCAAACATGACAAACATGGTTTCTCTCTCCAGCGGGGTAATTATGGAAAATCCTACAAAGATTTTTACTGAACCGGCGCTTCTGCACAGGTATAAGTACAGTCACTATATGTAGAGTACATTGTTAATGGTATCCCTTGTCAAAAGAAACAGCCGAACAGAGAAATACAAAGTACTACTTCGGGTCGTACAAAATTCTTGTACGACCCGAAGCAGACTTGTGCAATCATAGCTAGTTATCCCGTTAGATGTTTCCAGCAGATTAGGTTGCAGCAGCATCTTTGTATTCAGACGCGTGTACATACAAATGGCTGCGTCCCAGAGGGTTGAAGTTCGGGGCGCATGCAAATTTATCGACGCGACGCGGCAATCGGAGAGCACGAATCGTGATCGCGATAACAAAAGACAAGAGGTCCTACTTGCAGCACGCTAGAGACTGCTGGAGTATATCGACGGAAATATTTAGGCAGGTGATCCAATTTTGTTGCAATTTGTTTTCGAACATAAGACGTGAGATATAGGTACATGTGTTGTTAGGGATTGCAATGCTGGATCCAGCAGTTCAACTCTGAAGATCTGATTATCGTGATCGCGATCACCAAATAAGTGATAATAAAAGACGACAGAGGCACCTACTATTGCAGTACGCTAAAAACTGCTGGAGTATTTCGATGGAAATCTTTAGCCAGCCACGTGTTTTTGTGATCTGATTTTTACAGAAAACAAGAGATGACTTGCTTATTATTAAAAGCCGCTTGAGACAACTAAAACTTTTGATGGAGACAGCTCTGTGTTTTGGTTGCGATTGGGAAACTGAACTGATCATAAAAGACGAGGGAGGTGCCTGTAGGTGCTACCTGCTATAGCTCACGTTAGAGACCCTCTTGAATATATTGATGATTTTTTGGTTGCAATCGGTGATCTGATTTCGAACAAAAGACATGAGATCAGGTACTTATGGACAACTCAAGGCAGCTGAGTGTTCTAGTTTTAAGCGGTGATCTGATTTTCGTGATCGCGATTAAAAAAGATGAAGGATGAGGCACTTATTATCATAGACTGCTTGAGGCTTAAAAAGTGCTTCAATTGAACTCTTTAGGGAGATGAGTGTTTTGGTTGCGAATTGTGCTCTGATTTTCGTGATCGCGATAGAAAAAGTTGAGAGATGAGACACTTTTAATTGCAGACTGTTGAGATAAGGCGATGGATTTTTTATAAATTCGTTATGTTTATTTTTATCATTGACAATTCGGATTCATTTGGTAGTACGTGAGAAATTCAGACCAGTCCCAAGAAAATAATCACGCTAAAGAAACCGGTGAACAAAGACCTTTTTGTTCTGTACGTAATGGAAGCAGTGCAGCTATTTCTTATTATTTATACGTAGGACGAATAATTATAATTTAATTTACAATGGATAAACTCTTTATAATTGTGTATATTAACAATTTAAAGCACTCGACTTTTCCTGCTTGAAATCCAATCTATTATTACAGAGGCTGTTTTGTAAGTTTGCAAGACCTATTAATTTTTCCGGGATCTAAAATAACTCATATCTTAACAGGGTTCAAACGTTGCTTACCAAAGTTTCATATGGTATAGGTGATAAAACGTAACGGCACACATACGTTCGTATTTTTATTAAATAAAAAATTACGAATACGAGTAGATCTAAAGTTTGCTTAAGTTCGGAAGAGAATATGTTTCTAACTGCAAGATATCCTCAATCGAAAAATAATTATTGTAGCTCTTGTATTTTCAATTTTATCTCGCCAACATCCAGAAAAATGGGATTCGCCATTCTAAACATGATTCAGTATCGAAGTAGTACAACCGATACAAATAATGTAGTTGCACAAGCTGGAATTTTGTATTTTGTGCCAAACGCCGGCAATCGTGCCAGATCGCGCCGCTCGCCGCTGCATATTCAGATGTCATCCGCGCCGCGCATATCAGCCCGGGGATCGGCTGCTCAATTGCATTACAACATTTGTCTACGTTGCAGTTTGTTCCCCATTTGGTAATTTCCTAAAATGGCTATAAACATTTTAAGACTACCGTCGAAAATAAATTTGCTTATTTAAGTTGCTAGAAAAATATATTCTTATGTCTACGCTATATACTCGTAGAATATTGTATATTAAACTAAATATTAATTTTTAAATAACTTATTACGATAATTGTCACCACCAATGGACATTGAGACAAGAATACCATGAAATAGAAATAAAGGTACATTTTGGACGAATGTATATAATGAAAGGATAATATCAGTTGATAAATATAAAATGATTGAATAATGTGTTTATCATCTTTAAAGTAACATAAGTTTCTTGCTGCTTCGCTGCTTATTAATATGCCTGATTTGATAAACTAACTGCAACATTTCAACTGCACGAACATTAGCATGCATTTCATCTGAAATGGGTAGTTTACTCACGAATTAATTAGAAACTAGCAAGTTAGGTAGTACAAGGTATACGTGGAGAACACTAATGATATGTTTGCAATATTAGTTTTAATAAGTGTCTGTTGGATTCCGAATACAATAGTCTGCACCTTAAAGATGTTAATATTTTACAGTTATTATTAGGGTTTATTTTAATATTAATTAACAATTTTATATAAAGAGCTTAATCCTTTCCCGTTATAAACCAAGTATAAATCAACTACTTTTACCTAAAATAAAAGAATTTACAGCAAAGGCATTGAAGTTTTGTTATCTTTAATAAAATAAGTCATCGTTCTCGTGATTTTAGAATTGCTCATCAGCATATATTTAAAACATGAACATATAAGTTAATCATTCTGAAACCTACATAAATATACTTGCTTGCTTAACGAATACTTATCACGTCATCTAGTGGTATTATTTATATTAAAGGGACTCAATTTATTTACCCTCAAACTAGTAATAAACACGTGCATCAATATAGCCGGGATATCTAAAATATAAAAATGAATCGCTGAATGTGCTGCTAAGCGCAAATCTTGAGAACAGCTGCACCGATTTCGCAAATTCTTTTTAGTTGTGTTCTTTTGGAAGAAAAAAATAAAAAAGTTGCACGAAAAAAAATGGATATTGAAAATCCGAGAACGGGGCGTTACGAAGTGCGCAGGGTCAACTATACCTGAATAAATATAAATAAAATATCAGGTAAAGAGCACCCTTAACCAACAAGCGTGTATGAAAAGACTTAGGTATGAATGAAGAAGCGAAAGGTGTACGTCAGGATCGTAGCAAATGAAAGCATGTGATCTCGGCCTATCCCGACGGGAAAAAGGCGTGACATTATATATATGTTTAAATAAATACGTTTCGGTTAAGAAACAGCGTATCAGACTCATCCGCAAGTTCTGATTCCGGCATCTATAATGCATCTCTATTACCATTTCCCTCGTATCATTAGTCTTCGCCGGAAGTTTACCCGCATGAGTACACTTGCGGGGAAACGGCCGCATGCCTCCATAACTGTTCTGAAGCTCGTATTTCCCGATTTTCGTATTTACGTTTATATATAATAGGGTAGATGACTCCACCAATTCGACATATTTTATAAATTGTCAAAACGCACTGCGTCGTAGATCATTATCTACCTAGCGTTATATCCCGTGCTTAGACGGGGTCCGCTTTGACCATGATCCAGGATTTAGCGAGTCTGGTAATTACAGTGAACTGCCGATCTGATCTATGTAACCCTAAGATGGGGAAACCAGAATTTTTTTAGAACATCATTAAAAATCCAAAGTTGTTTGAATTTACAGGTTTCATCAAGATGTTTTACTCCACCGCCGAGCTAGTGGTAAATACGTACATAGATTTGAAAAATCTAGAGGTACGTGCTCGGGTTTGAACCCCCACTCCTCGGTTATAAGGCGCGTGTTCTTACCATTGAGCTACCACCGCTCTTGCTTTCATAGATTTTGTATAGAAATATTTAGTTGTGACTTGACGGCTTAACATACTCAACTGACTCACTATTAAATGTTTTCAAATCAATTAAAAACCAAATTAATTAAATTGATTAATGATATAGGGTCTTAAATAATATGTTCGTTAAATAGAATTTAGTATGCCTTGAAATTTCTTGTGTATCATATGATCATTCCTATTGTTTATTAAAAGAAAAGTACTTCCACCGAGAAAGGTGTCTATTGCTCGGGGACCTAGACCGATTTATTTATAATTATCATTATGCTATTACACTAAACATCAGACTGATGATGTAACTAGATTCATGACGTGGTGAAATATATACTATACCTAGTGTTAACACTATATGTGTTAACTACGCCTCATTGGGTTAAGTATGTATGTTTCACACCGTTTGTTGGTCTATCCTAGATACGAATCATAAATTATTCCCGCTACCCTCTCATAAAGCAACGGTAAAGGATCGGCTGCGATCCCATACACCTTTAATCCGTCAGCTTAAGGCTGATACCATAAATCTATACTTGTAGTCTAGTTCGCTTCAAAACCAGCCAACACTTATTTATAAGTAAAACCCCAAAGGCTAGACGAAGTTTGATATTCGAAAATTGTTAGTTGAGCTCAATTTGAGATCATTAGCGTAGATTATTCAGCAATATTAATTGTTACGGCCGCAATTGTATACAAGTTAGTCGGACAGCGTGGAATAAGGAATTAACTTAATCAGATAAGTACGTCCTAGTAGCTTTGGCCTTACAAAGCTCTCAAATGATGATTTAGTATCAAAAGTCTATTGCTTATTGGATTTATTTATTTTACTACTTAATACAGTGAGCTACAAAACTACTCATCAATTCCTAAACCCAAGTGTGCACTAGCCCAAAAGCCCGATAAAGCCAGTGCGCCATTCAATGCATGTTTGATTGTTGAGCTCAATCGAGCTCATTACCGCAGGACATTGAGCTGTATTAATAGCCGCGGCGCGAACTTAGCTCCTCAGCTCAGACGTGGCCCCATAAATCCTCGCCTGTAGTCCAGCGGCTGCGGGCCGCGGTGAAATATCACGACAAAAGAAAGAGAGAAAACACTAAAACCGAAAACTAAAAAGAACTATTCGCGCGAATTCATCCGGGCTCTAATGGTGTGCCATTCACTACGAGTACCTAAGTAGCGGGAAAAAGTAGTGCTTTAATTTGGATTACATTTTAAGTGGAGCTGGCTAAAATCTTCTGTTAATTGACAACGCTGCATTATGAAGTTTTTACGGTATCTTTTTTTCTGTGTACAGTTATTAATGTCACGTTAGAGTCAATTAAAGGCGGCGAACAAGTAATTGCCAGCCTGCTAGTAGGCACTCACGTATGATTTATTTCTAGATTATGGTTTAATATAAATACCGATTTGCCTAACATTATTTATTTCTAGATTATGGTTTAATATAAATACCGATTTGCCTAACAAAATGTTGAGACTAGGGGTGCAATCTTAATATCCAGATTCGGCTTAAGATGATCTTAAGCTGAATCTGCGTAATAGCAACATCAGGATGATAATCTTAATGATACCTATTCTATATGCTTATTAAAAGAAAGGTTACTAAAAATTAAGGTCCTTCTTATTTAGTTCATCTATCGTCTACCATGTAGACAAGCTGGACATTTCAAAATGATGATATACTAAAATTGCAATTGAAATGTTCTTTTACACAGTGACAAAAATCAAAGATTTCTTTCACTGATCTGTGTGTTGCCTTAGACTTTTCCTTAATTAAATAAAGCCTGGGTCTTAGCACAGTGGAGGAGCACTGCAATCTTGATTTATTACCGCCGGCGTGACGCTCAGCAAACTGAATTGTTCAATGCCAGTAGTTAGGAGAGCCAAGTGCCGCTCGTAAATCCAATAGGGATTGTCTACAGATAGTCTGCCGATTAATTTGTTACCTAAGTTTATTCAGCAGAAAACGAATGAATCCACTCTGTACTTGAACGTGAAATTCTTTCTTGAATACCCTAGATCAAGATTATTTGGTCGAGTGAGTACAATACAATCTAAATTTATTTTGCCACTGATGGCGGACTTGATCAAACTTTTATTTGGTCCAAAAGGAATAAGAGACTCCCGTCCTTTTTTAAATTGCGAGAATTAGAATTTTGTGCTAAACCCATGTTGGTCTGTGACTAGAAAATAATGTGCAAACTGTGTTGCTAGCGTAAGATGTCATAACGACGAGTAATGGTATGTATTGGATTTCTAATTTTGTAGGCGACAAACTAAACACTTGCCATTACATTTGTTATTCTAATCTAACACAAGTTTTAATTAGAGGAATTTCTAACTAAAATGTGTTGTAATCCTTCATCTCGGAACTGGGAGAAGCGTGCACTGCAATCTTAATTTGTAACTTGGAGCTCGACATTGGCTAAGCTAGGGTTCAGTGCTCGGTAGGTTAAAAACAAATAGCATTCCATTTTACTGCTCTTTAGAAGACGTTTCTTTCATTTTACATTCCTTGACTCAAAAAAGCCAATGGATTTTTACGTTTTTTGTGAACAATTTTACTGATCCAAATAAACTCAGTAGATGATAGTGGGGTTATTCTTAAATATTTTTTTTTATTCTTTAAGAGTCTTCTTCCTAGCATTACGTCCCGGCTTTAGTCGGAGTACGCTTAGACCTCAAAATCTTTAATTAAAAGAATTTGGTTATGGGCTTCCGTTTCGAGTCTTGGACAAAAGAATCAACCAAATACACCTTCACATTCATTTGAAAGTGCTTTCTTCATATCAGAATTCGTATAAACGTACTTATACAATAAAGTAACTAACTACAAGAGGTTGAATTTTTTTGTTACAACACGCTAATTTTAAGAACTATTTGATTAGATTTTAGTATGGTATAATACTTATCTAATATTTGATACATTGATAACCTTAGAGATTGCTCTAAGGTTATAAAGCATTGGCTTTAGGCTGCATAAAATGTCTGAACGCATAAATAGTAAATGGTGATCTAAACACGCTATACATATAACATAGTTGAAGCCGCAAGAGGGAGCCAGGGCAGTAAAATAAATGCCACTGTACGTTTAGAGGGATTGTGTTGCCTCTAGCACTGGTGTTGCCAGATCCAATTTGTAGGAAATCGGGATTACGCAGTGGTTCAGAATATTGGTTCTGCTACATAGAATTTAAAATCGGAGAATTGAGGCCACTCTATGTTTTTTGTTTCAAAACTTTTTCAATATTCACGTAAAGTGTCGAATAACAAAAAAACTGTAAATACGATTGCGGATTGACAGTTTATTGAATTGCGACACTGTTTTATATTTGTAAAAAAAATATTAAGGGGTTTTAACGCTTTTTCCACTATTGGCTTTGACGCGTTCCGTTTTAGCGATTCTGGACTTAAACGAAGATCACCTGAATTTCATAATATTTAAAGAGCCGAGCGTGCACTTTAGGATTGTTGGTCAGATTTATGCAACGAGTGGCACCAGGTTCTAGTTCTTCTTGTTATTGTATCCAAGGATTACAACTAGGCTTCAATGTTATCCAGATATACTAAGTTCTAGATCATGACGCAAGTGATTCTTCGACTTAAAATGGGAGATAATGTTAGAAAGATAATATAAAATACTAGGCCCAGGGCAAATTTTTATCCGACATATAATAATAATATATTTATACCAACAATATAATTATATTTCAGCCAATGTATACAAAAACTTAACAAATTATATATCTAAACCTTCCTCAAGAATCACTCTATCCATTGGTGAAAACCGCATGAAAATCCGTACGTTTAGAGTTTATCGCGAACAGACAGACGGACGCAGCGAAGAACTATTTTATACTGACTGGCCCGTTGGTCGAGTGGTCAGAGACCCTGGCCACGAAACTAAAGGTCGCGGGTTCGAATCCCGCTAGGGGCAAATGTTTCGTGTGATGAACATGGCCATTTGTACCCGAGTCACGGATGTTTATAAACGTATTTAAGTATGTATATCCGTTCGCCTAGTATCCATAGTACAAGCATAAGCTTAATTAGTTTGGAACTAGCGAATTGGTGTGTCAGTCTGGAGAATTTATTATTTATTATTATAATATGTGTTGAAGTAATAAGATATTCATCATTATATTTGATTCCGAATGCGTTTTATGTATTTAGATGAGCCCGTAAATGCACAAACTGCGTTCCGCTTAAATCGTCATAACTGGCCACTCTAACTGGGACCCTCATAAAGAATCGTTTTATGGAGTGCGCTGTTTTATAGCTTAGTTCATTTTGACGGAGATTCGGGGGATAATTAAAGTGGAGTATCCGCGAATGGCGGGTGCTTCCCTTCAATGTTATTTCAGCTCATCTTGGGCTGCTTTTAAAAGTAATTTGTTCGGATTTCTAAATTATTTGGCGTCTGCATTTAATTAGATGGATTTTTAGTAGTCCCGGTTAGTTGAACATAACTAGGATCTCTATTTTCCGTCTGTCATCTAAGTGTAAAATTTTGAAGCCATTACTAGCCAAAATGTTTAATAGACAATTGTTTTCCCGAAAACGAGGTTGTGTGGAATGACGATGAAATCCCAATAATATCACTATACAATATCCCGATACCCAAACTATGGAAATGTCCATAGTTTGGGTATCTCCAATCAATTTGGCAAACACCGTCGGATATGGAGATGTATGGAGGTGTGACGTTCGCTATTTCACCTTGTCCCATATGTTACCCCGAACTAATGAGGTGGAATTAATTCAGTTTGATCGACCATCTAACGTTTACCTCACTATACGTAGATAGCAGAAGTATTACATAGAAGAAACAAATTTAATAATGTCTTATAAAAAACTGCACATTATTGAGAGGCCGCGGTTAGAACCGCCAGCCAGAAAACCGGTCGCAGGTTCGCATGGCGCTACAAGCAGATGTTGTGATGCACATGGTAATTTAAAGTTACTCTAGTTAAATAGATTCAATGGATGTCTATAAAATTGTTTAGTATTCTATCCGTTATCTATAACGGATAGAATACTAAACAACTCCTAACTCTGAATTCATAAACTTCTTTATTTACTTTACTAGTGACCTAATTTAGAAGTCTCTAGAAATTAACCACGAATGACATTGCAAATATTCAAATAGGTTATTGTGTAAGACAAAAATGCTATATCGATGTTCCGTTCCTAAACAGGGTGCATACCAAGAGTTACTATCTTCTCCATATAAGAAACTAACTAACTAAACTTCACGCCACTTCCCTAGCGGGGTTGAGAACCGAACGCCATATGGCACGATCCTTACACACCTCACTTGCTTTTTCAACGTTCATGATCCTTTTGAAACAAGCTTTATCTCGATATAAGACATAAGAAAACACCTCCACCACTTCAGTTCCCCGCAACATTTGGATCCAGACAAACGCTTACCCAATCCCAGTTCATCATCCTAAGCAGCGCTCTCGCTGCCGCGCTGCGCCCCTAACAAGGTCGTTAGCCGGAGCCTGTCTTGAGGCACCGATGCGGCAACAGGCTCAACCATTGCGATTCTATTTGAAATACTATTTAGGTACCTGAATAGTTAATTCTGATGTAAGCAACTAGATCGCCTCAGTTGTCGGTCACAGCATTTGCATCCAAACAAACGCTTAGTCAATCCCGGTTCTTCATCCTAAGCAGCGCTCTCACTGCCGCGCTGCGCCCCTAACAAGCTCGTTAGCCGGAGTCTGTCTTGAGGCACCGATGCGGCAACAGGCTCAACCATTGCGATTCTAATTGAAATACTGTTTAGGTACCTGAATAGTTAATTCTGATGTCTATAACACACAAGCAACTAGATCGCCTCAGTTGTCGGTCGCAGCATTTGCATCCAAACAAACGCTTACTCAATCCCGGTTCATTATCCTAAGCAGCGCGCTCGCTGCCGCGCGGCGCCCCTAACAACCTCGTTAGCCCGGGACCGGCGCACAACAGTCACAGTAATTGCAATACTAATTGAAATACTGGTTACCTGAATAGTTTATGTTTATATTTTATCAACGATTAATCTGGAACAAGATGTCAGAAAAATCGATATCGATTAATTATTATTTGTGTGATAGCACGCCTATCTTGATGTTCCGTTTCCCGATTAAAGTGCCAACCAACATTTCCTATTTCCCCGATATAACACACAATGCCTAGCCTTTCTCAGTGCCCAACATTTGCATTCAGACAAACGCTTACTCAATCCCGGTTCATTATCCTAAGCAGCACCCTCGCTGCCGTGCGGCGACCCTAACAACCTCGTTAGCTCGGGACCTTCCTTGAGCGGCTTCGGCGCCGCGGCGCGGCAACCGTCGCAGTCGCTGCTATTCTAATTGATATATACTGATTACCTTAGTAGTTTATGATTAAACATATTGTAAAATAGTGAAGTGCAAAATTACAATAAAATCTTGGAAATGAGAGATAAATGAAATAACGTTATATAATTAATGCAGGTCAAAGCGGACCCCATTTGGAAACGCTTGGCGTGATGATAATTGCAATAAAAGATCGAAAGAACCTCTAACGTGGCCTGAAGCAGGAAGCAAGGAAGCCTAAGAAAGTTTGTAAATTCAATTTCACGAAGGAACTTAAGGATGTAATTGTAAGAAATAGGAAATGAACCAAGAATCTATTTTTTTTTTTAAAAAGATGTCTTGGAATATATAAGATTGGATTACTTTTTTAGGCAAAAATGTCATCTTATTTAATAAAAAATAAACTGCAAAAAAAAAAACAAAAAGTTTCATTGTTGAAATAACAACAATGAAACTTTTTACATTTAATCTTCTGTTAATAATTAATAGGTATATCTTATTCAAGACCAACATCTCATACAATAATATCCGTACAACGTGTCCGTGTCATCGTCCTATCTTCACCAAAGTTCTTATACAACTTCTAACGAAAGAGCTAACATAATTTACAAAACGTATTTAGCGCTACGATCCAGAATGCAAGCACACGATCCCTCACAAATGCGCCGGCAAATTAGATAAGATCCAGGTACGTAATCCGTAAGCGAATTGGCCGCAGTTTCACCGGAGCACGCGGCACAACTAACTTCGCTCAGACATGATACATTAGCCGGCCAAGAGCTTATTGAGGACGCGTTGCCGCTCCTTACTCGAAGCTATGATGACGAAATCGGTAGAGTTTTTTAGTACGAACGACGAAAAATTTTGTCATTTCTATGGTCAACATAACTCCAAGCCTTTGTATAGTCATGAATATTCTTCTACATGGTTTTAAATAGCTGACATTCATCATAAATAATGATATTTAAATAGTATCATTATATATACATTATATATTGTAAATTGTGGGCTCATATTAAACATTGTTAAAGTTTATTTGCTAGCCTTTTTATCAAAATAAAGTTCTTATTCCAGTCCTAGTCGGTTTGAACAAAATTCTAGACTTAAAAATTAGACAATACGTAGACCGCGTGGAAAGAGTGCACACACGCTCTCACTTGCCATTTTTATGTGAAAAAATTCTTAATGCCAAAGAAACGTACACTGCTATATTATCGTTTGCACATTAATAACATTCGTAATTTCGAATTTTAAATGTTCATGAAACAATCCCAGTTGTTTTTATTTTTGCAGATCTCACTTTACACGTCTAGTTTGTATTCCGGATATCCACTAACGAAATTCTCGAACGGTCCTCCTGCAGACGAGAGACGCGTGTTCCGGCTCGCAGGAAGTCCGCCACAATTTGGTTGCTCGATTGCAGGACAGGAATTAAACGTGTTCGCAGTTAGTTTCCCAACTCATCCCCCGCAAGCTAAGTCGCTTACTGCCGTGACATCGAGGCAGCAATAGGGAAGTTGACATTATATATAAATAATTATATTTAAATAATTTCCGACATATATTCATTAATAATCGTTAACTGTCGGTGAAAGTAGTTATGCAGTAGAGCATGTCAATCAAAATAAATCAATAGTTTTATATTGTCATCCAGAATCTAACAATAATGTGGAATGAGTGCGAAAAACACGATAAAATCGTCTGTTACAATTTTCAAGGTCAATTACATGACATATCCCTAATATAAACGTTAATATGTTATATAATTTTTAATATGAGATGAAAATTAATGAAATAAAAACGGAAGGACAAAATAATAAAATATATTATGATGTCAAAAAATAAACGAAATATCAAACCCGCTGAATAACTAGTTCTTGATAAAAGGCTCGAAGCCTGAAACTGGGAGAGCAACTAATATAAAATTATTCAAAGCAGAGCTCAGTGTAACAAAGAAATTTCTATCCTGACCGGCTAGAGGCGAGTTCGGTTAACAGGCCACCGGATTATCTGGTGCTTTCACGGTGGATGGGTAATTTTATTCAGGAGACTTGCTAGTGGAGGGTACTCAATTATGACTTCATATTGTAGTTTCGTTCAGTATAAAAAGGGAATGGAATGTAACTGCAGAGAAGAATAATAAGTTTTACTTGTTACAAATTGTCGCTTTTTATTATTAGATTGTGATATTGATATGGATAAAAAAATATTTGTATTGATTTGATTTAAGTGTTAGACGTTTTTGGAATGTTGAGTTTGGCAACTCTTAATTTTTTTCGTTAAATGTTCTCTTGCGCTCATGTCATGTCTTTTATTCACATTTTTAATTTTACTTAGGTACTATTTTAGATTATTTGCGAATTAAAATTTGGATAAAAGATATTTTATGAATATATGAGAAAATAAAAAAAACATAATTTCATAAGAATTATCTCTCAAAATTTAAACTTATCGACGTGTAAATCATGACAAAATGTAGAAAATATAAATACATCGCATCGGCGTGCGATTGGTCCCAACATTCGTGCGAACTAAATTATGATTTGAACTAAATTATGTAGGAGCGTTACCCGCACGTAATAAGCTTTACGGTTCGCTTCGCATGTTTACGACGGCTATCATTTGTTCAGCGAAGGGATGCTATTTATCGGCAGAGTAATAGAAAATTACGGTTATATCGATATTTTCGGTCTAAATCGATGTTAATTTTATGATTTATTTTTAGGACGAAACGCGCAACGTGGAGATCTGGTTATTTCTGCATTGTGCAGCCATATATATTTGTATATTTCCCAATTCTTTCTTTACCAACGCTCCTGAGTTTCAGGGGTCTGAAGATACGACCCGATTTAAAATCCAACGGAACGCCAACTATTCTGAGTTCTGTATTTTATAGGAAAATTTTGACAAGATTTATTTCGTGGTATCTAGTCATTATTGCTTTCCCGATTATTTTACCATTTGTTCCGATTTTTAACATTTGACCTGGAAATGCTACTCTTCGTCAAATGGACTAAGATAATTTTTAAAAGGAATATCTTGGTATGCTTGGTTTGTATATGAAGATTTATAATAAAGAAGACAAAGAAGTTCCAATATTATCAAACAATATATAGAAGCAATTATTTTTTCAGCAAATTAACGGCTTATCGTTATTTACGTTGAATGTTGCATCACTAAGGACACCCCGATACGGGTTTAAAATTTTCGTAATCATAATAAAAATAAGTTAACATGCTCTATATGAAAAAATATCTGGGCGTTTTAGCTATCCTGTTATTCTAGAGCGACATATATCCACCTAAGAAAAGGCAATATCCGCGTCATTAAAATATAATTTCATGTGATTTTTTTCTTAGTAATCCATTGAGATTGTCTTGTTCAGAATACCTTTATTTTAGTTGCCATTCTTTTATATTTGATTACCTACATAAAAGATTACATCTGAGATGAAAATCATTATTTTTAAAGGTAAATATACATATATGGCACCTGTTACCGTAATTGCTTATATTTTATTATGAGTCAGTTTGGGATCTTAGTCTCTTAAATTCAGAAAATTCTGAAATTCAGTTGTGATATCAAAGTCTACCTAACGATTGTTGTCAAATGTCACTGACCTGTAAATATATTACATAGTTTATATATTTTTAAAAGCAATAATTATGCGTCATATTAGGTTCAAAAGTAAAATACAAAACTTTAGCTTTGCTCTGAAAATACAATCGCTTAGCAACCAAAACATGTATCTCCATTTTAATGTCTTCATTAGGGAATCTAAATTTCATCGCACCCACATAAACTACTTAAAACTAAGCGGGGCCCTAAATTTCCCGCGCCGAATTCACCCCGACGCGTTGTCTCCAACCTCCAACTGAAAATAAAGTCGCCCGCCGCCCCGAGGGGTCGCAATTTTCTTATCTTTGGCCACGATCCTTTAGATTTAGTGCGCGTGTGTAACGTGATCACTTACCTTCGGGAACACGCCGGAGGTGCTGAGCAACGGCCGATTTGTCTTCCAACTGATTGGATTTTACGCATCGGGTTTAACTTCGCATCTGCTGGTGTTGAATTTTTTGACAACTTCATAACGGCGGTGGAGATCGATGAGGTTTTACCGCTACCCAATACCAGTAGCGAACAAGAATTTAAACTCTAAAGTTTAAATTAGAACGCTGTGCTTGCTAATAATTTGCCTGTAAATATTTATTTTTTACTTAATACAAGGAACTCCTGAGAATAATATATAAAAACAATAACAACATGTTATTACTGTGCTTGCTGTATATTACAATAGGCTAGATGACTAAAAAATTCTGATTAGTCCGTCAGTTAGATTATAAAAAAATATTGAACACGTATTTTTTTATTTATTTGTCACACAAACATTGACGAATATACAATGCATTCAAGTTGCGCGTGACGTCACATTTTCGTACAATTTTTACCAAATAGTGACGTCGCAAGCCCCCACTCCAAAACTTTGACGCTCTTTAACCTTGTGATTTTTTGTTAATTTGATAAAGCGAAAAATATGTGTCTAGTATTTTTGTATAATCTAACTAACGGACTAAATAGAATTATCGTTTTTTAATGCAGTCATCATCCCTATTAAATATGTAAGCTAAATGTACAAAAGCTTAAACATAACTCTATTTTACATCCAAATCAACTTGAAAATACCCGGATACTTTCATCTGACTGCTAGGTATAGATATACATTTTTATGCTTAATATCATTCATAGAAGAATTGAAAATGAGCTTGCATAAGTCTCGCTGTGTCGAGTCCCGGTATTCCTTTTCCAATTTCCCGTGCATTTTGATTTATCGCAGGTATTTTATTCGTCGTCCGGAACGGGGGGGATTAACTGACCCATACCCACTGCCTATTACCCTTGCTAGAACGGTGCACACTGCATTTCTCTAAGCGCCTATAAATCTAGTCTTTGAAACTATCCTAACAGAGTTTAAATTGCCAATTCTACTAATCTTCAGGAATATCTAATCCGACTTGGTACGAGAATTGTGGAATTAATTACGTCGTTCCTGGTGTTACTATTATTTTTATGTTACCACTTGCTGCCATTTTGGGAATTGGGACCCATTAATAAAATATGAGTTGATTCATGGATTCTTTTAGGACTATGTCAAGTATTATAGATACGCCAAAAAAAACAATTAAGTAAAAGATAAACAGTATTAAAATAATACGGCCATGTTCCCGATATTTTCTTAACATAAAAAAAATTAAAACTATATTTAATTTTTTATTCAAATACCTAATTCGTTACTGGTACTGCATTACCAGCTGAGATATATAAATAAGAATAAAAAGTGTAGTTCTGCATTCTTGTTTATTTTTATAAAATAAGATGACAGATAATGGATGCGCCAAATATTACGTCAATCATCTGTCAAGAAAGATTCACACCCACATTTGAAAATAATTTCTAACAGTATCGCATTACATTCGTGAATGACAGAGATTTATTCACGGTAAAGCTATTTTGATACTTGGGCCATTTAGGTTTTCAACGTTATAAAAATGTGAGTTTGTTTCAAATTCTTAGTGAACATTTTTCACATACATTCAGTAGCTGTATACATCTCGATTATACTTTGCAATTGTTTGATACATATATAATTACATAACATCACACCCATAAACTTCAAAGGCATAGGCAGAATCGAAGGGGAGCAAGCCCCATTCAGCCAAACCACATTAAGCCAAAAATAAAACCCGGCTGGGTGAGATGGGAAATGATGAGACGGATTTCTCTATTACTCATCAATGGTTCATTGGCATAGCAACGTAGATCTTTTTAAATTTTATATATAAATTCAAATGTCAATCGCAGCACCGCAATGACGTCTCCAGACTCTTTATTTAGTTTCATTATCCACGACATTTCCGAGCTTACTTTTCCCAACAAAAACTAATGTCGTGTCGTGTTCCAAAACACACAACTTGTCCCACAAGAAATGTGTCGCTGCGACGTTGGACAGGCGCTCCGGATTAGCAGATGCGACTGAGAGCCGAGCCAACTGGATGTCAACAAAATTGGAATGGGTATCGGCGTGAACGTATCAAAATGGTTTTGTGCAATATGAATAATTGATGTCGCCGCAGATAGCCGTCAGGTAGTTTAGTCAATCTTTACCTTTCATACTCTTAGCGAGGCTCTTAGCGAGGCTAGCTCAAGGGAATGCTCTCAGTCTACGCCCCACGAGTATCGTTTAGTCGCATGAAACTTTAAAATATCGTGTGCTTGGCTAGTTGGTACGTTTCAACCGCCCCAGATGTGTGCTAAAAATTCTACTCGTAGCGCGAGCAGTCTTATTCTAGCGATGTTATATTCAAAAGAATTGATATATATTAATGAGTTGGCAAGTTGATAAGATAGTTTATCTTTTAAACATATATTTTAAATACATAATTGATTTTTGGTCCTAAAGTGTCTCTAGGGTCACCGAAAAGGTTAGTTTTAACTCTAAACCTGTTTACCTAATATAAAATTGTCCTTAAACAATTAATGTCCTTGATAGTAAGAATAGAGATTACACTTCCTAATTTATAATCAAACCACTGCCTTTAAAAGTAAATAAGTGAATATTGCCAAACCAAATGTGTGCGAATACTAGGTGCAGTTATCAAATGCCTGGCATGCACAACCAAATACGGGTGACAGATGCACATTTGTCAGTCACCGCCGCTGGTCGGCTGCGTGACGGCGACTGTGGGTGACGGCGTGACAGCGTGACGTAATCACGTGACGCCGAGTAAGGGCTGTGTCACACCGATGATCATTTGTCTCGACTGTTCACGGTATGTTATATCGCTGAATCTGCGTTCACAAAATTTACAATGTTATTAAATCTCCTAAACCTACTTATACCAATAGTCAAATCAGTACATCATTAGTTCATAATAAATAATAAATCTACATGATGCTGTCGTTGATATATCAGCAATAATCAGCATTGATAAATACCTACTAATGGGTGAAACATTACTATTTATCAATATTGATATACTAATGATGCCAACAAACATAACTCAACATCTATAGTACTAACTACTAACTAATAGTGATCGTAAAACAGTTACTGCTTAATATAACCAAACGTCATCAACGCAAGAGCAGCATGTGTAATTAGGCTAAAACACGGTGCCTAGAACGCGAAGCTCTTCAGCATAAATCATTTTAGATGTCGCTCTAAATTAACCCGTATAACAATACAGATTATATCATAAATAACGGCACACACAAAGCGCGAAATGAAAGCAAAGGGAACTGCCGTAGAGTTGATTTAGAGGGGGTACTCGGATAATAATATTCGAGTCTGGATTACCATAGCTCAGTGGAGATCGGTGCGGAGCATTATTTAAATCACTGTCTGCATTCAAATCAGAGTTTAGAATAAACAGATTGAAACTAGACGATTCAAATTTGTTGATGGGATATAAGAACAATACTAAGGAAGAAATTAGCACTTAACCGTGTCTTAACGTGATTCATCATAGTTTTTTTTTAGCTCTGATGGTGTATTTTATTAAGTACTGCAGAGGAGTAATTGCGCTTTACACTACACTTAAAACTTTTTGTACCTCCTAACAAAACGACGATGTAATGAACTTTAGTCATTTCTATGTCTAGGAAAGTTTCCGGAAGAAGAATGCCCTTGGCGGCAGTAAATTGATGTAGTTTTACAATGTGATGCTTTTGAACGATTAAACAAAACATTATTTAATTATAAAATGTCTGTTTAACTAGTAGGTTAGTACTAAAATATATTATATAGTTTATATTTGATAACATTCCTACATTTAGTTAAATATAGATACAAAATGAATTCATGCATAACTTGTATCTAAATACAAAAGTGCGCTAGCAAAAACAGTCTCGTTCTGGTAGCAAATTTCATTTTGAACATCTCTATAACTCCAAGCATTCCTCGTTCGCAATATAAACCGTGGCAAAAATCAGAAAAATCACAGTCCAGAATAAACAGTTGAAAACTAAACACGAACGAAAACAGTTCCGGGATTGTTATCTGAGCGCGGCTCGATAGCCTACCACTCGTTTGTTCATATCTCGCGCTGGCAACTTTTAAACATTTCAATCAAGTCACGAGTCGGATTTCCATTTTAGTTTAAAAGACTTGCCGTAGTCTTGTTATAAAGTATAAATAGAACTCGGCTGTATTCACAGCTGTGAAATCTCGGAAAGCCTCTTCGCAGGCTAGACACCCCGAGGAAAATGGATGTCTCTCACGGCTAGCCTTATTAATGTCGCTGTAGCCGTGGTGGACGTCCTATTTTATCGAGCTTGTAATTAAAAAGAAAACGCTTCAGACTCTAAGTCGTCTTCTTCATCTGATGAAGACCTCTGGAATTTAAAGGCTGATCGTTTTAATATGCACCAAATATGCCCAAACTGTTTCCAATATCACTACCAATGGCCCGTAGGCCATTGGTAGTGATATTGGAAACAGTTTGGGCTTGCAAATTCACTCTAGTAGGGTTTGGCCTGTTACAACATTTTAAATTGTTCGCCTATTTTTTAAAGTAGGTTTAGAGCAAATACTAACTTCTGTATGTGTTGGAAAGAACTCGAACATAGGCCTGAAAATATATTAAATACTCTGAAGTACTAAGCATCGGAAGTACTAGTAATAATTTCAGTGCATGAATCAAACGTCTTTCAACAAAAATCGATTACGTTCGTGTACAGTAATTAATGGTCCGAAAGAACATTTCGAATCTAATGTAATCGCTAAGCCCAATTCGGAACAGAATGGAAATGACCGGTGGAAACACAATCAGTTCTGTGGCGTCGCAAGCCGTGGCAAATGATTATGAATCGCAGCAACGACCCTGGCTAATGAACTGCGATGTGTTGGATTAAAGGTTTAGGGAGTTAAATAGTAAAGGTATGAGACATAATTCCTAGATATAATAATTAACTTTAAAAAAATACATTATTTAAAACCCTTAATTATGTATTAATCTCAAGTATTTGCACATCGTTTAACTAACTAACTAAACTTCACAACACTTCCCTAGCGAGGTAGGCAGAGAACCGAACGCCATATGGCACGATCCTTACACACCTCACTCGCGTCTTCAACATTCATGATCCTTTTCATACAATCTCTACGGCTTTTGTGTGATAGTTCCACGGGATCGTAAATTAGTTAGTTATATTTCGTAGTTGACGCAAACGAAATTGCAGGAAAAAGGGGAATATTGGCAATATTGTTGAAAAGTTTTACAGTATCAACTGAAAATGCCTTTTGTTAAATATGTACGAGTAAGCCACGTTGCTGTGGACTTGAACTATCACGTTTTAATTACAACTTTGAATTGCAGACTATATGAAACCGAGGCGGCATGCTTGTCAGAATATAAACTGCATTGAACATCACCGATACCAATTACCAATAGCACCTAGATATTTCACCGCTAACTTGCGGGGACGGTACATAAATCCAAAATAAACCATGACTACCCTCTATCAAGTTCGGCTCAACAACTTTATAAGAGCGGCAAGTTTATCCGTGGCTGTAACAAAGTCCGGGAGCAGGTGAAATCCCTGGCGGGCCGAGATTTATGGACAGTCACCCGGTCACCCGGTGCCCAGGGACCGGTCACCAACCGGGATGCGGCAGGCTGACTACAAATATATCGAGTGTAAATTATCGATAAGATAAGAGAGGTATGTAGTGCACGGTCGCAGCACTATGGAGTCACCTTTTCTATTCGCCTCACATGCAAGAGGTGAAGACCAAAACCGGGATTCAGAGAACATCGTGATCCAAAAAGTAAAATAATGGTAGCTACTTAGAGGTTCCGCTGTCTATATCCTGATCTAAATAAGCTCTATGAATGAATACAATATATAATTATATTTTTCTTTGGTGGACAGTTAATTAAATACCTTTATAGGTGAAGTAGATAGGTAACAAAATTAAGAGAAAATAGACATAAAAGAGGAACTTTCCTTGTTTAATTTCCCGTTTTTTTTTTATTTTTTTTATTTTTTATTTCCCGGTTTTTGATGTATCGATATTATATTATCGTTATTTTTTAAACTTCAGACATCACTAGGATGCGCGCGCTCACCGGGATATAGACGATATTAGACGATGTAATTTATCAATAAAATATCCAATTTTGCAACGGAGATTTAAAATTTTAAACCAGCTAAAATTTATTGTTTTATTTTCGCACGTGGGTCCGTCCAATCTGTTTTTTTATTAAGCCATTTAACGCATATGAAATAGAGAAGCGTGATCGTTGTCTAATGTTATAAAAGTTTGTTTTCTCTAATATAGAGTTTAAAAATAGTTTTTTCTTACTTATCGAAGCAAGAAAGATCACATGTTGTGGATCAAAATATTTGTATAGTAGATATATTAGATTGTATAGTAGAGATACTAATAGTCATTAGATGGAAACAATTAGAATATCTACTATACAAATATTAGAGCTGCGCAGCTCTTAGTCTATAGAGGGGGGGGGGGCTGCCCGCCCTGCGTACACCCATCATCTCTCTTGGTTTAATGATTCTTTCATATGAGCGCAACCACACGGATTGTGACCGCAACAAATTTAACAACGCAATCGATTGTCAATTGCGTCGATTAATATATATATACTGCTATACACTCTCTGCGGAATAACCGTAATTTATTTGCATTTTACAAATAGCCCCCACTTGTGTTTACTCACAATTTGGAATCAAGTCTTACTGTAAATATGATTTATTTGATTTCCTTCATTCAATGAACGCTCGTTAATTCTGAACTTTGCGCCAAACTTTTTGATTCATTAAACAGTTCCAACTCTGTTTTGCGTCTTTTATTAATAAATTCCGTTCTTTCCGTACAACTGATTTAATAGCTTAATTAGAACTGGTTGTGTAACTTCCATAATTATTTTGAAATTGAGATGTGATATCTTTTCAACAAATATTTTTGAGCAATAATATTAATTATTACTATTATTTTTGTAATAGCAAATACACGTTGAAACACTAATCTGGCACTGTGTAGACAGTACTGTCTTAATATGAAAATATCATAAAGTAAACAAAACAAAGCACTTCAATATACTCACATATAATCGTAATCATAAGTAGGTACGTCAAAAGAATATATTATGTTGGTAGCATTACTAAATAAATGTTCTTGTTTAAGAACATGGCCCTATAGTCATCTATTACTTCTCTGTCAGTTCATTTTTATCTGACAACCGAGAAATTCCACTAAACTTTCTGAAACTTTTGAAATTCATTTGTTATCGCTCATTCGCGTACATTTTAATACTAATTAGTACAGTAAATACTATAATTCATTTGATAAAGCTAACCATAAATAAAATCTGACCGCTTACACCATGGCTTAGCTTAATTGAATAAAAATACTTTACTGGCCAAATTCGGCGGGTTAAAATAAATAATACCAATATTGAATTATGTATATCCGAAGTCCATTGATATTCGGCCTGTTTTAATTAAATACCTACAGGGGAGTCCGGCGCGGTGTGATAAAGAGATTAACTGGTGGTCAAGCTATTTCACGCGAGGGTACCATTCCGCGTTTTACTACACTTTTCACTTTCTTTCTATTTGGGTGGATTCTGGGATCTGGGCAAAATGGGAGGGCGGACGGTTAGACCTCTCAGCTTACTGTTATCTAGTAAATTGCGCGTGACGAGAGTCGACGGAGGAATGTGCGAAAAAACGCTTTTTAAGACTTGCCATCAGCAACTCTTGATGCTTCTTTATTTATTGTATGATGGTGAAATAAATCTTTTACATCCCTTATAAAGATTTTAAAGTAATCAAATACCTATAATTGATAATGTAAGAAGAAAAGTTTAGATATTATCCTAAGTATATTTAATCTAAGAGTTTTTCAAATTATTGCAGTTCCTCAGAGGTTGCAAAAGTTACAAATATACTGTATATGTTTCCTCATTTGTATTTCAATATATCTATTTATGGTAAATTATAAATCACGTCATCAATCAAGTATATATACAACGACAAAACTGTCCAGAGATAGTAATTATAGATATAGACAATTTTGTAATTTCAAAAGTAGGTAAGGGGTGACTACTGCTGACGTAAAAGTCAGGGAAATGTCTACGCCAAATAGAAAGAACCCACCTCGGTTGAAGATCGAGTCTTAACTTTACGACTCGGGTGAGGAAGTCATCTGTGATAATAATGGAAATAAAAAGCCGAATCTTGTGCGTCAGCTGATTTGATAAGGTCAAAGATAGGCTTTATATTCAATTGTGAAAGATTTTATAGGGCCGATGTAATAATGAACTAATTAAAGTTACTGTAGCAGAGAAAATATTTTGTATCTCAAAGTAGGCAGAAATACCTCTAATAATAGGTATTTTGAATGTAATTCATACAATCCAATAAATGCAAATTAAGCAATTTAATGTGTAGATTAGAATCATCAAAGGTATTACAAAAAGTCATAGTAAATATTTTATTGCTTCCCAGTTCTCATTAAACCAACCGGACTATCATTTGAAGGATTCTCCCTGGAGCTAGCTCTCTTAAGCGAGCATCAAGGCTGACAGTCTGAGAAAATAAGAAAGTACCACACAGACGACAAATCCCGCGAGATAAGCAACGTCACCAATACCAACGTGTATACTTAGAAATCATTTTTACATCCGTCTTCACTTCCAATAAGGCCTCTTAACTCCCAGCAGTCAGACATCATCGGCGTGACATCTCGGCCGCTACCGATTCGCGTCACGTCGTCCAAAGTGTTTGCATGCGGCCGTGTGTCACGTCACGCGGCTAGCAATACGACTGAAAGCACCGATGACTGGCACCCGTCGTGATGTTTGCCAGCCCTCCCACACTTATTCCGATTTCTAAGCGAAACACTTAGCAAATGAAATTGCAATGTGGATCGTTTATCACTGCGGATAGACTATGAAACAGTTTCGTAATAGGCATTATAACCTCACAATTTGACTAGTGTTCATCATTTTGAATGGGGCATATGCGAACGTACGAAAAAACGAGCATAAAAAATATCCACTTTAATTCAGAAACGTAATTTTTTCTATTTCTTTTAAGAATAAATTTACGACCCGCAGTGAAACGTTCTTAGTAAAAAAGGGTAGAAGATGTAGCTTATTAATCTATTGTTTAGAAGAATATTTCTTTCAATATATGACCGACTAACTGGTGGACTGACTGGTGGTAATCATAATTCTAGATATTACTTTTTAGGATACTAAAATGTTACGCATAGAATTACTTAATAAAGGAAAAATATTATTAGAATTGATTCAGACTTCACGTCAAACTCCAATTTGCAGATTCAATTCAGGGCCGGGACAAAAAAAATTGTGATACAGGTTTGTTTCTGGTCTGCGTGTTTGTGGCTTCTTTGATACTACTCTTTAATAATGTTCATAATCTTTTGGGATCAGATAAAGTAAGTATGTGATGTTGTCTTCAATTTAGATTTGTCTGACATTCTGGTACACGTTCATCCTTGTATGGAAGAAGTAGGCAATCATTTAGGCCATTTGTACAGAGTGGCAACCGTAAAAAAGTCAACACTCTTATATTGGCCAGTTGCCAATATTGAAATATCGAAACTCCCCTTTCAATTTGTTATTTTATTGCTTCATCTATGCACCGACGTAGGCTGTCGTTGGATGTTTTATATCATCGTAACAGAAAGTTAAAATACGATGCCATAAAAGAGATATAGCTGCATGGAAGAACACGCTTGTGGTCAAATATTGGGGTACTTGGCTTTTTATCGTTGACATTAGTATCTGGGAAAGGTTAATATGATAGTATAAATATTGAAGCTGATGAAAAAAAACTATTGATGTATGTACAAATCGTCGGGAAAAAATCGTTATAATGTAACTACACTTACCTTAGCCTTAACCTCATACCCAATACACAATTAATTACTATAAATGATATGCCGGGATAAAAACACAGTAGGCACAACTATAGAGACTACCTATTTTCCTAAACAGTAGATACTTCGCGCCAGACAGTTAGGTTGGTAGGAATTTAACTTGGCCAATATGAAATAATCAAATTATATACCGTCATTGATTGTCTAATTACATAGATATTCATTTATGAAAAACATTTTTTCAATCAAATGAACAAATTGAAATTCTTTCGTATAAAGTTCTAGATTAGTTCTACTAATAAATTACTGGTGAATTGAATACCAATAGCTGTTTTGCTTTATATGTATTTAGCTGATATATAAACAAAAAGCGAAAAAATATCGCGCGAACAAAGGGAAAATAGTAGTACCACATTGCACGCTAGAATTTCACGCAAAATGACAGACTCTTGGCTCGCGTCCCAGATTACAAAGAGCATGTTATACAAACATTTGTTAGGAATTGGCATTATGTTTGTTCACTTCCTCGGCCTTATGGATGCATTAACGGGGCAGCTTAATCGTTTTTATGGCTCCATAAAAAATCTCTCGATTAACGCCAGTGTAACATACTTCATGGCCAGGATCAACAAATTGAATGAAACCCTGGCTGGGGGCCAGAATCCGCGGCCGACAACGTATCGACAAGCCTGCACATTAATAAGGCTCAGTAAAAGAATTTAAATGTTACTTTGTGCCGAATTGAATTTGAAATCACGGGCACAGATAAAAACGAAAAAGTTTTTATTAACAGCGCTGTTGTTAAAAAATAAAACCGGCAGCAATGTAGTTTCACAAAAAGGCATTCAAATAGGAAAAAATACCGTCATTATCCATTTGTTTTACTTTTGAATTTGTAAGTAAGTAAGTTGTTCCATTTGACTTTTCCGTTGTCGTTATCCGACTACGCTACAGTAAAGTCGAAAGGAACAATTATGATTTTAATTCTATGTATGTACTTAATAATAACATTTAATTATATTCCACCGTAACGCCTAATCCCTTAACTAAGTAATTATCTTATTTACTAAATGCTTATCATAATCTAAGCAACATTATAAATTTAAAAAACAAACGACTATAGCATTTCGTAGTCTCGTTCTAGTCGTTATTTTACAAAAGCCTAAAGGTTTGTTTATCAACCAGACCCGCTAACTGACCTTCCAAACGGACCCCATTTACACACAAGATAATGTCCTTCTAACCGTTAACAGTCACGGCGGCCAATCTCAACGAGGATTAGCCAACTGCGCAAGAGATATTATAGTGCGCAAGTGTGTGCGTTAACACAGGTGCACTCTCATAGTCCTAGGAGATGGCAATTAGACCGGCGAGAGGTCAAGCGCAGGACCATTGGCTTAACGTGCTTTCCGAGGCACAACAACAAACAAACACAACAACAACATCTCGTCTGGTCTATTTCAGTTACTTTCATAGCATCATGTCTTACGGTATTCTTCTTTGGGGAAAGGCAGCAGAAATCCAGACTATCTTTCTTCTTCAAAAACGAGCTATTAGGTCTATCTACAATCTAAACACTTGAGACTCTCTTAGGGAGTTATTCAAGCAAATTGGGATTCTCACCGTTGCCTCACAGTACATATATAGCTGCATCTTATATGTGCATCAAAACATCAATTTGTTTACTAAAAAATGTGATGTGCATAATAAAAATACAAGAAATAAGTTTAAGATAGCAATACCACGTTTCAGACTTCAAAAGTTGTCACGTAGCTTTATGGGACAAAGTATAAATTACTATAATAAAATTCCCGCAAGTATCATAACATTGCCTCTCATTCAGTTCAAACAGTACATTAAAAATACCTTACTACAAAAAGGTTATTATACTACTGACGATTATCTGAACGATAATACAGCTTGGGTTAATGAATCTCCATTGGGATCTAATGTGAAATTTTTAATAGGGTAGTCTGAATCTTGTACACCTTTTCCTATGGTTAGTGGCTGATGTTGGATATTTGTGACCTTTTTCTTTTTAGTTTTTTTAATTAATTGCTGAGATAGCCTGAGTAGTCATGCTCACTTAATTGCCTCTGGGGTGGTGGCGTTATGTGGCGGGTCGTTACATTCCCTCTGATATGGTTGAGTGAAACGATGGCTGACACATACGTCATGCTTGTGCACAGGTGCCACCTTTGGGGGCTGGTCTGCTCAGGTTAATCTTACACTTTTATTGTAAGTAATCATATTATTGTAAGTAATCATATTATGTCATCTCCCGCAATCATTGATTGTATGATTTGGTTTAAAACATTTAAAAGAAAACTGTATATTACTCATGTATATTTTGACGCTGAAAAGAGTAACTACCGAGTTTCTTGCCGGTTTCTTCTCGGTAGAATCAGCATTCCGAACCGGTGGTAGATTCACATTGCTCTTAAGATTTTGTAAAATTGACGATTTATAAGTGCTTTTTTAAGGCCTAAATGAATAAAGAAATTTTGAATTTGAATTTGAATTCAACATTACGCCCATGATCCCCGAAGGGGTAGACAGAGTCAAAGGGGCAGCATACCCCTTCAACCACGTTCAGCCGAAAATAAAGTTGGGCTGGGTTAGATGGAAAATTGTAAAAAAGCAGTGACAAGCGGCTAACCTGTCGCCTACACAATCACACACCCCATTTCCGAGGCACGGGGGTGATTAATCCGCCAACTCTCTGCCTACCCCGCTAGAAAAGTGGCGTGAAGTTTAGTTAGTTAGTTAGAAATATCCAGCCACAATTTTTTTGCCCGACCCGGAATTTGAACCCGGGACCTCTTGGTCCTTAGGCGGCGCATGTTACCACCAAACCAACGAGGCAGTCGACACACAAGATAATGATGCATAGATCTATGGTAAACAAAACGTTCCACATATCGCCTAACATCTGCAATGCAGCCGAATCCCGGGGAGCCCACAAGCCGCAAGGGCCATAAACACTGGAATAAACCGAGTGTAAATCCACCCTGAGATAATTATAAGAAACAGTGTAATGCCCGAATTATCTGTTACTAGCTATGCCCTCCGTTCGTCGCCCTCTATCACTCCCTCTAGACTCCTCGATACGTCTCAGTAGTTCATTATAATATTTGCCAAGGTATACAACGTGTTACAAAATACCCCGTAAAAATATAACACTAGTCAACAAAATTACACTCTTTTTTTGCCACATAACAATTTAATACTTTTTTCTAATTATCAGTACCAGCATAATACAATTATATTATAAACATTTTTCCATCACGTCACATTTTTTTGTCATTTGCCTAGAAACATTCAAATATCTGCCATTGAAACGATTTTTGTTGTATTATTTAACAGCATAAAGATTAATAAAATGTAAACATAATATATGCGATTGATAGTCAGAATGCTGAAAATTTCAATGTACTTCGAATTAAGCTTCTACTATGATTCTATGCAAAGTTAAGTCTAGTTAAGCTTTACCATATTTTTTGCGTACATTCGAAGCTGCGCATTTTATATGGACGAATTCTTAATACCATTCTAATGCGAATATTTTGCGATACATTAGTATAGCAATATAATTTCCACTGTTAATCAACAATTTGGGATTATTTCTTTACACAAAAGAAAAAAAATATGAAAAATGTTGTATTAATAAATGGATTTATTAATACTGAAGTCAGACCTTAAAGCCAATTTAAGTAACTGAATCAGCTGTTATTGTTTTATCAAAAAGGCAATGAGTTGATTCTGTGCAAAAAAACTGTTGACTAGTGAATTAATTATATATCAAAGCCTAAAAGTTGTCAACCCTAGTAAGCTGTCATGTCAGGGAACCAGATTATTTAACAGAATGGCCTACGTACCTATTTTACCTAATAATTGTCTACTTTAATAGTTTTTTATATTTTTCATTCATAAATGTTTGCTACCTCAATACAAGCATGTCAATATACTCAAGTACTGGCTTCAAAAAATGGCAAGTTGGAAAAAAAAATATGTTGTCAATTTCAAATCTTTAAAATTTTTGTCGTTCCGCGAATTATGTAGAAATGTAGGTACATTCTGCGTAGTTTACTCTTTTTTACTGAAATAGGGTTTGCACGTCAGTGAAAATAATAATATCTTTTTAATTTTTTGGGGTGTGTTATACAGCGTTACTACGGTTCTTAAATATTGTGAATGGATTTGTTATAAGGCCCCATTTAACCTCCTTTCGGCTTTACGGGTAGTTTTGTAATACCCTGTAAAAACACCCATGACTCATGACACGACATCCATTATGACTGTAGTATATTATAGGTACACTGGAATGAAATTCAATGATATTATTTATAGTCCGTTCAGCATCACTTTAAAAAAAAATGTATTACCAAATTTGTACTCTATTTCAAAAGCACTTGTTTGATTTTTAAAAGAATTGAAATAGGTAAAATTATACAAAGAGATCTGTTACTTCTTAACGATTCGTCGTTATCTTCAAACTAACAAAAATGCGTTATTCTCTTGTAATAAAAGCAATTATAAACAACTCGTAAATTTACGTGATATTAATAACTAAATTTGTGTCCGGGTGGATAAAGTTCATCGGCCAGTCCTGCTGAGCCGTGGACCGAAGTTTGTAAGTGCGACACGTGTACGCTCCGAGTCTTATGAAGTGGCCCTGTTTACTAAACTTGCTTCTACTTGCTCACAATTTATGTTTGGCAGCTGAGAAGCATACTATAAAGGACGGCACCTGGACTTGGAAAGCCTCGGTCTGTCCTTGCGATGAATGAACGAAGTTAGATAGGATAACAAGACAGGACGCTCAGGACAACGAATAATGAGGTTTTTTATTAGACAAATTTTACCCCCTTTTATTCGAGAGATAAATAATAATAAATAAATGTAATTATAAATAAAACAATGTAATTACCAGACTCGCTAAATCCTGGATCATGGTCTAAGCGGACCCCCTCTAAAAAACACGGGACATAACGCTAGGAAGATGATGAAATAATAATAAATAAATAATTTCTCCAGACTGACACACCAATTCTCTAGTTCCAAACTAAGCTTGCTAGTACTATGAATACTAGGCGAACGGATAGACCTACTTTAATACATTTATAAACATACATGACTCGAGTACAAATGTCCATGTTCATCACACGAAACATTTGCCCCTAACGGGATTCGTACCCGCAACCCTTGGTTTCTTGGCCAGGGTTTCTGACCACTCGACCAACGGGCCATATTTGTTTTGACATACTAGGAGTATTAACAAATTCTATACTTTGTGCATACTGCTTCCTTTCGAAATTATTTAGATTGAGTATATTTCAATAATGCACGCTTTTAATAAAAGCAAATTATAGCTAGAAATAAAATGCTTTTGCTCATGCAAAAAAAAGGAATCGTTTAATATCTGTACCACTATCTATATACAAGGCAAGCGAAATGGCAGAACAAATTTAAACAACAACCTCCATTTCCAGCAGACAATACAGAATATTTCAAATTAGAGAGAAAATTAAACGCGGCAACGGTCACCTACTTTGGCCAATACTTTAAATATTCATTCAGTCTTTTTTCCGTACTGGCCGCAGCTACTCAGCTCCCGGAATTATTTCACGGAGCCAACGTTTGCGGCGAGATAAAATCTGAAAACCACTCGGCGACCAACCGCAAACTACAATTAACAGTCCCCTGTGACTGGGGGGCGTCAGCATTTCCTTCTTCGGAAAAGAGACTCCCAAAAGTGACCTTGAATACATATTATACTTTATCTGACCTAACATTTACCATCTCGACGTCATTATTATACTATTTTCGTTATGATGAGGGTACGTGCCCGAGAGAAATTGAATATAAATAATTAATTGAAATACGATGTTTTATTTATCATCAAACTAAATAAAGGAAATATGTTAGAATACGAACTGATATCAGAATTTTGTCAATAAAAAGACATGGTGTAAGGCAAAATATAAATTGTCTCAGTAACTCAAACTTTCTATCTGTTTGTGTTAGTTTTAAAAATTGCAAGTAGTGCGCGTAGTTCTGGAAGATTTTTAACCTATAGCGCGCTACTGTTAAGCCTTCAATTCAGTGGATACGTCAGGTAAATTCATTCCGGTACGAAATAGAGGCTTTAAAACTCTTGCCTAGCACAGACTACTATTAACAGTCCACGTGGGAGGTGCCCACAGCGGCGTTTTCACACCTCGCACATTTGCACTTTTACGGCACTGCAATACAATTCGGTAGCAGCAACTGCAATGCAACCTTTCTAGCGTTTTGGCAAATGCTGGGAAAATAAAAGAAAGCTTAGCCAATGACCACGTACATTAACTATTTATCACGACTGGGGCTATTCTCACAAACATACCCACTAAACGAAACATTAAATGAAAATGGGAAAAGATATTTGAGAGAAATTACTTTATTTCGTATTTTGAACCCTTCTCATCATGGAAATATTTAAACATTTATAAAGATTATACACAATATTTAACAGGATCTTATAATCAACAGTGATATTTTAAGTGTTTTCGAGCTTTAATGGAAGTTACAACAAAAGGAGTCAAAAATTGGTACAACAATAGGATCCATTCAAAATCATGGCTTACCAAGTTTCCTAACATTATGTTTTATGTGGTTTAGATAAAAAAACATTAGTGACATACAGAGTTGCATTCTCATTCATATAGTTGGAATCGTAACTGTAAACCTGACATGATTAAAATCAACTACGTATTATCAGTTGCAAAACCCAACGTAGTGTTACTGACAGAAGCGATGTAAGATAACGTGAGCTTCCTCGCTGGTGTGTCAGCATTTGACACACACGTACGTCACCGACGCGACATCTCAGACGAATCTCGGAGAATTGCATGCACATTGCACATACGGCCAATCAAACAAGCTTCGGCTCGCTGGAGATTGTTTGTCTTCATTATGGAGCCTGTATCATTGTCTAAGTTTGTAGATTGAGGGAAAATTGCACGAGAGTGCAGATGTAAATTAACCAGACCACAATTGGCTATATAGTATCTATGGAAAGACTAAAAAATTAAAAAACCTTTGTATAAATGTAATATGTAGATAATTAAAAAATTAAATTTCTTACCGTTAAAAGTTCTGGTGCACGAAACTTCATCAAAATTGGTTTCGTAGCTTAGGCGGGAAAACGTTACAATCAAACAACGGCTCTTTACTATTTACTATATAAGCTAAGTTAATGTCATTTATCGTAATTCTCTGCGTTATTTCCACTCAAATTTAGAATATATACTGCGATGTATTTCAAAAATAGTGTAGAAAAAAATACCAAAGATTTTTACTCGCAGAACGCGTGATAAACTTTTGTTAGCAGCTCGTAATAATTTGCCGGCTGTAGCTTTATACGATTAGGTTGTAAACAGAGATTTATGTGCCTGTACACTAATCACGCAAACGTATTTACACTCGGCGAGTTCTTTATTTATTCTGCGTTCACAATCTGGCGGGGGCATTCGATCTAGTGTAATGACTGGCTGATCTGAATATTCTCGTAATAAAACGGCGTCGATATAAAAAAATCGCATCTACAGAGCAGTTGGAATAAGTTTAGTGAGTCGTAAACTTGGCGGCGAATGTATAGAGTAGCGCAGACGTGCGCGGCCGCACGCCAGGGCTGCCAACCACGTTTTTATCGGTCGCGAAAGTTGCGGCTTACAAGACACGTCTCGTGGTGTTTAACTTCTGAACTGTTTTAGCTTTCGTCGATGTAGTTTTTCAAGAAGTGTTAGATAATTTATTTTTGTGTTTTCAAACGTACCTTTCTCTACGATAACCCCAGATAAGCTGAGTATAGATCAAGAATGATGATAATGCAGCTTCATCTTGGAAAAACTAGTTTCCACCATTGAAATATATTAAGATGTAATCAAAAACTGTCGAATAGAAAATAATAAGAAAAAAATAAACTCTTACATTTTTCGCTGATAAATGAATTTATCACACAGTTGTCGGAGTAATAATTTTTTTTTCAAAAGCAATTACTGATTTCTTGATAATAAATAAAACTAACTTAGACCTGTATCTCTATCTTCACAATCATCTCTTCCCATTCTAAATGAAAATACTCGTAGGCGTCACTTATAATTCCAGGAGCGAACTTCCTTTTGCCAGTCCTGGCTCCATTGCCTTCCCGAAAAATTGATTTTCAACGCGGGAGCAACTTGGCCCCCATCCAACACTACTCCATCGTATCGGGGCTGGGCGTCTTCAGAAACTATTAACAAATTATCTTTCCGTCGTCGCGGCCGTCCTTACCAATTTGTCCATCTTGAACATACTTTCGACATGTAAAAGTTTGTAGTAGTGAGTCGCAACTCTTCGCTAAGTGTGATACTATCCAAATATTTATATTATTGTAAGTCAAATACATAGTTGAAGATGATAAGAAGATCGCCAGTGTATTTTATTGTAGTTCAACCTTTATTCGTGACTAGAAATAAAATATAAATATCAACCAAAGGGTAACCCCTAAATAGGTGAATACCTGAAGACAGTTACCGGAAGACATTAGATCAATTTTAATAGGTTTTGTCTCTGCCTACCCCTTCGGGGATTCCGGGCATGATGTTATGTTTGTATGTATGTACATAGTCCAAAAATTACAACTTCTTGTAATTATTAACTTTTATAGATCTTTGAGTCTTTGTTAGCAAAGATAGATATAGTGCACAAGTGTATGAGCAAACACAAATGCTTTCTCTATTCATTCACTCTCATAGTCCGGTAAGACGGCAATTCAACATGACCGGAGAGAGGTCAGGCGCAGAACCAACGGCTTAACGTGTTTTCCGAGGCTCGGGGTTGATTAAACCGCCAACTTCCTGACTCCAAACTGTTACTGAGTAATTTCAATATAGAAATACCAAGCCCCAAATTTTGGCCCGACCCGGGATTTGAATCCGTGACCTCTTGGTCCTTAGGCGGCGCATGCTACCACTAGACCAACGATGCAATTAATTGCTGTTCGTCTCACTAAAACTGGAGAACGGTTGGACCGATTGGGCTGATTTTGATTTTATAATATTTGTAATCTTCCAGGGAAGGTTTGTACGGTAAGAAAATAAGGAAACATTGCAAGGAATATAATAATAAAAAATCCGAGAACTGGGCGTTACGAAGTGCGCCGGGACAGCTAGTATTCAATACATATAACACGAAGTGAGTGTTCTATCCTGGACAGCCGGGTCGGCTGTCAGTAGATAAGTCATAAAACATGTAGCCATATACTTTATGCCAGTCATATATTATGTTCGGAGCCATAAAAAAATATGTAAAAATATAAAGGCAAAGAAATGATGATTGATGAAAACATCTGGATATTTTTATTGCTATGCGTAGACGCAACTCTTGTTTTGGAATTAAACATTCATTTCCATTACTTCCATTGCCGAGTACTCGCAAGAACATATATTTTACATGATTTGTATTTGTATCTTTACATCCGCCTTTGAGATCGTCATCATCTTTTATTAACATCATGCTGCAGAGACAAAGTAGGTACAAACAAACAACAACGGTTACATATAAGTATTTACAATATATTTATTGATTGGTATAATAAATAAATAATCCTCAACATTACATACATTGATCTGACTCCGAGGTAAGTAGGTTAAGAATGATGTATTATAAAACCACTGTTTATAATACAAGTGCTATTACAAATAAATACTTAAATATTAGATATTAACACCCAGACACGGAACAAACACAAGTAATCATTACACGAATGTTTGTCCTGGGTTGAACTCACAACTCTTGGCGCATAGGGCAGGGTCATTACCAAATGCGCCATCGGACCAGTCAATAAGTATATACGCTACTAGTGTTGCCGAAAAATCGATAGTTTTCCAATGAATAGTTCAAAAGTTTTTTACTTTTTTAATAAATTGTTACTATCGGTATCGTTTAGATAAGATACATGGCATTTCGTGAATGAGTTATGCCGATGAAACCTAAGAGCCTATCGCTTCTTGTATCGGGGATTGCGAGCGTATGTATATGTATGTATACCTTAACTTATTAAAGCCTATTCTAGACTTGACTGATGGTATGTAGGAGTTGTAGATTTAAACTTACCTATAAGTGTGAATGTAACTAGCCACTAGATACATCAAACCAATCTGCCGATGGCTGCATTGAGTGTACGTGCGGTGAATTATTTCCACAAATTCTACTTTGCGTTCGCGGTCGGCGATCGCGGTCGTCGCATTACCGAAATGCATGTACGCGTTTTGCGGTTTTCATCGCCCGCTGTCACGCTATTGAATAATCGCTTCAATTGCGATCATTATTGCGCTTACATAACTGCAGATTTTGAGATATAATGCTTCGTAGTGGTCCATATCGTAAGGTTTTACTTGATTGTGAATATTTTTTAGTGTTAAATTTTGTTAGTTAGTTAAATATATGGTTAATGTAGGAAAAAACTAAGACTGAGTCTAACTATGTAATTTAAATGCCTTAAATAATGATCTTAAGGACATCCTTCAACCCATCAAAACCGATAACCAAGGCGTATCGTCGTGTAAATACTGTAAAGGATAAAATCCATCCCGTATTCTCTCGTATTACTTCATTAGGCACCCCTAGTCTACCCTAATAATTATATGTGAAGAGATTTTTATAAAGTTATCTTTGTAGCAAGTAATCTCTGAAACCCCAAATCTGTTGAAATATTAAGTGAAAGAATAACAACCAATATAGCAGACAGATCTCTGCATTGAAAACACTTGAATCTGTGCTTCTTGCATTGAGATATACTTTTCAATTCTGTCTAGTGACAACTTAAGGAGTTCGCAATTCAGAAACCAGCTGTCTATGAAAAATCTTTTAGATTTATTCTATAAAATATGCCGTATCTGGAATAATGTGGAATCTTTCGCTGCAGTCACATCTCGAAATGCCAGTATTCGTTACTACAAATAATTTTAACTTCAGTGGTGCTTATGTGTGTTACATATCAATAGCATCACTGAAGTCGACATTGAAATGTTACTCAAGCATGTGTTCAAGTGTGTAATGTTTTGTTGCAGTGATGGGGCGTTGGGCGCGAGTGTGCCGGGGCGGGCGGCGCGGGGCGGAGGCGGGGGGGCGCGGGCGCGTAGCCGGGCGCGGTGGCGGGTGCGCGCGCGGCGGCGGCGGCGGCGGCGGCGCATGCACGCCACCGGCCACACGGACCGCTCGGGCGGCGGCGGCGGCGGCGGCTCCTGGCGCCTCCCGCCCGACGAGACGCTGCAAGTCGCCGACCCCAAGTCAGCCAAGGAAGAGGTA